>CAEFZP010005615.1:0-17500 GCA_903064625.1 Mallotus villosus | reverse complement strand
TGCAGTACATTGTGATTACTGTGTAACGCTGACTTTTATAGGGAGGGGGACGGGGGAGGGGGTTGACCATGTCACTGGAAACATTAACTTTTCTGCGTAGATAAAGTTGTGATAGGTTTATCACCATAGAAACGGAAACATGTCCAAATACTGTTTGGTGAAATACTTTATCTATTAAGACCACTAATTCTTCTGGACGTGTTGTGTGAGAAATAATCATTGGTAACACTCAATGGTGTATGGTTGTTGAGGGGTTGTAAATGTCTTCTAATGCAGTATTCGTAAATGATTTGGAATCGTATTTATTTAAAGAAAATAACTGGTTCATTAAGAAATCGTTAAACACTAATTTTCATGTTGATACATTCCTATATTTTGCATTTGCTGGATTGTTTTTTTATCTTATACGGTTGAAGATGTCAAAATGTGTCTTGTCAATAAAGTTGATTTAATCTTAATTTATTGTTTTCGTTTTTGCAAGAGTTTGAAAGCAAGTGCGTCTTTGTGTTTTTGCGACATCTGCTGCACGCTTAGCACAGCGCTTTTGCGGGGAAGTTGACACGTTGCCATGGCAATCTAAGCACGAGAACCACTGTTTGTGTACTTGTCAGTTGAAGAAGCTGCTGTGTTGAATGAACAAACTTTACATTATATTTGAGTTGACAGGTTGAATAACGATCAATTAAATGCTACCACTCGTTTAAATTAAGATAGATATCATGTCGGACGATCCACGGGTGCAGTGGATTAGAAACCGCGTATACTCTTGTTTTTATTTCCCTGAACCGGGTTGTTTTGAGGAATTACTCAGTCGAGGTGATGGAGAAGAAGAGCAAAAGATTATCCGTTTTTTGAATGAAGTCACAGATGAAGAAGCAGCTTCTACTCTGCTGTTCTTCAAAGGCGTCAGGGAGGAGGAGATTGAAGTGGAAATACCTATTGGTATGTAACTTAATGTTGCTGGTTAGCTACAGTACATTTGTATAGTTCGGTAATAAACGACGATTGCGTTAGCTTAATTAACGATAGGCTAGCTAACTAGCTACTTTTTGACATTTCTTTGAACCTTGTGAAGATCTCTCGCAGCTCGTTGAGGATGAGGATGACAGCCTTCCCGGAGCATCTAAATCTTCTGGAACACCTGCGTCGGAGAGTGAAAAATCTCCTGGAGAGAGTGAGTCATTCATACAGTACTGTACAAATTTAAACCCACCACACTCACCTTCCCCGACACACGTCTCATTTGCGGTGAAGTGGATAAAGTTAAAAGTCACTCTAAACTTATTGTAGCTACTATACTGAACGTAACACCAACCTAATAGACCATCATAATATTGCCAACCAATTCAGTTATCTTCCTGTCTTCATTGAACAACATGTACATCTTAAAAAAACTGCTACCAACGTTTACCGAAGCGTTTCTATGACTACAGAAAAGAAGAGAAGGAAAGATTCTGAAGTCTCGCGTGTTTCGGAGACCGTCAGCAAGGACTCTCGCGGTCCTGATGAGATCGGAGTAGAGGCTCTCTCCGAGACGGGTGACAGAGAAGACATCCTCTTACCTGTAAGAAGTACCATCTTCACAGTCTCTTTCATCCTTTTAATGTTTACATGGGGAAAGCAATCACTTCTGAAGTAATTAAGAGATACTGTTCCTAGATTGCAGTAAGGAACTATCCTAGAATCCGAGAATAGTGACTGCAAAAAGTCTAGGGCTTTAGAACACCTGGGCGTATCTAGCCCTATTCTTTCACATTTTAAATCTAAATTTGTTAATTTCTCTTCCTTAAACCCACTAGCAAAAACTATTTAAAAGGGTATTTTCCTAAATTTCTTCTGGGGGAACATGCACCCCAGACCCCCCGAATTTCGCTGGGTCACAGGAAAAATAATAGGTTTTATTAAGGGGCTTAGCCCCCCCAAAAGTGGGAACCTAGATTTGTCCCTGAGTAGTAGTAGTAAGTATTGCCCTGTATGTGAATAAAGGACACACGTGTCTGTGTGTTTGGTTGTGTCTGTGTGTTTGGTTGTGTGTCTGTGTGTTTGGTTGTGTGTCTGTGTGTTTGGTTGTGTGTCTGTGTGTTTGGTTGTGTGTCTGTGTGTTTGGTTGTGTGTCTGTAGACGGTCGAGGTCCAGGTGGTGTACCATGTGGAGCTTCACGTAGCCGTCAACAATGTACCAGAGAAGTTCATGAAATCCAACATCCTCTACTTCCTGAGGAACACCAGAGGTGGGAGGGGCTTCCAGTCAGTCACTTCCTGTTCCTGTGTCGCGTCAGCACGCGCTTTAAAGCCTGATGTGGTTCTCCTTTCCAGAAACCATCATTGAACCCACTGATCTGAACGAGGCCAACAACTTGATGCCCAAGCTCCTTGAGACGGGCATGCTGCACGGATACTCCCTGCTGATGCTGAAGGACATGCTCAACCATGTGCGTGGACGGAGGGTAGACCCTTCTCACCCCTCCCTGATACCCCCTGATACCCCAGCATGCTCTCTAATGACTACCTGAACCTTCTCACCCCTCCCTGATACCCCCTGATACCCCAGCATGCTCTCTAATGACTACCTGAATCTTCTCACCCCTCCCTGATACCCCCTGATACCCCAGCATGCTCTCTAATGACTACCTGTACCTTCTCACCCCTCCCTGATACCCCCTGATACCCCAGCATGCTCTCTAATGACTACCTGTACCTTCTCACCCCTCCCTGATACCCCCTGATACCCCAGCATGCTCTCTAATGACCACCTGTACCTTCTCACCCCTCCCTGATACCCCCTGATACCCCAGCATGCTCTCTAATGACTACCTGAACCTTCTCACCCCTCCCTGATACCCCCTGATACCCCAGCATGCTCTCTAATGACCACCTGTACCTTCTCACCCCTCCCTGATACCCCCTGATACCCCAGCATGCTCTCTAATGACCACCTGTACCTTCTCACCCTCCCTGATACCCCCTGATACCCCAGCATGCTCTCTAATGACCACCTGTACCTTCTCACCCCTCCCTGATACCCCCTGATACCCCAGCATGCTCTCTAATGACCACCTGTACCTTCTCACCCTCCCTGATACCCCCTGATACCCCAGCATGCTCTCTAATGACTACCTGAACCTTCTCACCCCTCCCTGATACCCCCTGATACCCCAGCATGCTCTCTAATGACCACCTGTACCTTCTCACCCTCCCTGATACCCCCTGATACCCCAGCATGCTCTCTAATGACCACCTGTACCTTCTCACCCTCCCTGATACCCCCTGATACCCCAGCATGCTCTCTAATGACCACCTGTACCTTCTCACCCCTCCCTGATACCCCCTGATACCCCAGCATGCTCTCTAATGACCACCTGTACCTTCTCACCCTCCCTGATACCCCCTGATACCCCACACCCACCCTGTCCTCTCTCCTGTCACAGGTGTACATCCCAATGCTCTCCGTCAGCCAGCTAAAGCTCACAGACGGAGGCTACCAGCAGGGGGCGGTAGCCACCAAGGAGCAGGACGCTGGTGGAGACGCGGAGGGGGATCGGCCTGTGGAGTCTCGAGGGATGCTCATGATCCGGGACGAGTTACTCAACAGCACTCACAAGTTCCTGGGTCACATCGACAGGACGCTCCAGCAGCTGGAAGGTTTGTGGGGCTGTGTTTGGGGGACCTAGTCCCTGTGGCTCGCCTGGTACAATGCACACCACACAGGCTAAGGCCTTACTGCAGCTGCCCAGGTTTGATTCCAGCCCCGGGCATTCACTGCCTGTCAACCCCTCTCTCTCCCCCCCCTGCCTTTCCTCTCTCTCTACACACTGGCACTATCAAAATAACGCATGTTTGCCCCCCCCCCAAAATAATGACATAGTAAGGTGAGACGGTGGTGTGTTTCCGGCAGGTGATATCAAGCTGCACATCCCCGAGCTGGACCAGGAGGCTGAGGTGGAGGCTCTGCTGGCCTCGACAGAGGTGGTGGAGAAGCTGGAGCAGTGCGTGATGAACTGGCAGACCCAGATCACCATCGTTATCGAAGAACAGCAGAAGAAGAAACCGCAGGTACCCCACGGGGCCCACTCCTTCAACGAGTCTTCTAGGAGCAGTCTTCTATCGTCATGGTTTCAGCCGTTGTGTTGTGTCCTGGACATCTGTCCCAGTCTCTCTCATCCCTGGTCCTCAGGGCCCCCTGTCCTGCATGTTCTAGGTCTTTCCCTGCTCCCACACACCTGGTTCAGATGAACGTGTCGTTACCAGGCTTCTGCTGAGCTTCATAACGACCCGTTCATCTGAACCAGGTGTGTTGGGAGCAGAGAAACCTCTAAACATGCAGGACAGGGGACCCTGAGGACCAGGGCTGAGAGAGGCTGATCCAGCCCACCTTCTCCTCCCCTCCAGGCTCCAGGCCCCATGGCGGAGATCGACTTCTGGCGCGAGCGCACGGCCATCCTGAGCGCTCTGAGCGAGCAGCTCAAACTGCCCGTGGTGAAGAGGATCCTGGAGGTGATGGTCCGAGCCGACCCCGTCACCGTCCAGAACCTGGACCTCACCGTCACGGAGCTGGCCAAGCACCACGTGGAGTCTGTGGAGAACGTCCGCTTCCTCAGCACGCTGGAGAGGCACTTCAAGGTGGGTCGGACCTCCTCGGACATCGCCCCCTGCTGGCCGCTTAGAAAGCAGCATGGCGACAGCGGAGACGACGCTGCTTTACAGAACGGTTTCGGCGATGGCGTCGTCGGCATTCAAATGAAATTGAATTTGTATGATCTTGACCTCTTGTCTCTGAGCGTTCTGTAAACCCTGTTCCCTCCGTGTCAGAACCTGGCCACGGGGGTAGACTTCGGCGTGATCCTGGACACCATCCCCCTGATGATGAACGGCCTGCGGATGGTGTGGATCATCTCCAGCCACTACAACAGGGACGAGCGCATGGTCCCTCTCATGGAGCGCATCGCCTGGGAGCTGTCGGAGCGCGTCGCCCGCGTCGTCAACGTGCGCACGCTCTTCAAGTGAGGGAACCTGGTCCTAATACCCAGAGTTATCTTTCCATACCCCTGCCCTCTACCCCTGCCCTCTACCCCTGCCCTCTACCCCTGCCCTCTACCCCTGCCCTCTACCCCCTAACCCCTGCCCTCTACCCCTAACCCCTGCCCTCTACCCCTAACCCCTGCCCTCTACCCCTGCCCTCTACCCCTGCCCTCTACCCTTGCCCTCTACCCCTGCCCCCTAACCCTCCGTCTGATTGAGTTTCTCTGCATCTTGGGTGAGATTCTAACTGTTGTTGTTTGACGCCCAGAGACAAGAGGGAGGTGGCCCAGACCAAATCCCAGGACGGCAGGAGGGTTCTGGACCAGTGGAAGGCCTGTTACTTCGAGGTGCGGGCTAAGATCGAGACCTCCGGCAGAGACCCGCGCTGGGAGTTCGACCGCAAGAAGCTGTTTGAGAAGACGGACTACATGTCCTCCATCTGCCAGGACCTTTACAGCGTCCTGCAGGTCAGTGAACAGCCTGAACAAGCAGAAACAGCCTGACCAAGCAGAAACAGCCTGACCACACCACTAAACCACCTGCATGTCTGCGTGTGTTGACACCCTCCTCCGCTCGCTGGCGTAGATCCTGGAGGAGTTCTATAACATCTTCGGCTCGGAGCTGAAGGCCGTGACTGGAGATCCGAAGCGCATCGATGACGTCCTGCGCTGGGTGGACAGCCTGGTCGTGCCCATCGAGGAGCTCAGCTTTGACCCCTTCAACATCCGCAAGATGGGCAGCTGGAGGATGATCATGCAGGACTTCAAGTCCAAAGTTCAGGTGAGTTCCTGACTCCAGACATCCCTGGCTGGTTGTCCTTCAGTGTCCACCCCATGGGCGTATATAGCCCTATTTTAGGGGGGCTGGAGCCCCCCAAAAAGTTTCATTAGCCCCCCCAAATAAAAAATATAAAAAACTACATGGGGAAAGCAATCATTAGTGACGTAATTAAGAGATACTGTTCCTAGAATAGTGCAAAAAGTCTAGGGTTTTAGAACACCTGCTGCGTGCTGTATTAGTAGCATGGGCGTATCTAGCCCTATTTTCTCACATTTGAAATCTAAATTTGTTAATTTCTCTTCCTAAAACCCACTAGCGGACACTATTTAAAAGGATATTTTCCCAAATGTCTTCTGGGGGAACATGCCCCCAGACCCCCCTAATTTTGCTGGGTCACAGGAAAAATATAGATTTTATCTAGGGGCTTAGCCCCCCCAAAAGTGGGAACCTAGATTTGCCCCTGCTCCCCCCCCGTCTGTAATCTCACCCCCTCATCCTGTCACGGTCAGGCCATCGAAGCGGAGGCCATAAACTTCATCGACCAGTCCTTCAAGACCCTGCGCTCTGCGTCCGCAGCCTTCGACATGCTGCTGAAGTTCAAACACATCCGCTCCAGAGACGCCATCAACAACCAGATGATGCAGAAGTTCAACGACATCCTGGTCCAGTACTGCAAAGAGGTCCCACACACAACGCCTTACTCTCAGCACTGATATCAACCTCATTTCATTCTTTAATTCATTTATCCAAAGCGATGTGGAGGGGTGGGGGGGTGGGGGGGAAGGGGTGGGGGGGGGGTGGAGGGGTGGGGGGGGTGGAGGGGTGGGGTGGGGGAACCGGGAACCTCACACGCTCTACCCACCGAGCTCTCTGACATGCCATGACTGTCTGCAGGAGTCCTGATGGTGGGGGGTTATTTCACATGACTGATGTTTTGTGTTTGTGTTGCGGGGGGGGCTAGGTGGACATCATCAGTGTGATATTCATGAAGAACAAGGACAACCCTCCGCTGAATAAGAACCAGCCTCCTGTGGCCGGGTCCATCTACTGGGAGAGGTCCCTCTTCCACAACATCAAGATCACCATCATACGCTTCCTGGAGGTCCCCGAGATGCTGGAGAGCGAGCAGGGCAAGCTGGTGAGGGGAGGGGGGAGGGGGGGGAGGGGGGAGGGGGGGAGGGGGGAGGGGAGGGGGGGAGGGGAGGGGGAGAGCGAGCAGGGCAAGATGGTGAGGGGGAGGGGAGAGGGGAGGGGAGGGGGGAGGGGTAGGTTTAGGGTGAGTTTTGGCTTTTGGGGAGTTTTTGTCTGTTTCGTTTTTCTTTTCTGTTTGGGTTTTTCTTTGTAGCTGTCGAGGGGTTGTCGTGCTGTGTTTTGTGGGAGGTCTGGTGGGGGAGAGTGCTTTGGGGGGGGAGGGTGTTTGGTGAGTAGAGGGTGTCCACCTCTTTTCCTGTTTTACGCCGCTCCTTCTCCTCCCTCCTTCTCACCCACCTCCTCTCTCATGTCCTCCCCTCCTCCTCATCTCACTCCCTCCCCCCTCTATCCCTCTCCTCCCTCCTATCTCTCCCCTCCTCCCTCCTCTCACCCCTCCTCCTCATCTCTCCCTCCCCCTCTCATCCCTCTCCTCCTCCCTTCTTCTCTCCCCCTCCACCTCTCTCCTCCTCCCCTCAGGCCAAGGCCAAGTACCTGCAGCTGCGGCTGCGTATGAAGGAGTACGAAGTGGACAAGTTCGCCCGCTGGCGTGAGGAGACGGAGCACGTCCTGCCCCTGCTGATGAAGCGTCCCCTGCTGGTGGTGACGAGCAGCTCGGGGGTTGCCCCGGGAGACCAGGGAGACACCGTCAGTACCAGACACAATACATTGGAATCAATTCAATACATTGTTACAGTTTTAGTTATATAATCAATCAGAACAGTGCAATGACATCATGATCTGTTCTCCTTGTGATCCTTTTTCTCTCTTTCCCCTCCTTGCCCCTCTGATGGCCCAGGGTTCCAAGCAGGAAGTGACATCATGATCTGTTCTCCTTGTGATCCTTCTTCTCTCTTTCCCCCCTTGCCCCTCTGATTGGCCCAGGGTTCCAAGCAGGAAGTGGAACGAGGCGTGCGCTACACGGTGAACTTTGCCCCTGAGCTTAAGGAGATCATCTCTGAGACCAAGTACCTGGAGCAGCTGAGCTACACTGTCCCTGACCTGGCCCGCAATGTGGCTCTGCAGGAGGACAAGTTCCTCAGGTGACGAGGACACAGCATGAAAACCCCACATCTACCTTTAAAGTATAAAAACCTTCTTCAAACACATGGTGGTACTTCCGAGTACCAGCAGGTGAGCTGTGTCTGAGGCCTGTGGTGACTCCCAGAGCTGAGCCATGTGGTGACTCCCAGAGCTGAGGCCTGTGGTGACTCCCAGAGCTGTGTCTGAGGCCTGTGGTGACTCCCAGAGCTGTGTTTGAAGCCTGTGGTGACTCCCAGAGCTGAGGCCTGTGGTGACTCCCAGAGCTGTGTCTGAGGCCTGTGGTGACTCCCAGAGCTGTGTTTGAAGCCTGTGGTGACTCCCAGAGCTGAGGCCTGTGGTGACTCCCAGAGCTGTGTCTGAGGCCTGTGGTGACTCCCAGAGCTGTGTCTGAGGCCTGTGGTGACTTCCAGGTACGTGGACGACCTGAAGAACCTGGTGAACCGCTACCAGGCCCTGATGGACGGGCTGAACGACGCCGAGTTCTCCCTGCTGGCCGAGCAGATCCACGAGCTGAGGAGGGTGATGCGCTCCGGACACAAGAGGCTGAACTGGAACGCTCTAGGTACTCTACATCTACGCTCTGTACACATCTGATCACAAGAGGCTGTACTGGAACGCTCTAGGTACCCTAGCTCTACGCTCTGTACACATCTGATCACAAGAGGCTGTACTAGAACGCTCTAGGTACTCTACATCTACGCTCTGTACACATCTGATCACAAGAGGCTGTACTAGAACACTCTAGGTACTCTACATCTACGCTCTGTACACATCTGATCACAAGAGGCTGTACTAGAACGCTCTAGGTACCCTACATCTACGCTCTGTACACATCTGATCACAAGAGGCTGTACTAGAACGCTCTAGGTACCCTAGCTCTGCGCTCTGTACACATCTGATCACAAGAGGCTGTACTAGAACGCTCTAGGTACTCTACATCTACGCTCTGTACACATCTGATCACAAGAGGCTGTACTAGAACACTCTAGGTACCCTACATCTACGCTCTGTACACATCTGATCACAAGAGGCTGTACTAGAACGCTCTAGGTACCCTACATCTACGCTCTGTACACATCTGATCACAAGAGGCTGTACTAGAACACTCTAGGTACTCTATATCTACGCTCTGTACACATCTGATCACAAGAGGCTGTACTAGAACGCTCTAGGTACCCTACATCTACGCTCTGTACACATCTGATCACAAGAGGCTGTACTAGAACGCTCTAGGTACCCTACATCTATACTCTGTACACACATACATAATCTGTTTCGCCTGCTGTGGAACCAGGAGTTGTTCAAACGTTTAGATGTTGGGATGTTTGTAGAACTGAGTGTGTGTAGGAGGATTCAGAGATGTGTGTGTCTGACCCTAACCCAGGGATCTCTGAGTTCATCACCCGCGGAACCCAAGCTGCTTCCAAATTCGAGTCGCTCGTCAACCAGATCCAGAAGAACGAGCGTGACATCGACGCCAAGCTGCAGTCCATGGAGACGGCCAACCTGTTCAAGTTCCCCGCTCCGGACCGAGCCGACGGCCTCCCCGGGTACGTGTGATCTCTCCAGCGGGCGCTGTCACCGGGGCGCCGCCCGGACTCACCAGACACAGCTTAGGGACTAAACAGGAAGTGACAAACAGGAAGTGACATCTCTCACGCGTGCTCGTGGTGTTTTGTTTAGGAGTGAAGGAGTTCTGTGAGCTGGTCCAGCGAGAGCGAGCCAAGGACATGAACCTGCTGAGCAGGAAGTACACCGCCATCGGTCCCCTGCTCACCAAGATGGAGAGCCTGGTGATGCACACCAACAGCGGGCGAGCCCAGCGCATGGAGCACTACTACAGCTACTGGGAGCACAAGATCTTCCACTCGCTCACCAGGATGGTGCTCAAGTGAGGGGCTGGCAGGGGCGTCGCCGTGGGCTGGGGGGAGGGGACGGGCGAGGAGGTGGGAGGAGTCACCAGCTGTTTTGTTTCCCTCGTAGGAACATCAACACGTTCAACATGGCCCTGATGGGGACCACGCCCCTGTTCCAGATCGACGCCATCCTGTCCGCCCCTGAGATCGTGCTGCACCCCAAGAACAGCGAGGTGTACCGCCTCCTCATGCAGTCTGTCAGGGACTGTGTGGAGAGCACCAAGGTGGGTCCCCTCTCCTAGCAACCCCGTAGCAACCCCGTAGCAACCCTGTCATCCCAGACCTCGCCTTGCTGGTCGTGTCAAGTAAACCTGCGCCTCCCCCCTCCCTCCCTTACATCCTCCCCCCTCCCTCCCTTACATCCTCCTCCCTCCCCCCCCTCCCTCCCTCCCCCCCTCCCCCCTCCTCCCCTCAGAGGTTTGTGCGCTGGATGCACGGCTCGTGTCTGGAGTGTCCTCCGCAGCGCGTGGACGGCGAGGACGAGCCCGTGGTGCTCAGCTTCTACTCCGACGTGTGCCAGCAGCCGCAGGTCAACGAGCGCGCCACCGCCGTGTCCCAGAACGCCCAGCGGCTCCTCGCCGCCGCCGGACGCTACCTCCACCGCTGGAAGCGCTACCGGCCCCCTCTGGAAGCTGGACAAGGCCATCGTCATGGAGAAGTTCGCCGCCAAGCGCCCCTCGTACGTCACCTACGACGACAAGCTGCAGTTCTACGCGCGGGTCAGCCAGGAGGTGTCCCAGCAGCCCCTGGCGAAGGACGAGCACGTGATCCGGGTGAACCTGGAGCCCCTGGCTCGCACCGTGCAGGAGAACGCCCAGGCCTGGGTCAGCTCCCTGGGCAGGCTGCTCAACACCTCAGCCCGGGAAGATCTCTTCAGCCTGAGGGACCAGCTGATGGTACTACTGCTCTCTAACACACGCTACGTGGGGCTGCTATAAGCTCTCACCTCACTTTGCTGCTTTAATGCCAGCCTCTCACTGCTGCGTGGCTGTCCTGTGTGTTTGCTCTCAGCTGCTGTCAGACCACCTGAAGAGAGACCCCAGCTCCCTGGAGGACCTGAAGTTTGTCCTGGGCAACATCTCAGACATCCGAGCCATGTCCCTGACGGTGGAGCTGCGCTTCACAGACATCCAGGAGAGATACAGGACCCTGGCCATGTACCACGTCCAGGTAGGGCCTCGTCCAGGTAGGGCCTCGTCCAGGTAGGGCCTCGTCCAGGTAGGGCCTCCCACAGGGGCAGGACCCGCTCTGAGTGTCTCTCTCTCCTGAAAAGCCTGAAAGCTTGTTGAAACAAATTAAACAAGAGCTTGATGTGTGTTCGCGTGCTGGTTTCGTATATCCACATCCTGATTCTGTAGTGTCACGTGCTCCGTGTGGTGTTAGGACTGAGTAGACATGATCCAGGTGTGACGTTGTCCTGGGTGTGGGTGGGGACAGGTGCAGGAGGAGGAGCAGGAGCTGGTGGGCAGCATCGGGCAGCAATGGAGGGATCTGTTCTCCGAGGCCAGACAGGTGGACCGCAGCCTGGGCAGGGTGAAGAAGACCTTCACCGAGGTAAATACCTGCTGTGTCCTCTACAGCAGCCTGGTCCTCAGGACCTGCTGTGTCCTCTACAGCAGCCTGGTCCTCAGGACCTGCTGTGTCCTGTACAGCAGCCTGGTCCTCAGGGCCTGCTGTGTCCTGTACAGCAGCCTGGTCCTCAGGGCCTGCTGTGTCCTCTACAGCAGCCTGGTCCTCAGGACCTGCTGTGTCCTCTACAGCAGCCTGGTCCTCAGGGCCTGCTGTGTCCTCTACAGCAGCCTGGTCCTCAGGACCTGCTGTGTCCTCTACAGCAGCCTGGTCCTCAGGGCCTGCTGTGTCCTCTACAGCAGCCTGGTCCTCAGGGCCTGCTGTGTCCTGTACAGCAGCCTGGTCCTCAGGGCCTGCTGTGTCCTCTACAGCAGCCTGGTCCTCAGGGCCTGCTGTGTCCTCTACAGCAGCCTGGTCCTCAGGGCCTGCTGTGTCCTCTACAGCAGCCTGGTCCTCAGGGCCTGCTGTGTCCTGTACAGCAGCCTGGTCCTCAGGGCCTGCTGTGTCCTCTACAGCAGCCTGGTCCTCAGGACCTTCTGTGTCCTCTACAGCAGCCTGGTCCTCAGGGCCTGCTGTGTCCTCTACAGCAGCCTGGTCCTCAGGGCCTGCTGTGTCCTCTCTACAGCAGCCTGGTCCTCAGGGCCCCCCGTCCTGCATGTTCTAGATGTTTCTCTGCTCCCACACACCTGGTTCAGATGAACGGGTCGTTATGAAGCTCAGCAGAAGCCTGTAACGACCCGTTCATCTGAACCAGGTGCGTTGGAAGAGGGAAACATGCCGGACAGGGGGTCCCTGAGGACCAGGGTTGAGAAGGGCTGCTCTAAGTCATCGCCGTGCCGTTTCCTTCATGTAGCAGATGCCAACCCTAACCCTGTCACCCCAGACTGACATCCACATACATATAGAACAGCAAGAGACCAGGTACGTGTGATCCCTTCAGTTACTGACCATGTCCTTCCCTCTCCTCCTCCCAGATCACCAAGACCCAGACGGAGGAATACAAACAGGAGCTGGGCATCTTTGCAGAGAGCTTCAACATGCACGGCCCCGGGGCAGTGGGAGACGACTTGGAGAAAGGTACGCGTTCCCCGTCCACCCCTCGTACGACACGACCCCCTCTACCGGCCGCATGCTCACGCTCTCAAGCGTTCCTTCCTGTTCAGGAGTGGCCGTGATGGTCAGCTACGAGAAGGAGCTGGCTCTGGTAGAGGCAGGCCGTCAGGAGCTGGCCAACGCAGAGAAGCTGTTCGACCTGCCAATCACCATGTACCCAGAGCTGCAGAGCGTGCAGAAGGAGATGAAGGGGCTCAGGCAGATCTACGAGATCTACAGCAGCCAGAAGGTGAGGAGGAGGGGGGGGGGTCTGGAGGAGAGGTCTGGTCTGGAGGAGAGGTCTGAGTCCTCCGCATCACCAGAGGTATCACAGCCAGGTGTGTGTGTGTGTGTATGTGTGTGTGTGTGTGTGTGTGTGTGTGTGTGTGTGTGTGTGTCTGTGTCTGTGTCTGTGTCTGTGTGTGTGTGTGTGTCTGTGTCTGTGTCTGTGTCTGTGTGTGTGTGTGTGGTGTGTGTGTGTGTGTGTGTGTGTGTGTGTGTGTGTGTGTGTGTCTGTGTCTGTGTCTGTGTCTGTGTCTGTGTCTGTGTCTGTGTCTGTGTCTGTGTGTGTGTGTGTGTGTGTGTGTGTGTGTGTCTGTGTCTGTGTCTGTGTCTGTGTGTGTGTCTGTGTGTGTGTGTGTGTGTGTGTGTGTCTGTGTGTGTGTGGTGTGTGTGTGTGTGTGTGTGTCTGTGTGTGTGTGTGTGTCTGTGTCTGTGTGTGTGTGTGTGTATGTGTGTGCTCGTGTGTGTGTGTGTGTGTGTGTGTGTGTATGTGTGTGCTCGTGTGTGTGTGTGTGTGTGTGTGGTGTGTGTGTGTGTGTGGTCCAGGCGGCCAAGGCAGAGTGGTCCCAGACGCTGTGGGTGAACCTGAACATCCAGGTCCTCCAGGAGGGTGTGGAGGGTTTCACACGCAGCCTCAGGAAGCTGCCCAAGGAGGTGAGGGCCCTGCCGGTGGCCTTCTTCCTGGAGGGCCGCATGAAGGAGTTCAGAGAGTCTCTGCCCCTCCTGCTGGATCTGAAGAACGAGGCCCTGAGAGACAGGTCTGTCCTACAACAACAATAATATATATTTTCAACAAAAAAGTTCTCAAAAAAACACTTTTGAAAGATTGAAAAAAGAAATGCACCAAAAAGTTTAGAAAGGTTTTTAAAGTTGAACAAATATTTGTCATTGTTCATATCCTGGTGTGTGTGTGTGTGTGTGTGTGTGTGGTTCCTTCAGACACTGGAGAGAGCTAATGGAGAGGACAGGTACCAGCTTTGAGATGAACCCAGACACCTTCACCCTGGAGAACATGTTCGCCATGGAGCTGCAGAAGTACGGCAGCGTGATCGGAGACATCGTCACCTCGGCCGTCAAGGAGCTCAGCATCGAGAAGGCAAGAAGAAGAGCCTCCTCAGCCTCACCTCCCTCAGCCTCACCTCCCTCAGCCTCACCTCCCTCAGCCTCACCTCCCTCAGCCTCACCTCCCTCAGCCTCACCTCCCTCAGCCTCACCTCCCTCAGCCTCACCTCCCTCAGCATCACCTCCCCCAGCCTCACCTCCCTCAGCCTCACCTCGCTCAGCCTCACCTCCCTCAGCCTCACCTCGCTCAGCCTCACCTCCCTCCTCAGCCTCACCTCCCTCAGCCTCACCTCCCTCAGCCTCACCTCCCTCAGCCTCACCTCCCTCAGCCTCACCTCCCTCACCTCACCTCCCTCAGCCTCACCTCGCTCAGCCTCACCTCCCTCAGCCTTCACCTCCCTCAGCCTCACCTCCCTCAGCCTCACCTCGCTCAGCCTCACCTCCCTCAGCCTCACCTCGCTCAGCCTCACCTCCCTCAGCCTCACCTCCCTCAGCCTGACCTCCCTCAGCCTCACCTCCCTCAGCCTGACCTCCCTCAGCCTCACCTCCCTCAGCCTTCACCTCCCTCAGCCTCACCTCCCTCAGCCTCACCTCGCTCAGCCTCACCTCCCTCAGCCTCACCTCACCTCCCTCAGCCTCACCTCCCTCAGCCTCACCTCCCTCAGCCTCACCTCCCTCAGCCTCACCTCGCTCAGCCTCACCTCCCTCAGCCTCACCTCACCTCCCTCAGCCTCACCTCCCTCAGCCTCACCTCCCTCAGCCACACCTCCCTCAGCCTCACCTCCCTCAGCCTCACCTCCCTCAGCCTCACCTCCCTCAGCCTCACCTCCCTCAGCCTCACCTCCCTCAGCCTCACCTCCCTCAGCCTCACCTCGCTCAGCCTCACCTCCCTCAGCCTCACCTCCCTCAGCCTCACCTCACCTCCCTCAGCCTCACCTCCCTCAGCCTCACCTCCCTCAGCCTCACCTCCCTCAGCCTCACCTCCCTCAGCCTCACCTCCCTCAGCCTCACCTCCCTCAGCCTCACCTCCCTCAGCCTCACCTCCCTCAGCCACACCTCCCTCAGCCTCACCTCCCTCAGCCTCACCTCCCTCAGCCTCACCTCCCTCAGCACCACTGGACACTGTCCTGCATGTTCCAGATGTTTCCCTGCTCCGACACACCTGGTTCAGATGAACGGGTCGTTACCAGGCTTCTGCTGAGCTTCGTAACGACCCACAGTTAGTAACAAACGGTGTTTGTGTGTACTTCTGGTGTGTGTGTGTGTGAGCACAGGGGGTGAAGGAGGTGGTGGACACCTGGGAGAGCATGAAGTTCACGGTGCAGCGCTACTTCAAGGGCACCCAGGAGAGGGGCTCGGTGCTGGGCGCCGTGGACGAGATCCTGCAGAGCCTGGACGACAACGCCATGAACCTGCAGAGCATGGCGGGCAGCCGCTTCGTAGGGCCCTTCCTGGCCACGGTCCAGCTGTGGGAGAAGAGCCTGTCCATGATCAGCGAGGTCATCGAGGTCAGTCTCACCGTCCGGGGCGGGGGGGGGGAGCTCAGGATAGAGACTGTCTGCTGGACGAAGCCCATGGCGTGATGTGAGAGTTGACGTGGGGCGCATGGTCAGGTGTTGGTTCTGGAAGTCCACGGTGCTGAGCTCAGGCAGGTCTGAGGTGATGGTGAGGATGTTCTTGTGTCCAGGTGTGGATGCTGGTGCAGAGGAAGTGGATGTACCTGGAGAGCATCTTCATCGGGGGGGACATCCGCTCACAGCTCCCCGAGGAAGCCAAGAAGTTCGACAACATCGACAAGATGTTCAAAAAAGTGAAGACCTCCACCATTAACAAACCAGAGTGTCTGGTCTCACCAGCGCTCTGAAAGCCTGGTCTCACAGCATGATCCTGCAGTGCCTCCAGTGTGACGCGTGTGTGTGTGTGTGTGGTGTGTGTGCGTGTGTGTGTGTGTCTCTGTGTGTGTGTGTGTGTGTGTGCGTGTGTGTGTGTGTGTCTGCAGATCATGAGCGACACGGTCAGGGACCCAGGGATAAAGAGGTGCTGCCTGGTCCCTAACCGTCTGTCAGAGCTGCAGGCCCTGAGTGACGGGCTGGAGCGCTGCCAGAAGAGCCTGAATGACTACCTGGACTCCAAACGCAACGCCTTCCCACGCTTCTTCTTCATCTCCGACGACGAGCTGCTCAGCATTCTGGGAAGCAGTGACCCCACATGTGTCCAGGAGCACATGATCAAGGTGACTTGATCACTCTCATCCTCACCCTCGACCCTCACCCCTGTCCTCATCCTCACCCTTGACCCTCACCCCTGTCCTCATCCTCACCCTCGACCCTCACCACTGTCCTCATCCTCACCCTCGACCCTCACCTCTGTCCTCACCCTCGACCCTCACCCCCTGTCCTTACTCTCATCCTCACCCTGTCCTTACCCCCTCCTCACCTTCACCCTCACAACCCTCCCCTTTATCCTCACCCTCGACCCTCACCACTGTCCTTACTCTCATCCTCACCCACTCACCTTCACCCTCTCACCCTCTCAACCCTCACCCTCTACCCCTCACCCCTGTCCTCATCCTCACCCTCGACCCTCACCCCTGTCCTTACCCCCTCACCTTCACCCTCTCACCCTCACCCCCCTCCCTCTCCCCCTCCCAGATGTATGACAACATCTCGGCCCTGCGCTTCGACGTGGGGCCCAACGGGGAGGCTGTGGCTGGGGCGCTGGTGTCGGCCGAGGGGGAGGTGATGGACCTGAGGCAGGCGGTGCAGGCGGAGGGCCGGGTGGAGGAGTGGATGACCGGGGTGCTGCTGGAGATGAGGAGGACCAACAGGCTCATCACCAAGGACGCCATCTTCCACTACTGCGAAGACAGGGGAAGGTCAGGAATGCCAAGGCCATGTACACAGGGGGGGTTGAATGGGGGGGGGAGCTTTGGATTTGTAGTGAAATGCTCTACCCACTAAGCTAAACCCACCCCTCAGTGTGTGTTGGACCCTGTTGAACCCGTGCTTTAGGATGTCTGACGCCAGCGTGTGTTGCTGTGCTTGTGTCTCAGGGTGGACTGGATGCTGCTGTACCAGGGCATGGTGGTGTTGGCTGCCAACCAGGTGTGGTGGACGTGGGAGGTGGAGGACGTGTTCAACAAGGTGAAGAAGGGCGACAAGCAGGCCATGAAGAGCTACGCCAAGAGGATGCACCAGCAGATCGACGAGCTGGTGACGCGTATCACCCAGCCCATGAAGAAGAACGACCGGCGCAAGATCAACACGGTGCTCATCATCGACGTCCACGCCAGGGACATCGTGGACAACTTCGTCAGGGACAGGTGAGACCGCTGTCTGGACGTGCTGTCAGGGAAACCCGATCTGACCTGTGTGTGTGGGGGGATTCTGTGTTCCAGCATCATGATCTGACCTGTGTGTGTTCCCCTGGGTTCTGTGTTCCAGCATCATGATCTGACCTGTGTGTGTTCCCCTGGGTTCTGTGTTCCCCTGGGTTCTGTGTTCCAGCATCATGATCTGACCTGTGTGTTCCCCTGGGTTCTGTGTTCCC
>CAEFZP010005614.1:0-11873 GCA_903064625.1 Mallotus villosus | reverse complement strand
GAGAGAGAGAGAGACAGAGAGAGAGAGAGAGAGAGAGAGAGAGAGACAGAGAGAGAGAGAGAGAGAGAGAGTGGGGGAAGAAAATGAAACAGGCAGAGGAAAGTGGAAACAAAAATAGAAAGCGAGAGAGAGAGATTGTGTTTCAGCTTTCTGAGACTGTTGATTGGCAGGTGAATAGAGCTGTGACCTTTCCCAGCAACTTACATCAGTATTATCTCCCTGCCTCCACTCTCCTCTCTCTCCCTGCCTTCCCATTACTGTCTTCTTACCTCCATTCTCTTCTCCCTACCTACCCTCTCCTGTCTCTCCCTGCCTCAAAACTCCCCACCCAGCCTCCACTTTCCTTTCCCTGCTTCAAAACTCCTCTCTCTCTCTGACCCCTCTCTTGGCTCTCTCTCTCCCTGCCTCTCCTCTCTCTCCCAGCCTCCACTCTCCTCTCCTCACCCTGCCTCTAACCAGCAGCCTCCCTGGCCATCCCGACGTTCCACCACACCCCTCCACGGATCCCCTATCACGTCACTAAGTGTGACTTCACCGGTGTGTTCAACGAGCGAGGTCGTCGGGGGAGAACGTGAGACAGTCCCCTGCCAACCGTCTAAGACTGTGGTGTCTGTCCCGTCCCCCTCCTCCCCAGACTGACACACACACATACACACACACACACACATACACACACACACACACATACACGCATTCACACATACGCACAGTACATAAGCTATAGGTATTGCCTTTTAATAATGTACATAACGGAACATTAGACATTGTTTGGCTGATATTGATGATGGTGAAGGTAGTGAGGATGATGATGATGATGATGATGAACGTCATCTTTATTTAGTTGCGAGTCCCAGGTGATGTGATGAACAGGGAAAGACAGGAAGTTGATATCAGTTCACTTTAACCGCCAGGCTTGTTTGGCCTTGGAGCTCAGCTTCCTGTAATTCAATTAGCAGTGCAGACATTTGGGATGTGTGTGTGTGTTTGTGTGTGTGTGCTGTATGTGTGTGTGTGTGTAAGTGCTTTGTATGTATGTGTCCGTGTGCACATTTGGAGAGAGGGGGACCACAGGAATATAATTTACAGAGGAGGAGGGGTTGTCTTGCCTATCTGCCTGCCTGTCTGTCAGAGGCTAGATTTCCAGTTTATAACTGAGGTGGCCTCTTGCCTCTCCCTCTCTCTTCGTCTCTCATCTCTCTCTCCTCTCATCATCTTTGTCTCTCTCTCCTCATCTTCTCGATGCACTCTTGTCATTATATGGACTCTCTTCCTCTATCTTTCCTCCATTTATCTCCTATTCCACAGTCTGACATTCACTTACTCTCTGCTGTTTCCCTTATAATTTTTGTTTCTCTAGATTTCCTTCTTTTCTATGTGCCTTCTCCCCACCCACCTCTCTTTCCCTCCTCCCTCCCTCTCCCTTCTCTCTGTTATTTAGCTATCCCTCCCCAACGCCCTCCCTCCCGCCCACTCCTTCCCTCCGTCCCTCCCTCTCTCTCCTTTCCTCACTCTTCCTCCCCTCCCTCACTTCCCTCTCCCTCCAACTCCCTCTCTTCTGTCCTCACCCTCCCCGGTTCCACCCTGCTTCCCATCTTTCTCTACCTACTTCCCCTTGCTCTTCTCCATCCCTCCCTCCTCTCCACTCCTCACCTCTCTCTTCCCCCTCTCCCCAGCAGATGTGTCTGTATGTAGGTCGTCTCCCCTCCTCCTCCTCCCAGACACAGTTTCCTGGTTCAGGGTCATGAGTTGCTCTCTGGCTCTGTCAGGGAACGCCTAAATCGAGAACACACACACACACACAAACTCACACATACACTACCTCCCCCCACACAGACAAACCCACACACCAACACCCACACAAACAGGTACACACCTTACCCCCACATATGCCCACACACAGGTATACACATACACCCAAATGTGCACACACATTGACATACACACACACAGGTTCACATCAAGAGTGTTTCCTGAATGCAGCCCGCACTGGCCAGCCTTGTGTTGACCTTCCTGCAGGCTGCGTTCAGGAGATCCACAGACGAGATACAAACACCATCAACCCTGGCTCCAGCTGCCCGCAAGGTGACTGCTGGAGAACACCGGTGGAGGTCACAGCTCCTGAACGTTTCACATTAGCGAGATACATGTGGCATTCATGGTGGGAATAATAGTGGATAAATCCTGTTAAGGAATTAGGGAACGTCAACATGTGGCTGAGCGATAACTCTGTTTCTCATTCAGAGTTTGGTGTGGCATCCATGGAGCCTGTTGATTGTGGTTACGCTGTGTGTGTGTGTGTGTGTGGTGTGTGTGTGTGTGTGTGTGTGTGTGTGTGTGTGTGTGTGTGTGTGCGTGCGTGCGTGTGTTTAGGACAGAGTTTGGACAATAAAGTGAGAAGTATTTGAAAAAAGTACGTATGTGGGAGAACGTTTTCAGGTGTGTGTTTGTGTTTGTGTGTGTGTTTGTGTGTGTGTTCGTGTGTGTGTTTGTGTGTGTGAGTGTGCATCAGTACCTATGCAAGACAGTGTGTAATTTGTAAGAGTGTGTTATTGTGGAAAGTATTTGGAGGAAGTGAGTGGGGGAGTTTGCAGGTGTGTGTGTGTGTGTGTGTGCACATGTGTTTGTGTGTAAGTGCGTGATTGAGAGGCAAACATATAGTCTTGTCTTGGCATTTCACACAAAGCTCCTAATTTACATGTTAATTCTTCATCGTTATGGCATCAGTCATCTCAAATGTTCTGGGTATTGAGCGACTTCTGTGTAATTACCTCCTCTATCAGACAAATGAGCTGGGGTGACGGAGGGAGGAAGGGAGGAAGGGAGGAAGGGAGGAAGGGAGGAAGGGGGAGGAAGGGAGAGCCAGGATAGGGGGAGTGAGGGCGGGGGGGTGTTGAGACAGGTGCAGAAGGAGAGACAACTGTCTGAGAGAGGGGGAGGGAAGAGGGCGAGAAGAGGAAGGAGAGAGGAGAGAAGTTCTCCCAAGCAGGAGAGAAAGAGAACAAGAGAGGACTCAGGAGAGAAAGAGGCGGAGAGAGAAAGGGAGAGACCTTCAAGGAGAGAGGGAGAAAACAATTTTGACCTTTATAAAGACATTTTTGCAATACAAGTTGCAAAGAAATGTAAAGAATTTGGAACTTTAACAAATAGAGAGAAAATGGTTTACTTTAACAGAAGACAAGCCTAACTGTTCTATTTCGATACAGTATGTAGCAACCTGCTATGACCTTAGGGACAGAAAGTACAGTATAATAGGCAATGATTAACAGATGCTCACTGTCATTTTTGCATTCTATTTTATTCTATAATGTGTTTATACACATATTTGCATAACATAACGTAAATTATAGGATGTGTGTTAATAGTGTTGTCCTTTCCCTGCTTTGGCAACATTGTTTAACCTGAACATTCAGTCTCTCGCTCTCTCTCTCTCTCTCTCTCTCTAGCTCTCTCTCTCTCGTCTCTCTCACTCTCTCGCTCTCTCTTCTCGCTATCTCTCTCTCTCTCTCTCTCGCTCTCTCGTCTCTCTCTCTATCTCTCGTCATCTCTGCTCTCTCTCTCTCTCTCTCGCTCTCTCTCTCTCTCTCTCTCTCTCCTCTCTCTCTCCCTCCCTCTATCTGTTCCTGTCCCCCTATCTCTCTCTCCATCTCTATCCCTCTCTATTTATTTCCCTCACGTTCTCCTCTCTCTGTGTGTGTCCCCCTCTCCCCATCGCTCGGTCCCCAGAGAGATCTGTCCTCCTGCTAACACCTGGTGGGCACACCTTGACATACATACATGGGAAAACTGGGTTTCCATGGCGATGCCCGTGTCGTCCGTCTCAGCTGGACTTCCGGTGGGGAGGGGAGGGGGTGAAGGTCACCGTCTTCCCGGTGGAGTCGGGGCGACGCCGCCACAGCTGAGTCATCCTCGCCCACTGCGAGGTTACCATGGCAACCCTCCAGGGGAGGGGAGCGTCGTCGACAGGAGGGAGGGAGAGACGACGTCTGACAGTCGGAGCTGTTTTTGCATCACAGATCAATAGCCCCCCGCCACCCTCCAACCCCGCCCCCCCGCCACCCACCACCCTCCCACCAGCGTTCACATGTAATGGGCACCGTGAGAGAACGTGACCGCTGCATTCTCGCCAGTGATTAGACCGGTCCTGATGGGGACTAATTACATTAGTCATGAATGGAGAAGTGCTCGCGATAATTGACTGTCAGTTTCTGTTTGGTCTCGTGGCACACTGCCCTAATGTGGGATGTGCACCAGTCTGTGGTGGGTGTGTGTGTGTGTGTGGTTTGGGATATGAGGGGGAGGAAGGGGGGAGGTGATTGAGTGACCAGTGAAAGGTTAGGTATTGCTTCTGACCTCTGGTGACACAGTGACTGCTGTTGGTCGTCTGGGTAAAGAAGAGCCTGTTGACTTTGTGTGTGTGTGTGTGACTGTGTGTTTGTGTGTGTGTGTAAGTTTGTGTGTGAGTGACAGTGTGTGCGTCCATGTGTGTGTGTGTGTGTGTGTGTGGTGTGGTGTGTGTGTGTGTGTGCATATTATACAGTGAATCAAATACATTCATAAGCAATGCAACAGAAAGCTGAACAGAGGTTCCAGTTCCTGACAGAAGACCAGGACAAACTCCCCCTAAAAGAAAAGAAAACATAAGAAATCTCAGGTGGAGAAAATCTGTGAGGTCCCCTTCTCCCCCTCTCCTTCTCCCCCTCTCCATGACCCTTCTCCTCTTGACACCTTCTCTCTCTGTTTTCCCTCCTCCTCTCCCTACCGTCTTCCTCCATCTCTCCTCTCCTTCTCTCTGCATACCCTCTCCTCCACCACCCTCTCCCCTCCTCTCCATCTCTCCTCTCCTTCTCTCTGCATACCCTCTCCTCCACCACCCTCTCCCCTCCTCTCCTTCTCTCTGCATACCCTCTCCTCCACCACCCTCTCCCCTCCTCTCCTTCTCTCTGCATACCCTCTCCTCCACCACCCTCTCCCCTCCTCTCCATCCGCTCTCGAGGGCGTCTCATATTGATCTGACTCCAGAGCAGTTCCGAGTCTATGCACTCCTCAACCAGGAGGCTGTAAGAAGCAGGACGCTTCGTTAGTGTCTAAACAAGCCAACCTTGGACACATCCCACACACACACGCACAGTGTAGCACAGAAATCAATACGGAAAATAGCACCTTGTTGATACATGAGTCTGTGTTTCTGTTACTGTAGTACAGAGAGAGGCAGAGAGAGAAAAAGAGAGACAGACAGACAGACAGAGCTAATCGTGACGGAGAGAAAGAGATACATGGAGAGTGAGAAACAGAGAGAGATAATGACTCACTGTTTAAGGGAGCATACCTTCACAGCACTGATACTGAGAGTGGTCTGTGCACCATGTCATGAATGAGCTGGATGACCTGATCCTTACAAACACAAAAGGATTATGTTACTGTATGTAAATGTGTCAGGATATGAAGCCAGCAGTGTGTGTGTGTGTGTGTGTGTGTGGTGGGTGTGTGTGTGTGTGTGTGTCTGTGTGTCTGTGTGTGGGGGTGTTTGTATGTGTGTGTGCAGTGTTGGGAAGTAACGGAATACATGTACTGGCGTTATGTATACAAACGTGAATACAAATTATGAGTAACTGTATTCTGTTACAGTTACAATTTAAATAGTTGGTATTTAAAATACAGTTACATTGTTGAAATCAATGGATTACATTACGATACTTATCTGTTTCACAAGTGTATTCACTCTCTAAATAAATGAAGGCAACTTCTTCTCTGCATTTCCCAGAACTTCTGTCTGGTGGTTTCTACACTATACGAACACAACTACATCTATCGCTCCCATGTCATTTCCTCTCGTTCTTTCCGTCTGCAATGCTATTGGCTAAGCCAGTGCATGGCCATCACATGCACGGGGGATGCAAACTCACGTACCATGGTTGGCCAAAGCCTCTCATCCACTCTCAAGTAGTTCTTACTAAGAGACACGTACGAGGATTCTCCTTACGAGCATGTTCGTGGGGGGAACATGCGTAAGAAATAACGATGTTCGTTATTTCGCTCGCAGAGAACCTTCGTAACAACTAAGATCCATTGTTATTGGGAAACGCAGTTCAGTAAACAGGATTTGATGGCCGCATTCCTACACTTACAAAATGCAATTCAATGTGGAAACTTTTAATCCAAGTAATCCAAGTATTCAGAATACGTTACTCGGATTGAGTAACGTAACGGAATACGTTACAAAATAAATTTATTGTATTCTGTTTTCTGTAACAAAATACGTTTTGAAAGTATCCTCCCCAACACTGTGTGTGTGTGTGTTCGTGTGTGTGTGCGTGTGAAGAGTGTGAAAATGAGAGCTCACCTATCGTCTCTCTGTTCCATGTCAGTGAACAGCTGGACAAACAGATGGAGCAGAGCTGCATGAGGAGCCAGGCTGTGTGTGTGTGTGTGTGTGTTTGCATGGGTGTGTGTGTTTAAGTGTGTGCTTGTGTGTGTGTGACAATTTGTGAGTGTGTGTTTGTGACTATGTGAGTGTGTGTGAGTGTGTGTGACTTTGTGTGTGTGTGTGACTGTATGTGTGTGTGTGTGTGTGTGTGTGTGTGTGT
The DNA here is from genome assembly GCA_903064625.1 of Mallotus villosus. Taxonomy (NCBI): domain Eukaryota; kingdom Metazoa; phylum Chordata; class Actinopteri; order Osmeriformes; family Salangidae; genus Mallotus; species Mallotus villosus. The sequence goes on along the minus strand of CAEFZP010005614.1, from coordinate 5,289 downwards.
GTGTGTAAGTGTGGGTGTGAGTGAGAGTGTGTGCGTCCATGTGTGTTTGTGTGTGTTTGTGTGTGTGTGTGCAGACAGTAAATCCATCGCAAGTCAGGATTAACTTCTTGACCTTTCGACCCCATGACCTGGTCTGTAATGACAACATCCTGTGAGACGTCCATATCAGTCCTCTTGTAACCAAACAGGAAGTATCTCATCTGATAAAGGGCACAGGAGGAAATACATCCCTCAGTTATGGCACACAGCACCCATGTTTCAGCTGTCAGACAGAACGACCGATGACTTTCGTATCTCTCCCTCCCTCTATGTCTCTTTGTCGCTCCCCATTCCTCTCTCTCTCTGACTTTTTCTCTCTCCTCTGTGTCTTGCCCTCTCTAGTGCTCCTGCACACACACACACACACGCAGGCTCACACACACATACATGTCCACACAAACACCTACACACTCAAAGACCATCACAGATGCGTCAGGGGGGAAGTTTTATTACAGCTGAAAGCAACCTATGATCAAATGGAGAGATCTTGACAAAAACAGGGAGGGAGGGAGGGAGGGAGGTAGGGAGGGAGGTAGGGAGGGAGGGAGGGAGGTAGGGAGAAAACAGACAGGCAGTCTGATTGCTGTATCGCATCGGTCTGATTTAAGAGGCGGATCAGTCAGACCTAATTCTGTTTTTCTTCCGTCTCTTTCGGTCCGTCTCCTTCTCTGGGGAATGCCTAAAACCCCTCCGCCCCTTCTCCTCATCTCTCTCAATCTGTCTCTCCATCTCCATCTATCTAAGTCCGTCTCTCTCTCCCATCGGTCTCTCTCTCTCTCCATCTCCATCTCTCTCAATCGGACTTTTTCTCCCGTCTGTCTCTCGCTCTCCATCGCTCTCTCTCTCCTTCTATCTGTCTTTGTCTTTATCGCCCCTCTCTTTCTCCATCTCTCCATGTGTTTTCTATGCTCTTCTGTCCGTCCCCTCTCTTCCCTCTATCACTCTTCCTCCCTTCCTCCCACTGCCTGTGTTTTTATGCATGCATGCTTGTGTGCGTGCGATTTTGTGTACATGTGTGTGTGCGAGTGTGTCCCGGTCTGTGTGTGTGTTGGTGTGTGTGTCTGTGTGTGTGTTGGTGTGTGCAGGTCTGTCCTGGGGGAGAGTTGGAGGGAGTATTCGTCCACAGTGAGGCGGGAGCGAGCCTCAGTAATTGGACCTGTCAGACTATTTCAGGCTTCGGCTCGGAGAGATATTAAAAAAGTCTCCTTCCTTTACTGCGCTGGTCATAGCACATTAGGCCCAGCCCCACCAGAGACTGTTCACATGAACACACACACACACAAACACACATGCACACGCACACACACACAGACTGAGACAGTCATACAAACACATACACTTAAACAAACGGGCACACATATATACACGAGAGAGAGAGAGAGAGAGAGAGAGAGAGAGAGTCTGGGACACACATACACTTGGACAAACACACACACACACACACACAAGCCCTCCCAGCCTCCCAAAGCTAAACAGCCCCCACACACTCAGGATGGCGTGTCCAAAACAGATTCTTTATTTATTCATTCCTTTATTTCTTTTTCTACTCTTTTGGGCTGCGTGGCTCCAGGAGAACAGATTGCGAGTGGGCTGCAGACGAAGATAGATGGGAGGGTAGCGAGGCTGGGAGCGAGGAGTGGAGGAGAGGAGGAGAGGAGGAGAGGAGGAGGAGAGGGGCTAGGAGCGAAGAGAGGGGCTGGGAGCCAGCTGCAGAACTGGCCACTCAGGTGGGCAGCCATGTGAGTCAGGAACCCTCCCTTCATGCTTCCTTCCTCCTTCCACCTTCCCTCCTTCCTTCTGTCCTGCCCACCTTCCTCCCTCCTTCTGTCCCTCCTTCCTGTTTTCTTTCCTACTGCCAACGTTACTACCTTCCTTTACCTACCCTCCCTCCCTCCCTCCCTCCCTCCCTCCCTCCCTCCCTCCCTACGCCCTCCCGCCCTCCCTACCCTCCCCATGCCCTCCCTCCCTCCCTCCCTCCCTCCCTCCCTCCCTCCCTCCCTCCCTCCCTCCCTCCCTCCCTCCCTCCCTCCCTCCCTCCCTGACTTCTGCCTTCTCCTCCCTCCTTTCTTCTTTCATCCCCCCCTCCCGTCCTACATTCCTCTCGTGGTTTTCTTCTCGCTGTTTCATTTTAGTCTTTCAGGTGAGCTGATGTGCGAGTCACTTTTAGTTTTCACTTCCTGTGACTCCGACCGCCCAAACTCCAACATCATCATCATCATCATCATCGACTTGATCACAGGTTAATATTAGCCACAGCAACCATCCCCCTTAAATCCATGTTGTATTTTTACCACCTGGCACATAATCCAGGCTGGAACACCGGCCGTTTTGTTACATAAGAATGCATCACGCTCCGCTCTGGGGCGGCAGCCATCATCGGTGACAGCCAGGCGCCAGCTGAGGTCCGTTAGTCAGTGAACATGACATGGTTGGTATTTACCTAGCGATGACGCGCTGTCAGAGGTACATTGGACCCTGGTCAGTCCAACATTACCCAGAATGCACTTCAGACCTGTGTGTGTGTCGCCTTAGGGATAGTGTTTCCTGTTCAGATGAATAGAATCAAATGAAAATGATATGGGATCAAATTATTTTTTCATAAATCATGAGAGAAGCGATGACTGAAGCCAGTGCGAGGATGGTCATGTTCTCCCTCTCTCTCCGAGGGACGGCTTGTTGTTGTAGATACATGGGTATTTAATCACAGTGTGGTGTGTGTGTGTGTTGTGTGGGGAGTGTGTGTGTGTTACAAGAGGGCTTACCAGGGACTGTAATATTATGCTTTTGAGAACAGCAGGCTGACAAAAGATGGTGGAAAGTAGAAAAGGAGTTGTGTATGTGTGTGTGTGTCTCTTTACTTTCTCGTTCGTGTGTGTGTGTGCAAAACAGAATCCCACTCAATAGCCGATCTGGGACAAGTCATTAGCATTCTTTGAGGGGTGCCAAAGACCCCCTCATATACATACACGCACACATATACACACACCCACTTACACACACACACACACACAACCTGACTGGCCACGTGTTGCGGTAGTCACGTCGACAGGAGGCCTTCGTCTGGTTACTGGGAACCAGCCCATTGCATTCTGGGATGCAGCCCACCCCCCTGTGTTGCATCATGATGATGAAGCTTCACAGGCCTGGTGTCCCTTCAGCCTGAAGGTGACTGGCATCTGTTTCCTCCCCTCTCCTCCTCGCTCCTCTGTCATCTCCCTCCATCCCTCCTCCTCTCCTTCCTCTCTCCCTTTTTCTCCTTCCCCGTCTCCAGAGGGAAAGAGAGAGCCTTCTATAGGGCTTCTATATTTCTCTTACTCCCCTCCTCCCCTCCCTCACTCCCTCCCTCTCTACTCTCCCTCACTCTGCTCCATCCTCCCTGAAATGTTCCCCCTCCCTCCCTGTTCCTCCCTCCTTCTCACAGCGAACCCTTCCCTCTAACTCTCTCTTCTATGAACTGGCTCCCATTAACACTCCATCCAATCCAATTTGCTCCCAGCCTCTTCTGTTGGGCATGCTTAGCCTCTCCTCTCCCTTTCTGGCCAATCATCTCCCCTCGTTTTCTCTCCTCTCCCCTCCTCTCATTTTCTCTCCTCTCCACTTCTCTCCTCCCTGTCTTCTCTCAACGTCTCTGCCTCTCTTCTTCTCGTGCCCTTCTCTCCTTTCCTCTTCCCATGCCCTCTCCTCTCTGTCTTCTCTCCCCTTCTCGTCCTTTTCTCTTCCTCCTCTCCCCTCCTCTCCCCTCCTCATCCTCTTCCCTCATCTCTCTCTCTCCCTTCCTCTCCTCTTTTCTCTCCTCTCCTCTCCCCTTCTCTCCTTTCCATGTATCTCCTCTCCCACTCCCCCGTTCTCATCTGCTCTCCTTTTCGGTTGTGTGAATGATGAGCTGCCTAGCAACTCTGCTGCATTCTAAAGGCCTTCATCACGACAACACTGAAGACAGACAGAAAGAGAAAGAGAGAGAGAGAGAGAGGGATGGACGGAGGACGGAGGGAGGGAGAGATGGAGGGACAGAGAGAAGGGAGATGGAGGGACAGAGAGAGAGGGAGATGGAGGGAGAGAGAGGGAGATGAAGAGAGAAATCAGTCATGCTGATATAAATCACAAGAGGAAGGTCAGGGTGGCAGCCAGACAGCTGTCAGAAGGGCCCTGTCACCCTGCCTCTGCCCTTAAATCTTCCTCTGTCTGCCACTGTTTACAAATCTCCCTCTGCCTTTGTCTCAAAATATTCCTCTCTCCCCTACCTCTATCCTTTACTACTACCCTCCGTTGCTGTCTCTGCCTTTGTCTCTTCCTTTCTTTCTAAATATTTCTCTCTCTGCCTTGTCTCTGCTCTCGGTCTCTCTCTCTCCTTCTCCTGCATCTGTTTCTGCGGCGTTCATCATGTTTCCTCCATCAGTTCAACGACGTCCTTGAGCAATCTAGCGTCTTTCACAAAATCACATCGTTGATGTTTGGCGGAGGGCTTTCATTCATCAGTGATTCATCAGAGGCCTGCAGACTGCCTCACACACGTGTTACTCCAGCTCATAGGCACTAGAGGTGGTTCGCGACCACACCGAGCAGATGGGATGGGTGTAGCTCAGTGGTAGAGTATTCAAATGTGGATCAAGAGGACCCAGGTTCGAATCCCTCCCTTGTGAGTTGCTTTGGAGAAAGCCATCTGCTAAATCAATCATGTTTTAGATCTCCACCAGTCATCCAGGACGTGTTGTTGGTCTCACGATAGGCTCGGGGGACCTGGGGTTAATCCCCTATGTAAACACATTCTTTTCGGAGCAAAATATACTCGTAATCAAAACAACTTGTTTTGTTTTTTTCCCCCTACAATGTTGTTATGTGAAAAGTTGAAAGATTTGTGTGTTTTTACGGGAGAATAATGAGCAATGCACTCTTATCCATAATTAGCGTTTTCCTACACATACCCTAAACACTGAACGCTCTAACGAGACGCCCTGGGCTGGAATACAGCCTAATGGTTTGTTATTTACACTGTGAAGAGATCCAACTTCTCTACGCAGTATCCTCTAACAGTGTGTCAGTTCTTTAATTAAACAGCAAAGCCCTCTGAATGCTAGTGGTCGTTTTGTGTTATTCATTCATGGTGCAAACGTCAGCCACAGATGTAGCTGAAACACGGCGTAGATGTGACTGTTCGGATGTATAGCTTGATAATGAGCAATGTAATGCAATGGATGGATGGATGGAGAGAGGGAGGGATAGAGAGAGATAGAGAGAGAGAGAGAGAGAGAG
>CAEFZP010005613.1:0-110976 GCA_903064625.1 Mallotus villosus | reverse complement strand
GTAAATCCAAGTCTGCACACTTGGCCATGACAACTACAACAGTAATTTTAGAGAACTACAACAGTAACTTTAGAGAACTACAATTCTACATTAATCTGTTGATACGCCCCCGAGCGTGGTGCACTGTGGGAAGGCGAGTGATGGCAAGCGATTCGCGTCGCTGCAGTGTGAACGTGTGAGTGTGAGTTATAATCAGAGCCTGTTTAAGGAGAGCCTGGCCACTCCCTATTAAGCCCCATTGTACCGAATTTTGTTGCAGTTCCACCAGAGTTCCACTGGGAGTGATCGCGGTCGAGTGCAAAATGAATGGGAGTCTAAGGAGCTAAACGGCGAAGAGGGTGAAAATTCTTGAGGTGCACGTCAATCCGTCAAAGGCTGTCCGAGGGCGTAGAGGGCATTCCACGGAGACGAGGGCATTCCCATGTGTCCGTTTTTCGAAAAACACAGAAGAATATATCGGCCTTTACACTTTAAACATGTTGCACTTTGTTTATTATGCAGACCTAACTTTTTTATTTTGATACAGGAAACTGACTTAAATAATTAGCCCTATTTTATTTTTATTTTTATCACGTTGGATTTGGTAGTTTAAACCTACAGTTTTGCACTTTGATATGTAAGCCTTTGTTTGTTTTGTCAATGGTCCATTTAAGGAAAATTAATCGTTTAGATTAATCGACGAATCGGTAAAATAGTCGACAGATTAATCGATAGAAAAAGTCGTTAGTGGCAGCCCTACATTACTCTAAGGAGGCATATGCCGGTTACCGGTTTCAAGGTATACCGGTGTTTGAAAAAGTCACGGTTTCAATACCTCCTTAATTTTCCGTTATACAGTTGCTGCGGTATAATGTCTAGTCAGAGACGGAAAGTGGTAGCCTGGTCCTAACCAGACTCTCGTACATTACATTTGTACATAGTCTGGGCTTGCTCCAATGACAAGCGTTAACTTCCTTGAAGGCGGGTACTCTGTTGAAGTTTAAAACTATTGGATCTGCCCAGAGCCACTCTGGATCTGCCATAACCAATCGCTAGCGTTCGCCTTAGCCAACTCCTTCACCACTAACGGAGCTAGCTGGAAAATCAAACGAACCCCGTGGGGATTAAAGTAATAATTTTTCTTGCTCCGGCTTTAACTTCTGGATATTCGGCAGCGTTGCCACAACGGACCGAATGGCTTCGCTCGCGTCTTTCTCCGCCGCCATTAGCGCACGACCTCAAAGTCATCGTTCTCAGCCACTCCCTCTGTTTGCTGATTGGACAGGTAAAAAGTTTACCGTCGACATCTGACCAATTTACCTCAAGCCCAGACGACACAGTAGAGAAGCAAAATGAAAATTTAGTGGAAGTACGTAGGAGGGCAGAGCCAGGCTAGGAAAGTGTAGGAGTGTCTCAGGTTTTACGCAGCAGAGAAAGTAACCCTCCGGTTGGTGCGAGCAAGCAGTCAGTCACCACCAGGTGTATAGAATAGCCAAAGGAGTTGCACCCCTGGAACTTTTCCCTGCAGGGAATCTTTCACGTACTGAAAACATTCAGACAGCCACGGATGAAGGAAATAGCTTCAATTTGTAAGACGTGTTTAAGATTGCTAGAGGAGGCAGTACCCCCATCTACGGGAACACCACCCGTCACTATTCGCTAAATTCAAGATAACAGTGTCTTGAAATGAAGTTTAAGAAATGAAGAGTTAGCTATAGCGTGTTTAGCACTGGTGAATAAACTTTGAACAGTACTATTGGCATGCTACCGACTGAGGCAGATAACACGGCTAATTAACTAGCTAGCATCAGCAAATTCCAGAGATTTGCTATACTGTTTCAACCGCGGTATACGTTTTATTTTTTGGTTTAAATTATGTATTTCATACATTCTTATTAAGCATATAGGCCATAACCCCCCACTCACATGAGATATATTTATGTAACACATGTTCTTGTTTAAAAAAATAAAATCACACAGTAGTTGCATGTTGTTGTTGGTCTGACGGAATTCTCGATGTGGAGTGTATTTTGTCTAAGCGGACCACATTCATGCCGATGCTAATTAATTATATATTTGATGACTCAGTCTGCAGGTAACTAATTCGATTTCAGATGGAATCGCGATTCAAACAGTACTGTCTGCTAACTGAAAATAGGCCCCCCAAAACGTAAATAAGTTTGATATTAATTTTGGGGAAAATGGCTAATTCAAAAGAAGTTTGCTAGGCAAGCTGGCTGCTGTTGCTATAGCCACACTTTACTGATTGTTTGAAAGAGCCGGAAATGAGGACAGTACTACACACTGCCAGTGGGCGACAGAGTCTGACTCTGAGGCTAACGTCAAAACAAGATGCGGTCTCACTCAAATTCCAAGTTTCACACAAATCACAAAAATATGTCACCCGATGGCCGTCTTCGCAATCGCCATATCTTAAGCTAAAGAATTTGAGTGAGACCGCGTATATGAGAAATATATATCTATGGTGTGTACTGTCTTCGATGCCACAGCTAAACTTTATGTCAAAAGAAACATTCTCATTTCCGGCGCTAATGTCAAACTTGTGTACGTTTTGGGGGGCATATTTTTGTATCCACCACCTGGTGTCTTCACAATAGTCATATCATCATAACATTGCCCTCCTTCTGTTTTTTGGTTTAGAATTGACCAAACTATCAAATTACGAAAATACTAGCTACTATTACGCTTTCTAGTATGGCTGCCGCCTAAGACTAGGCGGTCTCACGGGCGACCCGCACCCGCTCAAATTTCAAAGACTTTCACGACTTAAATCATAAATCCGAGATTGCAGTTCCACTCGAAATCGCTTTCTTAACACAGCCAAATGGTTGGGATTTTTTGGGGGAGGTATTTTTCACTCATAATTTAAACTCCAATTTGTGTGCTAGAACGTCTCTATCACGTTGTATCCATGCGTTGTTGTGTTTAGACGTAGTGACGTAGGCTAGAACTGAGTATCCTTCGGTGACAAAAGACACTTTTTGCCACAAAAACTTTATATCCTCCTAAACTGTGCAACGGAACGTAAATTCGAAAACAAGCAACTCAATTGCTACCAAGACGAAACTTTTGACACCTAGGTTGTCTATGTAGTCCAAATATTGACTGAGGCTTAGGGGTGGGAAAATTATAAAAACTAGAAAGGTACATTTCCTAAAGAAAATGTGTGTGTTTGCTGAATGCAGTTAAAACTATTTTGTTTTGATGGCTTGAATAACAAAGAAGGTTTTACAAAGATTTTAAAAGGGGTATGTGCTTTTAAAACAAAATGGTCAGAAAAAGTATTAAAAGTAGGCCTATATCTGTCATTGTTATACATTGCGATATTTTCTTACTGTTGAAAAAGGAGAAAAAAGAGTGATGAAAAGAGTATCTTATTGACTAAACTAGTATGATAATATTAGCAGTAGTTTATAATACGAGTAAGTAATAATTTAAAATCCAGTTTTGCAAATATTATCTCACATCTAACAGTGTTAGCTAGACCATGACAACAGACTACTAGCCAGCTACACTCCAACAGTATGTTTTTAGCTCTAGTGAGTGGGTCTGTGCTGGAAACTTGACATTGCCTACTTTCTTTTTAAATTGTAGATTATAAACTTGAACATTACATTTAGTCATTTAGCAGACGCTCTTATCCAGAGTGACTTACAGTAAGTACAGGGACATTCCCCCGAGGCAAGTAGGGTGAAGTGCCTTGCCCAAGGACACAACATAATTTTTGCCGGCAAGGAATCGAACCGGCAACATTCTGATTACTAGCCCAATTCCTTAACCGCTCAGCCACCTGACTCCCACCTAGGGTTGCACGATATTGACAAAATGTGATATTGAGCATGAATATTGCGATATCAATATTAATTTCGATATTCTTAAACAAATGTGTGGCGGTCTGCAAGAATTCGTCGGATGTCGCGGCGATTGTTGGCTAGAAGCCAACAAAGATAGAAAATCAGTTTTCTGTCAACATTTTTATTTTTGATGTTTTGTGTAGTTAACACCCTAAACGTAATTGTAATTTACACAAAGTATAGGATTACTTATGAAAAACAGTTAATTTCAACAGTTTTTGGACATGTTAGCTAGCAAGATTTTCAAGCCATGTCAAATCAAATGCTTGCCTGCTCTTTAGAGTGCTGCTGCAGCCCCAAACAACTGATCAATGAAGCCAGGCTGTTAAACTTAAACATTTATGGCTGAGAAGTTATTAATGTAGCCTAGTAGTTAACTGACATTTACATTCACAACGTGATTATGAACAATAGGATTTCCTTTCCATATTCGCAGTAAAGTAGAATCTTTGAACGTCGTTTTCAGTAGGCCTATAACAAATATCGGAATGGGATTTGGTATATTTTATCCAGTTCATTCAGAAGCTTCTTAAAGCATTCTTTATCGACTGTAAATGTGCATCATGTCTTTGGCCAAATAGTATGTTACAGCATTGGTGATTTTGTTATGTCTCTTGGAGCTCTTGTCGTAGTTACCACTAGCAAAACCACTCGCTAGCGATGTTTGCTTTGCTAGCTCTGGCGTAACTTTGGCAGATTTCTATGGAAAGTGTTTTTTTGGCTACTAACGTTTCCTCTTCAATCTCCATAATTTCGTTTTCTCCCTGAGCCACACTCACACTCATTCTTACTTTTCTGTGTCTTCTTTCCTTTCGCTCCACACACTCGATTCGCAGTTCGCACTTTCTCTTTGTCCTTTCACTTCTCGCTTCTTTATTTTGCTGTCTCTATCTCCCTTCACTCACGCTGTTGAAATGTGCATGTGTGACAGGGCAACTGGCCAATGAAATATCTGGGCTCTAAATTGATCACAACACAGAGCCCCCGGCACATCTCTCCACAAAATATCGCATACTTTTCGGGACATTTTCGATATTGATATTGCAAAATGTAATATCGCAAAAGCGATATTAAATTGATATATCGTGCACCTGACACCCACCTGAACATGACACCATAACAACCAATTACGAATTGATTTGCTTTAATCACTGAAGCAGTTTAAAATGACCCTCTACTAGCACTACTGTACTGTAGTGTAGTATATGCTTCGCTTTAATTATTGATGTCCCCTTCCTTGTTGATTTGAATATTCAGAATATATCCACTGCATATTGCAATTCGATCTGTAGGTATTACTCCAAAAAGAATCACTTACACTGACCGGTACATTATGCTAAAAACGACGTTCGAATATTCCCTTAAAAAAAAATATGTCTAAAAAGATTGGGTCGCAGTCTAGAGCCTTGGCCGGTCAGCCAGCTAGCAGTCCATCACAAGTTGACTGTCTGACTGTATGTTCACTGGGTTAACTCCCAGCTTCATTCACACCCCTACTGTACAGCATAGCAGTGTGTGTGCACATATTTGTGTCTTTGTGTGTGTTCGGTAGGGAGCTATAAAGACCCTGCTGTCTACATCTGAAAGACAGAAGTGAATGGCTGTGGTGTGTCTGTGTGAGGGAGTGAGTGAGAGAGACAGGCCTTTAGAAGTGTTATTTAATGCTGTTGACACAGAGGTTTGATATAACACACACACACCATTTTGAGTGTAGATAGACTGAGGTACCAGAATGTTGATATTGCAGTCAATAGCAGTGTTGTAGTAGTCTTTACAATGCTCTCTCTGTAAGAACCCCCGTTCTGTACTGGGTGTGTGCGTGTGTGTTAGCTTTTTAACTAATGGTTCATGCGAGCAGTCTAGCCAGAAGGTGGCAGCAACATGGTACTTGTCACGTTGCTCACACACACACACACCAGGGTTTCCCGCAGCACTTTAACACTCACACAGGCTCTCTCTCTCACACACATACTGTCTCATTCAGACTCTCACACACTCACAGAGCCAGCTGGGGGGGTCAGGCCTGGCTGTGCCACCCCTGGAGGTGGAAGGTCATAGGTCAGCAGTATTGACGGTTGGGAGCAAGGCCCCCCTCTTGAATTAGTGCTGCAAAGTAAAAAAACAGTCCTTGAAACCCACAAACACAAGGCACATTCAAACATACACACACAGAAAGATACATTCAAACATACACACATACACACAAACCCAGATACACATTCAAAACACACAAACACAGAGACATGCACATGTAAACATCATGCATTCCTGTTGCACATAGTAAAGCAGCCCAATTTGATGTGCGTTCAGTTTGTGTAACTGGGCGGGCCAGTAAGTGGGGACCTCGGCAGGCCGACACGCTATGACTTCCTGTCTGCTCTGGAAAAAATAGCAACAACAACAAAATCCCCATATTGCTGTATTTCAGGCATCCCACAAGCCTGCAACGCTAGTTAGGTTATACTCAGTATCAATGGATGACGAAGAAGACCAACCTAGGTTCGCTAACTTTCAGAGACTAGAGTTCAGGGAGTCTGGATAGACGGAGAAAACGGATGCGACAATCGAAGGCATTTAGTTGCTGTTAACCCCTAAAACAACAATAATAATAAAATATATCTGCACGCAGCAATTAAGGGGCCAAGCAGCACAAAAGAGGGACATTGAGTAGCTAAAGAAGCAAAACAAAACTAATAACAAATATTTGCTTTTTAAAAGTTGCATTATACTTTTTGTCCAAACAGTGGCGCTACCCCAAAACGTTATAATTACCTTAATGGCATTGTGCAAAAGATGTATACCACGTTTTGTAATGATAAGCCAATGCGTTCAGTAAATATTTCATTTTTGGACAAAATTCTGCATGGCCGACGCCCAGAATTGCATGCCATGGGAAAGTGTTATATTGTACGATTTGGTATGACATAGAATAAGAACATTCCAATCTTGTGATTTTTGGTTAAACTCTCCAGTGTTTCCTTTAGGATTTTTTTTGGCAGGTCTGTCTGAACAACAACCCCCCCCACCCCAGCCAAAACAAAGTTCACTATATTTCGGAGCAGGTTAATGTAATAGTCTACTGTCTAATGTAGCTAATGCTAATGTATAATAATAATAACAATAAACCCACTATTAATTACATTATCTGAATGCAATGTAACAACTTCAGCATAATAATAAGGGATGGGGGAAAAAATCTATTCGCATTTGAATTGCGATTCAGTCTTAGAAATGCATATCCATTCAATTAAAAAATATATCTATTTTAAGTTTACTAAACTGCAAGAAAAACAATAAATTGTTTTTGATGCATTAGGATTTTTTTCTTCAACACAACTGCCTATCACAGTAATAAAGAAACAAGTAACACTAAACCGCAAACTGGAATCAAATGTAAGCACATATTGAGTCAAAATTTGATTTTTAAAAAATAATAATAATCGTGGCCCAAGAGTCCATTCGAATCGAATCGTGAGGTACCAAAAAAATTCCCACCCCTAATAATAATGCATCTAATATACACATGTGAGCAAGGGGGTTCAGCAATCGCTATCGAATCCACAGCCACGTGCAATTTAGCTAGCAGGTGAAGAATACAAACGAAAATCACCAGTTAACTTAATTAAAATTTGCAAGAACTATAGGCTAATACAATAATTCTTAAATCATCAGACAACATAAGTTATAAGACTTGCAGTTCTCAAGGACACAGTGGTGCGCATGCCCGCTCACGGTGTGCACTCTAACAGTCACTGCTGATAGACACCCTTTTGTACAGCCCTATTTCTGATACCATGGCAGCAGAAATGTTGCCGTGGCGGGCCGCCGTGCCAAAATCAACATAGAGGAAACACTGCTGTTCAGAAGTTATGACGCAAGAAATCTGATGCAATGGCTAGATGTAGCAGCATTATATTTTAGCGACCCAAGGGTGGGTCGCTTTTTAACTTGTGCTGTTGGTGCAAAGGATTGTGGGTGGTGGATTTTCATACTTCTTTCATGTTTAATTCCTGTTGTGTGCATGGTTGACTTGAGTGTTGTCGGTCTATTCGGTTTGTCAATGGATGATGTTAGTGACTATAAGTTGTGTTGTTTTTGTTGTTGCCATAACTGTGAATTGTATGTGATTTAATGACTTGTTGTTGGCATTCACATGTGATTGGTGGTGTAGTAATAAAGCCTGTAGTCGAGCGGTGTATGGGACACAGGGCAAAAAGGTCTTCTTCTCTGCGTCAGGTCTTTATGCATCCATATATCCATATAGACAGCTAGCGCAATCGTTACAATATCTACAAAGCACAATAAATCTGGTTTTTCTTGAGTATAAATCTTCTAAGAATTAAACATTATCGTTACCATTATGATTATACTGCTAGACAGCTACTGTGGCGTACCTGGCTTCCTGTTTCACTAAAAAGATAATCCAGTGTCATGACATGCTTGAAGGCTGTGGCTGGATTCGAACCTATGACGACCTGTGACGTCAGGCTTTCGAGGAATGAGATGGCGCCAGTGTGTTTGTCGGCACGCCGTCTACCTAATTTTTCTCTAACATTTCTGTCCGCTCGATTTTTATTTTCCTTTTATCTGTTTGTAGTCTGTGTTTGGTCACTATCAATCAATTGGTGTGGATACTCTGTTGACATACGACAGACAAAATGTAATCTGGATAAAGCATTCGATTGAATCCCGTCTACCTGGATGCCCTACTCTTTATGAGTTTCACAACTTTCGATCTCCCATGAGTACCTCTAATCGCTTTCCTTGCTGGATTCCGCGCCATAGGAAGCGCCGTAGGAAAAGGGGAAATCGCTCTGGTATTCGCGTGAGGATCAGGAGGGCAGTTAATACCTCCTTTTTGCAACCCTCATCTAATTTCCCATGGAATATCACACCATCTTTGTCTCGTCGTTCTCTGGATCCTAGTTATTCCTGTCATGTGCACGTTACAGCTGACATGACTTGTTCACCTGTGTTCATTGCCCCCCCCCACGACCGCGTCTGCTAGGCGGGGGAATAAACCTGTCAAACATTCAGCTTCTCTCGTATGTTGGTCGGATTCAGGCTCAGGTACCGCACTCCCGTCTTAAAATGGCTTTAGTAAACGCCAGATCAGCGTCGAATAAGACTTTTATTTTGAATGACTTTTTCACCAGCCATGACCTGGATTTTCTATTCCTGACGGAGACGTGGGCTAAGGTCGGGGAGTCTACAATGTTCGGTGAACTCTGCCCACCTGACTGTTGTTTCATTAGTTCCCCGAGGAGCACTGGGAAAGGTGGAGGTGTAGCTATGGTCTTCAAGAGCTTGTATAAGCTTCAAACTATTTCTGTTGGCTCATACTCATCATTCGAACTGCAGTATGTGCTGATTGAGTCTGCTTCCTCAACAACTTTATGTGCGCTGGTCTATAGACCTCCTAAGAGTGACAAAGCTTTTATTGTAGAATTCTCGGAATTCTTATCTCTGGTGGTCCCGCTGTACGATCGTTTGCTGCTGTTGGGGGATTTTAATATTCATGTGTGTTGTCCTGGTAAACCTTTGGTCTCTGAGTTTAATAATGTATTGAGTTCTTGTGGTTTCACTCAGCATATTGCAGGTCCTACACATGTTCTTGGTCACACACTCGACTAGAGCTGAAACGATTCATCGATTGATTCGAGTAATTCGATTACAAAAAAGGATCGATGAATTTCTCTTGCCTCGAGTCATCGTTTATTAAATTTTTCAGAAACTGCACAAATCGAGACTCAAGACATGAAGACATGTCATACTACAGTAGCTGACCGTCACGAACAGCCAAACCGGGGCTGGGGTAGCTTGCTACTGTAGCTAACGCTAAATGTTTGTTGCAGATGGCGTCAATCCAAGGAACAAACGCTTCGTAACTGGAACGTTTTTACTTTTAATTGACGATATTGAACACATATGTTAAGTAACTTGTCTTTACTCTAAATATCTTCTCCGTTTTCAATTTGAAGCAGTATCTAGGAAAATGCGGCTGAAACATTGATCTTATCTACTGCTCAATACTGTTCTAACCTGGAGGAGTTGCTCTCATTATTCCACTCATCCTGCTTAACCATTTTGGACTCTATTGCTCCTCTGAAGTTGAAACGAGCTAAAACAATGAAATCTTACCCGTGGCTAGATGATAATTCCCGAACTTTGAGGCGGGCCTGTCGTATAGCTGAGAGGAGATGGAAGAAGGACCGACTTACTGTCTCTTATGAGATTTTTAATGACTGTTTGAGGAGCTTTCAGAATGCATCTAAAAAGGCTAGAATAAGATACCTCTCAGATTTAATTAATACACACACTAATAGACCTAAGATTTTATTTGCAACCTTTAATTCTGTAATTAATCCAAGCTGTCATTATAATGTAGCTCCTTCTGGTGAAATCTGTGACAAATTTCTGTGTTTTTTCCTGGACAAAATTAATACCATTCGCTCTTCTCTTGATAAATCCCCTGTGGTTAATGTTCGGCCTTTGGTTTCTGTTTCTAATGTTTTTTCCAGTTTCCAACATGTCTCCCTTCCTGCTCTTGGTGACATGGTTAGTGGTATGAGGCCATCCTCCTGTCCTCCTGATATTGTCCCAGCGATAGTTTTGAAATCTTCATTTACATCACTTGGACTTAGTATCCAGTCAATTATAAATTTGTCACTGCTTGTTTTAAACATGCTACTGTTCAACCTCTACTTAAGAAACCCAACTTGGATCAAGCCAGTCTGAACAATTACCGACCTGTGTCTAGACTGCCTTTTCTGTCCAAATTATTGGAGAAAGTTGTGTTATCTCAACTACTTCCTTTTTTAAAGTCATCAGACATTTTTGAACCTCTGCCATCAGGGTTCTCAGCTCACCATAGCACCGAATCAGCATTATTGAAAGTGTTTAATGATTTACTGTCTATTGTCGATTCTGGGAACAATGCTGTTTTGATTTTATTGGATCTCACCGCTGCCTTTGATACGGTGGATCATGACATCCTCATTGCGAGGTTGTAACACTGGGCTGGGGTTAAGGGGACTGCACTACAGTGGTTCAGGTCCTATCTCACTGACAGGACCTTTTCAGTCACTGTAGATAGCTTTTCCTCTTCCGTAGCTCCTGTTTCCTCTGGGGTTCCGCAGGGGTCAATTCTGGGGCCAATTCTTTTTAATCTGTATATGCTTCCTTTAGGAGATATAATTAGGAAACACAACATCTCGTTTAATTTTTATGCTGATGACACACAACTTTATCTGCCTTTGAAACCCAATGATACTGTTCAACCTCTTTTAGACTGCATTTCAGATATAAAGAAATGGCTTTCCAGTAATTTTCTCCAACTAAATGAGGAAAAGACCGAAGTAATCATTTTTGGTCCTGCTGGCTCGAGAGCTAGTCTTGGTAACATGGTTAGTAAATATTTTCCCAGTGTCAGCTCTCATGTTAGGAACCTTGGGTTCATTATTGACTCGGACCTTGGGTTGGTCAAACAGATTAACTCTGTGGTAAAAAATAGTTTCTATCAGTTGCGACTGATCTCCAGGGTTAAATCTGCATTGTCTTTTAAAGACCTTGAAACTATCATCCATGCTTTTATCACCTCACGTTTGGATTATTGTAATTCCCTCTATGATGGTCTCCCCCAGTCCTCAATTGCCCGTCTTCAGATGGTGCAGAATGCTGCTGCCAGAATGTTATCGTCCACCAGAAAGTTTGACCACATTACCCCAGCCTTGGCCTCTTTGCACTGGCTTCCTGTTCAGTTTAGAATACATTTTAAAATGTTATTGTTTGTTTTCAAAGCTCTTAATGGACCGGCCCCTTCATATATCTCGGACCTTGTAAAATTGCACGCACCCATTAGGTCACTGAGGTCTGCTGACAAGCTTCTTTTATACACTCCCCGATCACGCTGTGTTCGCACAGGTGATAGGGCCTTTGCAGTTGCTGGTCCTAAGCTGTGGAATCAGCTTCCCCTATCTATCAGGCAGGCTCCTTCATTGTCTGTTTTTAAATCCAGGCTTAAGACCCATCCTATGTTCTGGCGTTTCCCACCACTTGTGCTGTTGCTTGTTTTTCTGTTGTTGACTGTTTTGTATTTAGTTTTACTGTGTTTTAAAAAAAAATAGTATTTAAAATGTTTTTATTTGGATTCTGTTTTTGTGCTTTTGTTCGGCACCTCGGTCAGCCTTGCTGTGTTTTGAGTGTGCTTTATAAATAAAATGTACTTACTTACTTACTATGACCTTGCACTTCAAAGGAGTGAGCTATTCTCAGTGCTGGGAATGGCTGTCTTCAGTTACTGTATTAAAAAAGTAAGCCGTTGCTCCTGTGGCAAGCGTTGTCAAATTTGACCCAAAATGGCAGACACGGGACAATGTGATATCTTTCGACTTGGTATGCCACATAGAATCAGAAGAGACCAATCTTGTAATAAACCATAACTAAACTTTTCAGAAGATATAAGCAAAACAAATATGTTTTTGTATTTCCTGACCAGTAGGTGGCGCTGTGCCAAAACTGTGCAACTACCCTCAAATCATGCTTATGCTGACATTTTCAAAGTTTGTCTCCATACGGTAAACCGTTGCAGAGTTATGGCCTCACGTCCACTTTGGCGTGAATACCTGATATAGTCTGAAGATGATCTAATACGATTTTCATGAAAATACAAAATGGCGGAACAATCTTTATGACGAAAATGACGTCATAAGGTCCAGTCAAATGGTCTACATCTAAGGAATCCAATGATACCTCACTTTAGACAAGAATTCTTATGGTTCAAAAGTTATGGGCGTAAACACAGCTTAGTGGCGCTATAGTGCTCAAGTGGTCAACATGAAACTGATGAGGAGAAATGATGAGGAGACTGTCCCCAATCAGTGTGCTAAATTTCTCAACTTTTTACCATACTGTTCTATGGGCTGCCATATTTGATTTGATTTGATTTATTAGGATCCCCATTAGCAACACACCGGAGTGAGAGCTAGTCTTCCTGGGGTCCGAAACATACAATATAGACAACAGACAATCACTTGTTTGACATTATGTCAAACCGAAATAGAAAAATAATAACAACAATATTACACAACACTATGATTTAAAAACATCATAATTACAAATATAACAAAAGAAAATAAAGATAAGAAATCTACAAAAGGAAATGAAACATTTAAAATGTATACATTACATATGGACAAGATGTTTTTTTGCAGACTTTTTAAAGTTGTATTTACTATTAATGCTAAAAGTAATGTTTTTTGGCAGTTCATTCCATAATGAAATTGATCTGTAAATTATAGTATTTTTAAGTACATTGGACCTTGGTCTAGGTAAAGCTAGATGTCCATTACTTGCACCTCTAGTGCTATGACCGTGTGTGTCAGACACACTAACTAAACCTTCAGAAAAGAAGGCAGGTATTTTGGTGGTTATGACTGACCTTAGGAACATCAAGAGATTAAGAGAGATCTTTTGTTTTACTGTGAGCCATGAAAGGCTAGAATGCATTACATCAGTGTTAGTGTGAATGGAGCAGCTCAGTGCCAAACGAGCTGCTTTGTTCTGAGCTACCTGAAGTTTATGAAAGTCTTTTTTGTTTACCGATGACCAGATAATTGTACAATACTCAATGTTGGAGCTATTCAGTTGTACGATTTAATTATGAAACATTTGTTTAGTTTGGTGGTTTGATGTAAGATAATTTGATTAGTTTAAATGTTTATTTTCTTGTTTGCATTACTAGTTAAAGTTAATTTGAGTTTATTTTTTGTTTTTGTTTGCAATTAGTGGCCAGCTGTGGCGCACCAGGTGCCTATATATAGGGGTGGGCGGGCACCGGTAAGATAGGCACTGGGTAGGGTCATGGTTTTTTACCAGATACAGGAGAGAGACAAATGTGTTTTGTTTGCTTGTAAAAGCCAGAAAATAAACCTTCAAAACGCAAATTCCAGACTGGACAGTGGACTCTTTTTCCCTACCCTGCGTAAGATTCGTCCCCCCAGTGCCTCAGTGGCCATTTTTATTACATTGTTTTGTTTGATTTCTTTATTTTCAAGTTATTGTTTTATTTGAAGACAAATGGCCAAAACACTCAAGGTATGACAAGACCAGAGCATGTACAACTTGTTTGATTATAGATGGAGTAAGATACAATGAACATTTTCTTGTCATGCCAATCCCTCGACCCATTTTTGCTACAATGTTGTCAATGTGAACTGACCAGGACAGTGAATCAACAATGGTAAGACCTAAGAGTTTTATCGTGTTAACTTGTTGAATTGGTGTACTACCTATAACTAAATTTAACTGAGGTTTTTTTGCCAGCATATATCTTGAGCCAAACACAATAGATTTTGTCTTTTCAGTGTTGAGAGCCAGTTTGTTCTCATCGACCCAGTTAAACACATCATTTAATGAACCATTCAAGTTAGCTGTAAGCTCATTACACAGTGTCAGCACAGAAAACAGTGGTGTCATCAGCATACATTACAATATTGACATTCTTTGTGCACAGAGGCAAATCATTAGTAAATATGGAGAACAGCAACGGACCAAGGCAACTACCTTGTGGCACACCACATTGTATGACCTTTGAGTCAGAAAAACTGCCATTGAAAAAAACTTTTTGTTTTCGTCCTGTAAAATAGTCCTCTACCCAGGCTATTGCTGTAGATGAAAAGCCATAGCTCTTAACTTTTCCAATTAGCAGCTCATGGTCAATTAGATCAAATGCTGCACTAAAATCAAGCATAACTGACCCCACTAATTTCCTACTATCAATATTAGTCATCCAGTCGTCAGTCATTTCTGCAAGTGCAGTGCAGGTGGAATATCCTTCTCTATATGCATGTTGTGAGTCAGATATTAATTTATTACAGGTGAAATAATCCTGAATTTGTTTAAAGACATTTTTTTAAATTAATTTGCTCAATTCTGGTAAAATACTTATAGGCCGACTATTGAGGCCATTAAAAGCACAATTCTTATCTTTTATAAGTGGAATGATTTTAGCTTCCTTCCAATGAGCTGGATGCACACCTTGGGTTAGACATTTGTTAAATATATGGGCTATAGGAGTAGCTACATGGCTGGCAGCTAATTTCAACAATTTACCATCAAGAAGATCAGTGCCAGAGCTATTACTGTCAGGTAGTGACATTAACATTCCCTTAACCTCTTCAATGCTGATGAGGTTAAACTCGAAGTGACACTTACAATTTTTCATTATTACCTCTTTAATTAATCTGTTTGATGCTACCCCATCACTTGCCTGCATGTTATTGCGGATTTTATCAACTTTACCTATAAAGACATTTTTAAAATGGTTCGCAATATCATAGGGTTTAGTTATGAATGCTCCATCATTATGAATAAATGAAATAGACGTTTTAGATTTTCTCCCCATAATATCATTCATTGTGGTCCACAGTTTTTTCTTGTCATTTTTAACGTCGCTAATCTTTTGTTTGTAATATTCCTTCTTTTTCATTTTATTTAATTTTGTCACATGATTCCTTAGTTTACAGTATTCTTGTCTGGCTAAAGGGCAACACAGTTTATTAAACATTTTCTTGGCATTGTCTCTCAAGGTCATCAAATGTTTCAGCTCATTGTCAATCCATGGGGCTTTTTTAGCTTTAGCAGTAAATTTCCTTAAAGGAGCACGTTCATTCACAATTTTCATAAAATAATACATAAACAATGTGAGTGCCACTTCAGGATCGTTCTCATCACAGACACTGGACCATTGTACTTTTTGCATCTCATTCAGAAACATTTCATTGAAATTCTTGTATGATCTCTTATAGATTATCTTATTCTTGGGGATTTTAGATTTTCTAGAAATAACTACCAAGTTATGATCACTAAATCCAACAGATAGTGATACTGCTTTAGAGCAATGCAAAGGATTGTTTGTAAAAATATGGTCTATACATGTTTTTGAGGTCTTGCTATTTGTGAATATTCTTGTTGGAACAGACATGACTTGAGTTAAGTTACAGGACTGAGTCACTGAGTATAGCTTGGATTTCAACGGGCACATAGTATCCAACCAATCAATGTTCATGTCACCAAAAAAATATAATTCTCTTTTTTCATCAGAGGCTTTGTCTAACATTGTACACATTTCATCAAAATACTTAATGTCATACAACTATTAGCCACCAAATGATTGTTCAGAGGTGATCCAACAAAGGAGCAAGGTGAACATGTTACGACAGTGCAAGTGTGAAACAGCATTAAAATATAGATTTTCCAGCTGTAAATTGCATGCAAGGCAAGGGAAAGTTTTTCATGTTTCACTATACCTGTACTTATACTAGGGCTGTGCAATGAATCAAATTTTGATCGCGATTTCGATTTTTGGGTCAAACGATCTTCAAACTCATATAATCGAGTTGAAACGATTAATTTGGCATTTTTCGTTTATAGTAGGCCTAGAGAGTTTCTGAAAGAGACGCGCACACGCAATTCAGTCCTTCCCCCAAAAGCATTCAACGCGGCGAGAGGGAGTCATTCGTCAGTATGTGTTCGTGCATTTGGCTGTCATTTGTTATTGAAAGTGTCCCATTGTCGTTGTTATTTAAAAAAATGTTATCAAATGAGCATGAATGAATGAGATGGTGCTAATAAACGTGGAAGTTCACAATGTTGTTTGCCCGTTGCATAGCAACAGCCACACGTACGGGACTATTTTCTCTTGGCTACTGAAATGCGATACACAATGTTTGTTGGCTATAACTATTTTGTGCTGAAAGGTAGCTTACTATTTATAATGTCCCTGGTAACCGTATTATAAAAGCAATAAGGTACTCGAGGCAGTACCTCCGCTGCGCGTCGGGCCTAACAACCCCCTTGAACACGTACTTTACGATATAGTACTGCCTCTCGTACCTTATTGCTTAAATAAATGCATGTTTTCAAACAAGAAAATTATCGTTTGAATAATCGTGATTTCAATATTGACCAAAATAATCGTGATTATGATTTTTCCCATAATCGAGCAGCCCTAACTTATACTACACTATACATTTGGTCCCTACAATGGTAGTTAAATAAGACCACACACACTCACCAAACCCATACACACACATACACACCCAACCCCAGAAACCCACACACATACCCACCCAGCAGTTAGGGAATCGGGCTAGTAATCAGAAGGTTGCTGGTTCGATTCCCCGGCCGTGAAAAATGTTGTGTCCTTGGGCAAGGCACTTCACCCTACTTGCCGTACTGTAAATCACTCTGGATAAGAACGTCTGCTAAAAATGACTAAAATGTAAATGTTTATAGCATTTAGAGCAGTGGTTTTTAAAGATCCTGTAAAGCAAATTTAATGATTTGCTTCTCAGTACATTATATACGTGTAAAATGAGTTCCTGAAAGCATGTGCAAAAACTTTGTCGCGAGCCAAAAAATGACAATCTACGTCAGATCACTGAATGGCTCCTCCTGCTGTACTGTTATTGTAGCCTACTTAACCCTTGTGTTCTCTTCGGGTCATTGTGACCCATCAGTCATTGGACCCCCCCACGTGTTGTGACAACTGTACCTCATACAAAAATAAAGTGAAGCATTTTCTTTTAACTGTCGGGCTGTCTCACACCCCCTACAGCGCAAATGTTAAAAGAAAATGCTTTTTATTCGTTTTTGTATTGGGTAAAATTGTCGCAGCAGAATGAGGGGTCGTTGTGAACCTTCGGGTCATTGTGACCGAAGGCAGCACAAGGGTTAAGCTAGCTAGCTAGCTTCAGGATGTCTCCCTCCACCCGCAACTGCATCTACCCTGGATGCAAGAACTTCAGCTGCGCTGTAACGCTATTTAATTTCCCTATTGATGAGGAAAGGAAAAATAGGTGGATTTATTTTGTGAAGAGCCACGCTGATGGAAAGCTTTGGATAAACTCCGACAGCCACCTCTGCAGTGACCATTTCACGGGGCATAGTTTTAACATGGACCAGAGACAGGCGGGGTTCACGGAAACGCGGCTTTTCTTGCAGCATGGAGCCGTACTGAGCATCGCCTTCCCGGCCGTTCCTCCTCCGGTCGCACCTGGACCATCCACCGCTGCCAGCAGTTCATCACTCAGTTCTGTGTGCTTGTTATAATTATACTAGATAACCTTTCCAGAGGTATCTCTGCTATGAGTTAGTGCAAACCGCTAACTTGATATTAGGCTACTCAAGTCAAGTCCATTTTATTGATCCCACTAGGGGAAATTTGTTTGTAGACAGGTATTAAAACACATTCAATCCATCACTACATAAACAGCATACCTGACACCACACAAAGACAACACACAATTCTGTACAATACAGTACAAGGATAATTTAATCTTGAAAACCCAGAATAAGTTCCGGCGATGAATACTTCATGCCATTCATTTATGCCTATTTAGCCTCCCAATAGCAAAACAAACAAAAGAGTCCCCAAACATTTTTGTTCTGTGGGTGGGAGCTCTATACCTTCTTCCTGAAGGCAAGCGCTCAAACTCCCCCTTCAGGGGATGGTCAGTACAAGCCAATATGGCCTGGGTCTTCCTTGCGACCTGCCAAACATAAAGCTCAGAGAGCTGGACTTGGTTTACCCCAATGACTTTACTGGCCACTCTGACAAGCCGATCAAGCCTGTTCTTATCAGCCAGATTCAGATTCCCAAACCATACCACCACACAAAATGTCAGCACTGACTCAGTAAAAGTTCTATAAAACAGCGTCCTCATTTTTGTGCACATTTTTCTCAGGAAATCGAGACTTGCTGTACCTTTTTTGAAATAGCATCTGTGTTGGTCTGAAAGCACAGCCTGTGACCAGCCCATGATCCATATCCCCCCCCCTTCAGCAAGCTGATTATGACCGTGTCATCTGCAAACTTTATGATGTGTCTATTCTCAAACTTAGTCTGGCAACTATTTGTGTAGAGAATATAAAGAAGAGGAGAGAGTACACAACCTTGGGGTGAGCCAGTGGATGAATGGAGCTTGTCTACTCGGTGTAGAAGGATGGTATTTTGGTGAAATGGAGTACAATGGTACTTAGGAATGATTGGCTGGACCTGATGTTAATTTCCTCCAGGATCCCAATGACTCTTACTGAGTGACTTGTTGCTCTTGTTGGTTAGTTGAAACTGTCTTAAAATGATTGTACTCGCTGTGAAATTTATTATTGTTGCTTGCTTTTTCCACAGGTTCACTCTTGCACTTTTGATGGGTCATGTTGTTTAGTTGTAACTTGTTTAACTACATACTCTTATGGTTCTTCCCTTTGGGACTTATTTGGTTTTCACAATGTATCGCTTCATGTTTTGGCTACCCGCAATGTTTGGGGCTTCACATTGATTTGATTCGCCTTTGAGTCTTTAGTATGACCCATTCTACTGCCAGTGTTTTCTATGAAGATTCCATGGCTATGTGTTAGGCGTGGGGGGAAAAATCGCGATTCAGTCTGCTAGCGATTCAGATCCATTCACAAATTTATGTAAATCGATTAAAATATATATATTGTTGCAGTTCGTCGTTGTCTAGGGGAACAAATAAGGCTAAACACAGGCTAGCTAGCAGCGGCGGGCCCCGACAGGTGAACAGTGGAAGGAGACGAGTACACTTACCGGCCCCAGCCACGTTTACTCCCTCCCCAGTCTCCGGGACAACCCACGCAGCCGTCGGATTTGGCGAACAGCTCGGTCGCGGGTGGTCGTCGTTCAGGTACATATAGGTCATTAAGCATGGCGTGTGCACAACACAGGCGGATCGGCAGCAGCGGGAGAAACCGAAACTCAGAGGCAACCGGTCGGTAGCGAGGTTGAAGTTCGCCACAACAACTCTGATGGTTCCCCCTTGCTTTCCGCCATCCGGGAGTTTAAAAATAATAAACCCCTCCCCTTAATCACTGGGTCTCCAATCAGGACAGTATCACTCCCCCTTCCAATCACCACCATGTGCAAGGCCGCCGCGCCACTAAAGTGTTATATTAACAATATATATATTTATTTTTTAAGGTACCAAAATATTTCCACCCCTACTATGTTGGTTGGGTTTAATGCACCTGTGAACGATGGGTGTGGTTGAAACACCTGCACTGAGTAATTGTACAATTATTTTGTCCATGAAGGGTATCTCTCTCTCTTCCTCTCTCTCTCTCGCTCTCTCTCTCTACCTCTCCCACTCTCACTGAGATTGTTGTTGTGTGTCTGTGTGTGCCACCTAAGCATGCCTTCCACCTGTTAAAGCTAGCTGGCCAGCATCTCAAAGCCCTTTGTGTCCTGCTCCACCATATGGTTACTACGAAACAGGTCTTTTGACTTTTGCCAGCCATCATCCTGCAGGGCACAGCAACAGCTGTCTGAGATTGTGTTCTATTTTAAGCTTGTGTGTGCGTGTGCGTGTGTGTGTGTGTGTGTGTGAAATATGTGTTTGTGAGTGCATGTGTTGATGGACATAACTTCCTCTTTGTTAATCAAAATGTTTGTGAGTGGCAGTTCTTCAAGACTGTAATCTCTTAATAGCTCAGCACACCAGTCAGACTGAGAGAGGAACAATATGAATGTGTGTGTGTGTGTGTGCACGTGTATGTGTGTGCAGCACATGAGCTATGCTGGTCTACAGTCTCTCTTGTTTAATGTGCATTAATAATCCCTTCTATTCCTGCCATGTTTGTTTTGTTGAAATTTCTGGTGAACCAACTAGAGACCTCCTGGGTAGACTAGACTACCCTGGCCTCAATCTGAGCATGTGTGTATCACCCCTTGCCAGGCCTAACCTGTTTGGTTGTGTGTTCCAGGATCTCCACATCATCTATGGACACCTTTACCACATGGATGTTCTGTCTCACCTCCGCGAGCACCAACTCAGGTCAGCATATCTGTCTAACCTCTATCATCCACCCATCTCTTGTTACACCGATCTGTCCCTCCATCCATCAATCTCTTGTTCCATCCATCTCTCTTTGTTGTTCTGTCTATTCTACAATCCCTCCATACCTCTACTGTCTCTTCCCTCTGTCACTCCCTGGTCTAAAAATGTGTCATGGAATCAGCTCAGCCATTGAACATTAGGTTTGAATCCTATTCCTAACCCTACATGTTAGGCTAGATGAATCCTTTCCTACATGGTTGGTTAGATGAAGGAATGGGGACAGAGACGAGTGAAGGAAGCCAGTTCAGAGGAATAAGGAATCAGCCCATTCTTACTGGCAGGTCTTGGCATGCAGCAGGGGAAATAAACAAACCACCTGTCAGGATGGTGTGGGTGTGTGTGAATGAGTGACACCTATTCCACATACCATCGAGCTGACAAACGCAGCCACTCATTGCATATATATGTTTGAGAGAAGAAGAAAAAATATTGTGAGTGTGTGTGCTAGCTCTTGACAGCGTGTGAATAGGTTCTGTTGTTGTTTCAGGTTGATGTGCACCTCTGCCAGGTACGAGAGGCATGAAGCTAACCGTGTCCTCTTCTAGTGAGTACTTACTCAGGAAACAGTTTGTGTGTCTGTGTTACGTGTATGTGTGTAACTGTGTCCTCTGTGTTTCAGCCCTGACAGTATCTCCACCTGCTGGTACATCCTACTGACCGGTTCAGTGTTTGTGAAGGAGCACATGTACCTGGCCCGATGCTGGTACGTACACTCTGGAAGAAATCTAATTTCCTCACGATCAGCACGATTATCATCTGTTCAATATTCAGTCTTATTATCCATTCATGTGTTCCTACTGTTATGTGCTGTGTTCTGATGACAGTCACAGTTCTATGATGTAAGTATGCTCCTGCCTATAATAACAAACAGCTATTGGCCGTTTGTTAATTTTGTTTTTGCCTATTCACTACAAACACTGTCCTCTGGAGAAAGACACGATTGAGAGTAGTCTAGTTTTGTGTTGTCAGAGGTCTGGTTTTCTCTCCCAATCTGCAGATAGATATACTAATAGATATTTAAAAATCCAGAACTTGATTAACTTAGTCACTTTGTTAATGAAGAGACGGACAAAACACGTTCTTCATCAATACACACACACTGATTCCTATGGGAATCAGTTGTTGATGGACAGACATAGCAGAGTGATGGTGGGTGAGGAAGGAGGCTGAGGAGAGTTTGGGGTAGCTCAACAGGGGGTCAAAGCCTGGAGTTAGCTGGGAGTGAGGCTGACAGGGTGGGGGAGGGGAGGGCATGGGTCAGGGGGTGGAGTGTGTGTGGGTGTGTGTATGTGTGTGCCTGGAATGCGGAACTCCTAGCAGAACAGTGACTGGCCATGTGTTCCTGAACTGCTAGAGCTCTAGAAGTTCATCCAGGCAGGAAATGAACACACACACCAGCCCGGAGCCACCAGGCACACACAGACTAAGGCGGGAGATAACTCACTCCTTTAAAAAGAGCTAAGAGTCAGAACAAACCTCATTGTCTGTACAGAGGTAGAAACCTGGATAGGCCTGGATTTAACACACACACCGCTGGATTAAACACACACTGGTGGACTTGGACTGGTGGATATGCTGGATCTGGTTTCCATCAAGAAAGACTCATAGAAGAGGAGTCCTGGTTCTGGTTCTGGTCAGTGTCTGCTCCATATACATCTGGTGCTTCTGTTGTGGAAGTTGATATTTGAAAGTGATTTGTCATGGTGATTTGTTGAGTTGATCTGTGGTGGTGATATAGGGAGTTGAGTTTAGGAGATATATGGAGTTGACCCATGTGATGTGGGGTGGTGGATGTGTTGGATATCCTGGTGGTGTGTTTAAGGCAGGCTTTGTTTGTGTGGATGGTTTCGTTTAACTAGCCTTGTGGGGACCAGAAATCCCCACGAGCTGTGTGTGTGAGTGTATTTTCCAGGAAACTGACTTGTTTGGTGATTATGTAGGAATTCCCTATACATTGTGATGATAGGTTGGTCCAACATGACTGGCTGAACCAGAGTTGATCTGCCCCAGAGTTTTATCTGTACAAGAGAGAAACATTTTACCCTCAGTATCTTCATTTTGATATTTTGACTAAATAGCTCAAAGTAGGAGTGTGGCAAAGTTGAAGCATTGTGTTTTCAGAAGGTAGGGCTTATCTAGTAGAGCAGTGGGACAATTTTAGCTCATCATCATTTCACTTCTCTGTTTCACGCTAGACGTCTTTCACCGGGTGCTGTTTGAGTGCAGTGTGTGGTCCAATAGGATGTGGCACAGCCTTCCCTAGCTTAGTTAGGGATGCTAACAGCCTGTGGCCTTTGTTATTGTATATAACTGTACTCAGCACTGACTCAGAGAAGTGTTTAAGCCTGACCAAAAGAGTAGCAGAGTACAGTCTGATTACATGTCATTACACACACACACACCACAGTGTCATTCAAGACACTGGCAGTGTGTGCAAGTACTGTATGTGTATTATTGTGTGTGCATGTGAATGGATTACAGCCTGTGTACAATATGCAATATATTATTTGTATTTTAACAGCAGAGGTTCTTTTGTATGTGTCCGAGACCAATTTCCTTGGGACAATAAAGTCCATCTAATGTAAACACACACACACTTCTGTTTTCCTTTACCTCTGTACCAAGTTGTGTGTGTGTTTGTCTGTCAGTGTGCCTGTCTGTGTATCTTTATGTGTGGCTTTTCTGTATGTCTGTCGTCAGTCTGTGTTTGTGGCCCTTTCCTCTTCACACTTTATAACCTGGGGCCTCTGCAGCTGTTCAGGTTAAACCTGTTCTCTGATCTCTGTTTGCTCTGGTCAGTCTCCGACAACAACTCATATCTCAAACCGTAGTGTAGAGATAACTATTGTCAGCAGTAATGCCAAAGTATATACAGCATAATCTTTTTAAGTTGTTGATGAATGTGGAGCCCCGTCAGTCCAATCATTACAAACTTGCAGTATATGTTGCATAACAATGTTGAATCATGAGTGTGAAACTATTTTGACTATTGGTGGTGCCATCAAACATGTGCACGGACCTGGCACAAATTTGCCTATAAATCAGCGACAGTTCATCCAAACATTACCAAATTTGTGGATATTTATATTGTACCAAGTTTGTAAAAATTATCTTGAATTTGGCCAAAAGGGGGTGCTGCAAATCCATATCTATTTCCAAATGGGAAACAAAAAAAGAAATTCTGGGGCTTTTATTTTGAAACTGGCCTTGATTTTTTTCAAGGGGTCGTTGACTGGGTTTTTGGGGTATTTCACACTGTTCCTTAAGGTCTCCGAATAGGGTATGTAACATTGGTTGGGCTGAAAATGGCCCGGGTGCTGTTCTATGCCCTCTTTTACATCCAGCATTTTTTCCCGCGGAAAAAACGCTAGCTTTTTTCCTTATATGGTATGCTCATGGATATTTAGATGAGCTGTGCGCTGATTGGTTGGTTTACAACGAGCGAAGCTGCGGAGCAAAGACAGCCAACAGCACTCACTGAAACAAGAAGGTGGCGACTTGAAATAAAAACGTACAAATAAATCTATTGTGTCTACACAACACTGTCTTCAACAGATTGACTAGATATCATTTGAAACTAGAAAGAGCATTTCCTGCTGAAAATGCGTTGGAATGCTGAAATCTGAAATACATTTTTTAAATGGTTGAAAATACAGAAATGAGAAAAATACCTGCAAGCTGAAATTCATTAAAAAAATGTGTGAGTCGCACAAAAGAGGCAGTGTGAAAGCTGAACTGTGTCTTATCCGTCTGGTGGAAGATTTTCTAGGTTGGGATGTCTCAAATACGTTTCAAATACATATCAACATACCTTACTGAGCAGCTAATATTGCTAATGCGCTGGGGGCAGAGAATAACAGAAATGTACCTCGAATCCACACCTCAAAAAAGTTAACTTAGACGCAAAACTATACGTCCAATCCAAAAAATAAGGATATTTTCCGAGACCCAAGACTCTGCCAAAACCAGAGATGTCCTTTATATGTCTGTGCGGTCAGAAATACGACTCTACCGGCAGTTTCTAAATCGTGTTTTTTTTTCTTTCTCTGACGAATTTCTCATCAGATTTGCATTGGACTCTATGGGGCGAGAGTTGGACTATGTCTCGCTTTCGTGGGGCTCTGAACAAATGTGTAAGTCTGTTGGATTCCACAGACAACTGTCTACGACCAACACAAAATTAGCTATATATTGATCCAAAAACGAAGCATGAAGAGCGAAAATTGTGGCAATGCTGGCAATCTAGAAATATTTTTTCAACGACATCCGAAGCTCCCCTCCACTCTAAGCGTTTCAGTCTGCACTCTAGGCTTTCACGTACACACCCATGTAAATCTCAGAAACGGTTTGGAAAAACTCATGAAACTTAATCAGTGATATTGAAAAAAGTTGAATAGATATCAAAAAGCTGAATTATTAAAAAATAGTTTAGGGTTTTGTCAACATTTTAAAGTATAAATTGTGGCTCTAGCTGAAATATTGAGGAAGAAGAAGGATTTGGAAGTTGAAGACGTTTTAAGAAGTTTGAGAGGATTTGAAAAAAAACTCAATTGGAAAACCATGTAAAAAATATTATGAATATTGATTTATATTAATTCAAGCATAAGAGGTACAAAGCTGAAAAGTCGTAGCCCCCATGGCCTGAAACTGCTGAATTTTATGATAGCTGAACGGTTTTAATAGCTGAAGATTTGAAGGCGCTGAAACGTGCCACGGAAGAAATAGAATAAGAATATGAAGAAGTTGAATAAAGATTCAAAGAACAATACTTGGAATGCTGAAAGCAGCATGTTTTCCATTCATTTTCAATGGAGCCAGGCGAATCGCTTGCGTGATGCATTGTGGGTAGCGACGCGACGCGACGCGACAGAGTTGAGATTTTCTCAACTTTATGTCGCTACCCACAATGCACCACGCAAGGGGGGGGGGTGACAACAAATACTACTGAGGGGGCCCTCTTGTCCCCTCGTGGTGCCGGGCCCAACACACATACACACAACAATAAATCATGCTTTTATATAGGCTAAAGAAGCACATCATTCTATTGTTTTGACTCAGTTTGGGCCAGTAAAAATTCAGTCCGGCCCAGTAAATTTCAGACCAACTTGCCTTATGGGCCAGTGAGAAAAAAAGTTTAAGTTGAACCCTGCTAGCTACAAGCCAGTTAACTAGGTAAATACGTTGTCAGCTTTGTTGTCTGTCTTTGCGCTGTTGCTCAGGTAGACAAGAGGGCCATCAAATGATACGGTCTGGAGAACAATCGATGCCAA
The DNA here is from genome assembly GCA_903064625.1 of Mallotus villosus. Lineage (NCBI taxonomy): Eukaryota > Metazoa > Chordata > Actinopteri > Osmeriformes > Salangidae > Mallotus > Mallotus villosus. Next base: position 84,936 of record CAEFZP010005613.1, on the reverse strand, counting down.
CCAATAACCAAATGATTGTAGTGGATACTGTGGTCAATCCATATTCACCTTATTCCGGAAGTCGCGATGGGCGCGGCCATCCGCGTATTCTCATTTCCTCTTTGTATACTTTCCGCTTTAAAACAGTACTATAAGAGAACGTCTTAAACAAGCTTTGGTACACATTTAAGGCTAATAAATATGCCCAGCGTCAACTGTGCAGTTAGTGGCTGCCATAATAACAACTGGAGAAAACGAAATCAGACCCTGGCTCTGTTCGAAATGTCTTAAAATGCGTCCTTCCTTCCTTCCTTTTAAGAGAGCGAGGTCTGTTCGAAATGTCTTAAATTTTCTCTTCCTGTCTAATAGACCACTTTCATGTTTACCAACATTCAGGATGCGCGCGCAGCTAGGTTTCAGAAAACCGGGAAAGGATAGCATTTACAATGGCAAAAGGACCACACGGATCATACAAATAGTTAGATTTAAAAGACCAAAAAGTCAGCCTTAGAGAGAGAAAAAGCGATTCCCCATTGATCTGTCGGATCAGAATTTTGATTTGGGTCACGAAAGTCTTGACATTTGAGTGAGAATGTCGCCCGGTACAGACCGCATAGTGGAGCGGCAGCCATGTCTTTGCGTCATGTCACAAAGTTCATAATTTTACAGTTTTACAGTCAATTCAACATCTAAAAAGTCGAGCAGTGCAGCTTTCAAGAGATATGGGAATTCTGCTTTTAACCAGCTGGTCCGATTATTTTTGTGATTTGTTTAAACTGGCAATTTGAGTGTGAGACTGCGTCCCCATTAGCCTCAGCCAGACTCGTCGCTCACTGGCAGTGTGCACAATGTTGTATTTCACTACAGAAACGTCAGAGAGGACTGCCTAACGTAGATACGAGCCTGCTGAAGATAGCCAGCATATTGGATTTCTTTAACCGAGCCTGTTTCATTACTCATTTTCCTGAGAAAGCGACCTCCGTTAGCCAGGCTAGTTTTGCCCGATCACTTGGTCAGGCTATTTAAAGCTATAGGGGGTCAAGTGACTTTTGTGCATTGACAAGTGAAATGTAAATGTACTCGTCCAAAGGACAAGTGCCTCAAAAAGTTAATGTCAAGCCCTGTAATCCAGTGAACAGAGATATATGATGACCTGATCGACACTCCAAGTGTATTATACCGGGAGAAGTTCGTCTTTTGCAAACCCACATGCGCAGTTGAGCCAGCTTGACAGTCGTGTGACGTAGGTTTGAAAGTGGTCTATAAGATACCTTAAAATACGTCACATAACGGTCATTTTTTAAGAGAGCATATGCGCTGCCTTGCTGTCTTAATGGCGGCACGTATTACCCATAAGTCTGTGCGCCAGAACCCAAATCAGAAATTTTTCATATATGATGGCGGAACGAAATACCGAAGTTCACATCAAAAGTGTTCATAAATGTAATTTCCTTTGCTCTTTTTGCTCTTTTTTTTTAGTTATCGAGAAATAAACAGTGTACTATTTAATTATGCCATGATTGATTAACAAAAATAGTCTGAATTCGTTAGCGAGGTATAAGTTAGCCAGGTCGCTATGGTAGCTGATTGTTAACGGCGTTGCTAACGTTAGCTCCGGTACAGTATGTATCTGTATTTAATGCAAGATAGTTAAGAAAGTGAACGGTTGTTTATGATGTGAAATTGTAAATGTGCATTGTAAGTGCACACAAAATGTACTGTAAAAATAACCTGCTATTTAAAAATATATCAGGGTGTTCAGTTGGTTGCTGTTAACTGTCATAGCTAGCCATGTACACGCAGTGCGATGACGTACATCCTGTCTTAATACGCTGTTCGAAAACAACGGTTTTTAAGATACCTTACCCCGAAGAGAGCTGTCTAGTTAGACAGCTGTCTAGTAAGACATCAAGGATTAAGACAGCTGTTTAAGTTTTCCAACAGAGCCCCTGTCTTTTGATTGTTTTGACCATGGAAAGAAGATGTCCGAGTGCATCTAAATGTAATGTAAAGCTTTTGAAACAACGCAGCAATCAAATTAGTTAATAGATGCGTCTTTGTAATTGCCATTAGATACGAGGGAAGATTACTAGTGCACTCATGTAAGTTAACACGTTAAATAAACCTTCTACCAAAGACCCTCGATGAAAAAGTTGTTACAATTTATTATTACAGCACAATTTGTGTAATTTGTCACTCATACATTTGCAGTTTATGGCTAATAGCAAGCTTAAGCTTTCAAACAAGGTAGGCCTATAGCAAATATGCCCTGCAGTGAAATCGTTAGAATATCTTATGTTTGTGGCTAATGTAACGCCTACTTATAGCAGCAAAGCAGAGAAGCGATCTGACCGGCAAACAAATTATATAAACACTTAAAAGTCGTTTTCAAGCCATCCAGTGAAAGGGTGTATTGGTGACTTGTTGTAGCACACGAACATAGCACAACTGGCACAAATCCACCAACCTTATATAATGTTTTAGCAGCGGGACTTTTCGGCAGTTCTACATTGAATTGAATGATATCCCCGGCAAACAGGAAGTTCGAATACAACGGAACTAAAAAAGGTGGGCGGGGCGGAATAAGGTGAATAGTGATTTCGATAGATAGCGAGCACATCGTTTCCATCTGGGTACCTATGAACAAATAAACTTGCTGGACAACAGTTCAATTGGAAACTCGTCAAACCGTATTTCCAACAAACGTGTTGGTATTGGCCAGTTTTAACCCAATTTATTTTTTATCTTGTTTAGGTTTATGGGGCATATTTTCAGTTAGCAGATGATACTGTTTGAATCACGATCAGAGGCAAGGTATGCCAGTGACAACGTTGTTTGAGTTAGCTTGTTTCAAAGGGGTTTATTAATAAAATGCAATATGAGTAAATGCGTAAAATATCACTAGAAGGGGAAAAAACATAAGGGGAAGTATAAGTCCAACTATAGGTTAGGATCATGTTTTACACAGGATTGCCCAATTACTATGTTTAGATGCAACTGTTTCAACTATGTGAGGCTACCACATATCACCATTCCCTCTTGCATTAAGGGAAATTAGAAGAAAACCCTGTTTCATCATACACTTCACTCTTAGTATTTTGAAGTGTAAATGAGCAGCAACAAATGTATGTTGTATGCTTTTTAATCTAAGCAACATTCATAGATAATAAGTATGCATACTTATTTAAAAATATATATTTTATTTAAGTAGTACACCCATGAACATTTTCCAGATGTTTGGATGTTTGATATTAGTTTAAACAGTAGGTTTGGAGTTAAGTACACATATTACCAAAAGAAACTCCAAGCAAGCACATCTCACAACTTATTTCACAAAAATGTAATTTGCCCTTTGTTTGATTACTGAAGAATTGCACAATCCAGAAAGACAATATAAAGAGGGTACTTTATTTTAGTATAGATCAGTGAATTTTGTTACGTGAATTAATGTGTTTGCATGATGTGTGATTTTGCGTGATTCAAAACTCAACCTGCACATTGCAAATGTGCACAAAGTCAATTAAACTAACCAACATTATAATCACCACCTGCATCACAGGTATAGGCATTGCACTATTTACAATTCCAGAAATCTCTGTGCGTGTGCCACCAAATCAACTAGGCAACATCATGCACCACTGTGTACTATCTATCTATAGTTTCAGGAATCTGTGTTTGTGTGTCTTCCCGACATCTTAATCACCAACTGCATCATGAGCAGTGTGCACTAGTTTATTATTAAGATGCAACTCAGACTAGTTATGGACAGACTAGCTAAAGTGCTACTCAGACTACCTGAAGACAGCCTCAGTTTAGATTAGTTATGTCCATATGAGTACCTGTAGGACGGAATTTTGTAGGACTTTGTGTGGTCCCACTGTTTTAACCTGTATGTGTGTTCTCTACAGCTTTGGGAAGCAGCTTGGAGGCAGAAGAGGCTGTGAATGCATCACTTTAGAGCCATCAGAAATGATTGTGGTGAGTAGTAAAGACTTCTCGCCCTCTCCCTTACTGTACCCCCCCCTCCCTCCCTCTAGATCGGGGGTACTCAATAGCCAGAGGCAATACAATTTGGACCAAAGCCAAAATCAACATTCTAATTTAATCCAAGCAAGTTTAAATTGGTGCGTGATTTTGCGCTATAGCCTATATTTTGTCCTACTAGATGTAGTTTCTATCTTCTGTGTCCAATCCAAAGGTCCAATCAGGAGCTGTAATAACTGTAATCACCTTGACAACTCACTCACTCAACGTTGGCCGCAACCTCTGTAGGTCACGCAGGTTGTGTGTGTCGTAGGTTTGCGATAACGCAGGCTAATTGATTTGCTAACGGTACCTGTTTCTTCCTTAGCTAAAATCATGGCATGACAAAACCAGACAAAAAGCAAAAAGAGTGATGGTGAGAGGGAGACCGAGCAGGAAATGGTGGTCTATATTAGGTTGGGAGTGCCTGTGGCTTGGCTGGGTACTCCTGGTTATCATCCCAGGGGAGATGGGGGGGATGGATGAGGAGCAGGAATATGATGAAAAGTAGGAAGATAAGGAAGTCATGGAAATGAAAGTAGGCACTGTGAATAGATTGAGGGGCTGATTTTCAGAGGGGAGGAGAGAGGGCCGAGGAGGGGAGGGGCAACGAGATGGGAGAAGGAGAAGGAGGGAGGTAGAGAGGGCCAAGGAGGAGGGCTTGGAGGTCAGTGAAGGGAAGGGGTGGAAAAAAGGAGGTGGGGAGGGAGGTGGGGAGGAAGGGAGAGGGAGGAGGGGAAATTACATAATCTTGTTGTTATTCATATGTCACTATTTTCTCCCCTTATCTCCTCCTTACTGAAATATGGTCAACAAGCAAGCAAGCCAGCAGTAATCTACTTAACCAGTCTGCAAGCCAGTCAACTAATCAGCCAACCAGTTGGTGTTTTTCTGAACATTGTGTGTAGCTAGCGAGTGTTCAATAGGCCTAGTGTTCAAGTTCCAGGAAGTCAGTGTTCACACATGATGTCTCAGCTGCTGAGGATCCACTGGTTTGGACTGGATGATCCACCAAGAGTATAGGGAGAGAGAGAGACAAGCACACCCAGTAGGTTTAGGGCTTATACAACAAACACAAATCTTATTTTCTGTAACAGCCTGAATTGGAGAATGTTTCTTACTTTGAAAGTATGCGACACCTAAATAATCATATTTTCTATTTCTGAAGTTAATTTGTCTCTTACATTTTATAACTTGACACTTATGCTTAGCAGTTTAGTTATTATGTTTTCTGTGTTATGTTGTAACGAGAAAACAAAACATTGCTCAGGAGTCAACAGAGGACTAGAGGGCGGCGCAGGGATAAATGCTATGGCCGGAATATGCAGTGTGAGACTGGAGAGGATATTTGTGTATTTACGGTTTCCTGCAGGAAGTGGGGCCTCTTTGTGTGAGCCCTGAGGTACTGCTGTAGGAGCCACATGACTTGGGTTCTGCACAGTATTCTGAGAGGATGTGCGCTCTAGAACCCTGGCTCTGACGCACACACAACCTCGCCGTCTGTTGTTCGGTCTGTCCGTGCCGTCCGTCGCCCGGTGTTCACTGGTGTGTTCTGGATGCCGTGACGATGAGCACCCTGCGTTGGCACAGGCTCTCCATGCTTTGGAAGTATTGGATGTTCAACCAGGACACCTCGGAAACAGCCAATCCGAATGCAGAAGAGCCTGGTCAGAACGTGGAACCACCGAATCAGAATGTAGAATTTAGCGATCGGAACCCAGACTCTCGAAGCCCAAGTTCTAGTGAGAGTTCGGTGAGATGGAGTGTGTGTTCTGAGGCGTGTGGCGATGGTGTGTTCCAGGTGGAAAACGGTGGAGAGGGGGTGGACGGTGCCCTGCAGAGAGAAACATCCAAGAGACGGTCCCGGCGGCACTTCCGCAAGGTCAACTCCCGGGGAGAACGGGAGCTCATCACGGATGGCCAGGACCTGGGCTGCCATACGGTAAGAACCTCTGGCTAACAGGCAGTCACACGGTAGCAACATGCTAACTCCAAGGTGCTAAGTTGGCCGTGTAGCGTGGTCTGTCTGGGTACTGAGAGACCTTGAAGAGAACACAACTCCTGAACTGGAGGCAACATTTATGACAGTCGGGACTTTCTCTCCCTATCTTTTTCTCTGTATCTCTCACCCTCCCTCTGCTTTGTTCTTAATGGTGTGCATGGAGTCACTTCAGATCAAATTATACCACTAATTCACCACAGTTTAATAATATATGCTAATTAAACAGTCATCTTGGCCTCTGAGGGAGCTCTGTCAAAAGCTCTTTAGTCAGACTTTATCAATAGTAGTGTGTGTGAGCGAGTGTGTGTTTGTGCATGTATGTGTGTTAGAGGGGGAATTTCCCCTGTGTTGATAGAATCCCTCAAGCATCAACGTACCACAGTTACCAGTTCTAAGTTATCACTCTGGCCCATGTTGGTACACACACCCTTATGTATGTATGGCATGGTAGACTGGACTCAAATCTTGTGGAAGGTCGAAAGTTTCCCTGGTCTCCTAGCTATGTGATCCCTGCTGTCCAAACCACACACCCTCACTACTGTCACTGTCAACACTGAACTGGTCTCCTCACTTACCATGACCCTACTCTCTCTGTCTCTCTCTATATTTGTCTCTCACTTTCGCTCTCTACTCTTACACTTTGAGTGAGCGCAAGTCATCTGAACTCCTGTGATGACCGACCTGGCTAACAGTTTGGTCGGTCAGTCTGTTTAACTGGTTGACTTAATCAGTGTATGACTCAATGACTGTCTGTTTCTCAGCCCTGGCTGACTGCTTGACTGGCTGACTGCTTGGTTGGTTGATTAGTTTGCTATGTCACTGGTTTATAGCTGGCTGGCATTTGACTAGCTGGTGGACGTCCTAGCTGTTTGGCCAGCTGACTGGTAGGTTAGATGCCTGTCTGTCTGTGGAGACAGCAGGTACACATGTAAGTGACTGCTGAAACCAAAACTGCTGTCTGATGTTTTTCCTCAGAGAGACAATAGAGTAATGTATCGAGAGGGAGAGAGAGAGTCTACACATAAGGAGAGAGAGATTAAGAAGGCTAAATGATGACCTAGTCTCTGTTGTAACAGACTCGTATTGATCCAGCAACATAATATGCTCTTCTGGGAGGAGGATGATGATGGTGGTGGTGGTGGTGACAATGATTAAGAAGATGACGACAACGATTATGAAGATGATGGCAATGATGATGCAAAAGACTCAGAAAGCCGCACACACTCTTTTTTCCTCTTTATCTGTGTTTCTCTCTCTTTCATCCCTCCCTTGCCTTGTAGAGATATTTACAGAGCTCTGCAAGCTGGTCTTTCCATTCTATTGCACGGCTCGTTAATTTTACATGAGCCTCAGTGCTGAGCAGTGGCCAGTGGAGATATCTTAATGGACAATTAAAGCTGTCTCATCACTCTTGCTGGTTGTCACAACATCCATTCTAAACGATATTTACATCACACTCACTCTCACCCTTATCCATGTACCCCCACTATCTCACCCTCATCCTTTCACCCGCATCTATCTAACGTCATCCTTTCATTTTCATCCATCTTTGTAAATGTTTTGGACACGCAGGTTGTTTTTCAGCTGTTAAGCAATGATACAAATGCAACATGGATAGAAACTAGTGCACACGAGCTGAAAGTGTCTGCTCTGTTGCACATGCAACAATGAAACCAGACTGGTAGTCAACGGCATGCGGTATCCAACTTCCTGCTTGCGGTCGCCATCTTCCTGTCAGTCTGCAAAACGTCTGCTGCTTGTCTGTTCCGTTTTGCATTTTTTGTGCAAGAGAATGTGGCAGGGCCTGCAGACCATCACGAAGTACAAAGTGAGGCCAGCACCAAACGGCCTGAGCCAACAAATCTCCAATTATTTTAATCTGAGGTGCGCCGGACGTTATGTAAATTAAATGCTCACAAGGCTCCCATTTCCCATTTTCACTAGCCACTGACAAACCCTTTTAACAAATCATGAACTATGTTGCTTTTTCTGCCCGTACCGCGCTACCTGATGGGTAGTTAGCATGGTAGCTTTTGTGACATGTAGTGAAGTGTCTCTCCACATTGTGCTGCTTTGCCGTCGCCACATTCCCCCGCAAATGAGACACATGTAGTTTTCTTTCAGAAGAAAAAAATATATATTCCTCCCATTCACTGTGAGGGGTAAGAAACTGCTTTCAGCTCCCCATCTTCGCTGCGCCCGTCAGCTCTCTCCACGAACGCTGAAGTTTTGTCATGTGCACAATACTGGGTTTTACTTTTATCAATAAAAGCATTTTTTATAATTTTTTAAGATTTCATTTTCAAATCTATATAAATTCAAGTGTGATTAAAAAAGAATAGCTCAACAGAATACATTTTTATTTTAGATGCAGCTCACTGGTGAGTTGTGCTATTACTAGAACCGGCCTGCGGGCGACTTCTGGTCCTTGGTGGCGACCTGGTGCCCGCTGGGCACCGTGTTGGTGACCCCTGCCCTAGAGTCATCAAAAGCTGCTCTAAACAGCTGGCTCCTGTCTTCACAGACATCTTCAACCCCTCACTGACACAGTGGGCTGTTCCCAAGTGCTTCAAGATGACTACGATAGTGCCAGTACCCAGGAAAACCAGGGCGGCCAGTCTAAGTGACTACCATGGCACTGTCACACCATGAAGTGTCTGGAGAAGTTAGTTATGGCACACAACAACACAGTCATACCATACTCACACCAGCTTTCTTATAGAGCAAATATTTCTGTAATATCTGGACAAAAGGGACACCTATGCAAGGATGCTATTCATAGACTTCAGCTCTGCCTTCCAGGGCTCCATACAAACCTTTTCTACAAGGAGCACTGTAGCTCCTAACTGAAAATTTGAGGGGCACAGACAGAACATTTATGGGCGCAATTTGTGTGCCAAAAGGGGACATTTGCGACCTCCCGTCTTTCCAACCCTAGGAGCCGTTGTACAAGTTATAATAACTGTTTTGTATTCATTTCTCTATAAAATGTTCGCTAATTGCACAGTAGTATGTGCTGATACAGTGACCGGTCCACCGTTCTATCCAACGTCACATAACCAATTAAACTTCATCATTATATTATTAACTTTAGTGCAGTATTTAGATTACAATTAGAATATAGAAGAATAGAATTAGTTTAGAATATTAGCCGTCAATCACTCCCTTTGTGAGGAACCCAAACGACACACCCAAATGTAGATGACATGACATTGCCCACAAGTTTGAGTAATCATTCACGGACCCTCCCCCCTCACACACGTTAGCCAACTCTTGCAGACTTGATTACTCCTTGTTTTTCAACATCAAACATAGAAAAGAAAAAGTCAAATGTGCAGGTCCCACATGTGCAAGTAGTTGTAAATAATACTTGCATGGTCTCCAAAAATTGACACAATGTGACCATTTGGTTGCAGTCTAGAGCCCTGGCCTTCAACGCCACTCATCCCACCAAACTGGTCTCAAAGACGGGAGAACAGGGTCTGGGCAGCTCCATATCCAAATGAATCCTGGAATTCCTTATAGATGGACCTTACGTGGTGAGGATACGATAACTCTGATAACTCTGATAACTGCCTTCGACTCGCTGTACACTTATGACAAACAGCAACCTCATCATCAAGTTTTAGGGTCCATTCAGGGTGAGTAGGCAGAGAGAATGACCTGCTTCACATTCCTGGGGATGCAAATCTTGGATTACCTCACCTGGACCAACTACACCGAAGCTATTCTGAACAATGCACAACAGCACCTACACTTTCTGAGGTGCCTGTGGAGATGGGGCCTAAGCACACAGGCTCTCACAGGAACTTTTACCCCAGCATCATCAAAAGTGGCCTGACAGGCGGCATCACAGTGTGGTATGGCAATACCACTGCCCAGGGCAGGAAGGCTTTATGGAGAACTGTGAAATTAGTGCAGAAGGTGTAGGGCTACCAGCTATCAGCGACCGCTACAGCAAACACACTGCAGCAGAGCCCTCTCCATCACCACACACACAACTTCCCACCCTGGGTGTTATGTGTTGCACCCCTGCCGTTGAAAGAGTCCATATGGCATTTATGACAAGAACTAACAGGTTCCACGTAAGCTTTTTCCCCAGGCGGTGCACGTACATTGTGTGTCCATCAACCACCCCTGTCAGGACTATACCAGCCACCATCTCACCTGGCTCATCCTCCCCTTGAACATCTTCCCACCTACCAGAATAAACCCCACCCCTCATCCCTGTCACTTCCCTGAACTACATCCCCCCCCACACTGGATGACAGCCCCCCCACCCAAACCCTCCCTTGCTCCAGCTAGACCCGTTGCACTGCGTTCAAACTCCATCTCACCCAACTGCCAGCACAAGTCACTTTACTTACATGTACCTATTGTTAGGTTCTTTGTTATTCTTAGCTTAGATCATTCTCTGTTGTTAGGTAAATGATTCAGTATTATAAAAAAAACTATAATGTAAATATATTTACATTATATTGTCGTATATTATATTGTATATTGTTGATGAGAATACTAGCTGATAAAGGTTAGGACTTATTCATTCTAGATTATTTATTATTATTTTTGGGGTTGGTTGGTTTTGTGGTTTTGACAGGCCGCTAGGGATTGTCAAGAGCAAGACCAACAAAATCAAATGTACCTGCACTCTTAACCAATGGTACTAAACTTAAACTCCTCTCCCTCCTTTCCGTGCCCTTTAGCCACCGTTGCTGACCTTTTCTGAGTACTTTCCTCTGCCTTTAGACTACTTTAGAGAGAGAGAAGGAGATAGAGGTTGAAGGAGGTGCCCCTACTGAAGATACTGGAGGGTGAGGTTAGGGTTGGGCGGGAGAGAATGGTCAATAGAGGTAAAGGTTGGTGGGAGGGACTCAAAGCTGGGGGATTAACCTCTTAATTACACTCCCCCATCCCCAGAGTATATAGTGTAGTATACCTCAGAATTTGAATGGTTTCAAAAAAACAGTTGCTACCGTTTTTGCCGTATCAAAACTGATTGCAAAGTCCTTTGGCACATCGACTCACATTGTGAATTTCACACCACTGTCAGAATATTGTACACATCTGTTGGTAGCTCTAAAGTTAGACATCCCTTAAAAATATTGTGGTGGTCCTTTGAATTTCCTTAATTTTAGGATTGTTTTTACAAACCATAACTAAATGTTTTTAGTTTTTTTGTATAACTGTATGGTAGTGAATACTTTACTATAGGATTGTATATTATTGTTTACTTATAGATAGTATTGTATTTAGTATTACTGTATTATGTAATATAGTATTGTGTAGTGTAGTGTACAGTCATAAACTCTGCTATTGCATATTCTCCAGCTGTTGCTGTTGCTGCTGCTTAAGCAATTTTTAGTTGTTTCCTCATTTGTGCCCAAATGACTAGCTACCATTGTGAACTTTGCTCCTTTCTCCTCCCCTCCTTGCTTCTTCCTTCCCCCTCCCTCTTTCCCTCCCTCTTCCTTCCCCTCCTCCGTCCTCCTGCTCCTTCCTTCCTGTGTCCCTATTTACTCTTTTCCCCTTGACCTTACTTATCCCTCAACTCTCTCTCACATACTCTGGAGGGAAGAGTGGACGGGGGGAAGGGGCGTTGTTAGACATAAAGCTCTACTGGGGCACAGGCCCCTATGCATATCCCTTTTTTTCCTTCTAAGCTTGCTGCGCACAATGCACTACTTGGCAATAGAAACTCACCTTGCTAACCCACTATACAGTTCAGGGATGCAAGTTTGATATCAGCTTTGGCAGGGACATCAATAATTAATGCGAGCGTGCATTTTTTTTCTCATTCATTTGAGCGCAAATACTGTTTTTTTAGCTTCATGTAATATTGTTTTTATGTTTTAGTCAAAATAAGATGATCAGTAGGCCTATAATTTAGAAACTTTCTTTAGTTTTGTCATGTTTTCTTAGCCTACCTCAATTCTGACTTGTGTGCCGAGTCCGACTCCTGGACTTCTGTGTGTGTGCTGCAGTGGCTCTTCGGCAAGCTCAGAAGAGCGCGTTGACATGGAATTCTGTGGGCAAAAAAAAATAAAAAAAATACTGCGTACATTTTTTCCGGGATTATCAATTTAAATGAATGCACTGACTAATAAAGTAAATTGTTAAAACTCAAACTTTACATTGTATTGGGGCACAGCAGATTTATACTGTGGCATGTGCCCCAGTAAAGAGGGTCTAACAAAGCCCCTGACGAGGGGATGGGGGGACGAGGGTCTCTTCTGCTGAGCTTGGCAGCTGAAAAGTTTTAATTACCATACAACCAAGTAGGTGTGAGTGGAGTTGCCTCATATGTAGGGGTGTGCTCTAGGGCTGTCAAAATTGCTCAAAATGAGGTTTGAATATTCCCTTAAAAAAAACACATATTCGAATTTCTGGTTGAGCATTAGGCACGTCAATAACAGGACCAATTAATACAACGAGAAATAACTACTTGTATAGGTAATTAATTTAAGTTTAAACATATTTAACAACATATTACCTACACAAAAACAAGTAAATGAACTAATGGCCAAGACCGCAGACCTTGGCCTCTCTCTCGCACACACGCACACTTTCTCTCTGTCTCTCTCCCGCACCGTCGCGCTCTCTGCGCATAGCTGTTCAAATGAACGACAACAATAAACAAACGCTGAGTGCTGATCAAGAGTTTTGTGCGAGCAATTTAAGGTCGCGATTCTTGTCCCAAATATGGCAGGTTTCATTCAGTGATTGAAACTAATATTATTAACATGAATTTAAGTTTTACAGTATAGAACCGACATTGCCCTCCGAGCGAGCTGTGCTGTGGTAAACATGGAGCTTTTCCTTGGCATGAAACAGCAAATAATCAAACCAGTGCATGAAGCTGTTGTAGCCTATCTAGTCTATTTTATTCATGCAATATACAGTCAGCACAGTAGCGACTAGCCCACACTAGTGATGTCTCTGTTAATGTTGAATAAAATGAGGCACACAATTCCGAGAAAAACCTGCAAAGCGCTGCTGCCGCCGCCGCCGTCGCTGCTGCCGCTGCTTTTTACACAAATATTAATTTTCACATTTGAAATTCTGTTTTTAATAACTATTCGAATATATATTCAAATTTAGAATATTCGTTGACAGCCCTACACATAGGTAGTAATGTGTGTGTTATTGTTGGGAGAGCTGGGAGAGTTTCCCCCTGGTTCTGGCTCTCTCCCAGGGCTCATGTGGCCATGTATAACTGGGATGTGAGACTCATAGACACCTTCCAGTGGGTCCTCCCTTACTTGCACATACATACACTCTCTTTTTCCCTTTCTGTTCTGTCTCTCTTTGTCACAGGATGTGCATCCTGTTTGACGTCCAGTACGTGTTGTTGTGGCTGTCTCTATGTTGCCGGGGGTGTATTATTATTTGCAAAAAAGGAACAGTCCATGTTAAGGAAACTGTATTGTTTATGCTCGCAAACATGTGTAGGGGGTTTAATATTTGCCAAACAACCAATACGAATTCCCTATGGTTTAAAGGAAGAGGGGAAACTGAGCAGTGTATCAACATTAACCAAATAATGTAAATCCAATGGAAATTGCAGTTATTTGACTCGAAGGGTTAAATCAGAGCAAGAATGGTCAGAGTAAGTAAAATGGGTTAAAATGAAATATAAATGTTATAACATTGCAAATGAATTAAGTAAAGTACAAGCAAACATGTTACAAAATGAAGGTTAACTCTTACCTACTCTACCATGCCTATTGTAAACCAGAAATAGAAAGCAAGAGGTGAAGAAGGAGTAGGACAAGCCATAGCAGGTCTAAGGAGATGAAGAATCCCCAGAACAATGCTTCACAATTCCCTTTATACACAAGAACAACCAATCAGACCACATCTTGACCCTTACTTATCAACATATGACTAGCAATGCGACAGTAAGTTACACAATGAGGTGTGAGACCCATCAAGCAGAGACTCCGTCCAGCAACTCCATATTTTAGCATATGAGAGGTGGGGGGAAGGGTGACACCCAGCCTTACACATGCAAACACACACACACACACATGTCCTTCAGCATCTAAATCAGTCCATAAAACGTAAGTCCATCCATGGAGAGGTGCTTTGGTGGGGGGTGGGGGTGTCAGGGAGTATAAGAGGACCCTCTGCGGGGTTCAAAAGCTTTCTGCATCTGTCTCTTTCTGGATCTCTCGGTCCTTCTCTTTCTCTTCTCTCCTGTACCATTGTGAAGTAGTGGGCTGCTGAATCCTATTTCCCCATTACTATCCTCTTTTCTGTTCCCCTCTCCCCTCCCTCCCTGTCTCTTCTCTTCCCTCCCACTCCCCCCATGCTCCCTTCACTCTGTGCTCTCTGTGTGTGATAGGGGTGACATCATCCTTTTACTCCTCAGCCAATCGGAAGCAGGCACATGGAACCTAGCTTTTTATAGGAGTGTTATGTGTATATGAGAGCAGAGATTAAGCCTGGCACAGAGAGAAGGGGGGGAGGGGGGCCTCACATACTGGTATCCCCCTAGTATTTCTGTGTCTGTGTGTCTGCAAGAGCTGTTGAGGGTGACTGTCACCATGGTCATTGTTCTGATTCTATTCAGTGTACAGGTGTCAGGTAATTTTAGTGTTGAGAGTGTTCTAATAGAGCTGGGTATGATCCTACACACAGCTTCTGGTCCCAGGCAGCCAGTAACATCTGGACAAATCACACCTTCCCACCCACACAAAATTCTGTCAAAGGGAGAATCTGCATATATCCCAGCATGCCCCTCCAGTTTTTTTACCCATCTGAAACGTTATGTTTGTTGCAAACAGTTGGTGATTTATTATTTTCCATTGTTGTTTATGCATTTGTTTGAACGGAGGTGGGGTCAAGGGCGGAGGATTGGGGGGTGACTGACGGGATACACAAAGGGTTATGTTCGAGTCTGATCAATAAAGATGCGCTTTCCTCTCCATCGCTCCTTCGCGTTCTCTCTTTCTGTTTCTCTCTTTTGCTCTCTACTCCTCCTTTTCTCTCTGCATGTAACTCTATTTTTCTCTTCCTCTTTCTCTCTGCCTCTTATTTTTTTCCTCTCTCATTTTCATTCATTCTCTTTTTCTCTCTTTTCCATCTTTGCATCTCTAGTTCAGGCTGGGAGGCAGACAATCAATCTAATGCAGTTTCCCCCAGAACTCCCTCCCTCCCTCCCATCCTTCTCACTGCACAGGTGATGTCATTCTTTTTCAGCTGGGCTCCCCTCCCTCCCTGCCTTGCTTGCTGGCTTCTTATTGGTGGCTAGCTCTACGCATCGCAACCTCCAGTTCGCTGCTTGTTCTCCAGAGGAGGAGGGGGGAGCAGGAGTGATCGCAAGCCAGGGAAGTGCACTCTGAGCTGGGGGACAAGAGCAACCACACTGCCCTCTTAGATGGACAAGCACAGGCATGCGCCACACACACTCCTCTGTGGCACTGTAAAGATCAAACAGATAGAGGGGCAGATAGTAAAAGTGTGAGAAAGAGAGAGAGTTGCAGTAAGCAGGACTGTAGGTAGTTGAGGACAAAGCAAGCTGAATAGAAACTGTGCTGAGATCTATTCTCCCTGACTACCGGTTCCGTCACCAGTACATACTCAACTCTGCAGGAAGGACCCTTTCGGACGTGAATGATAAAAATATAGGAGAAGAAGAAGGAAACACTAGTGACTTACGATATCCCAAAGCCAAAGAGGATCATAATAGTTTTTTGCTGTTTTTTTTGTGACTTTTTGCATGGGGAAGTATTCTCTGGTCCCAGAGTGTACCTGGACCAGTTCCACCGGGCCCAGTCGTCACTCTGCCCTCGGCTGAACTTGAGCTTCTTCAGAACTTCCTCTTTGGGCTGCTGCCTCATAGACTGTGGCCATGAGGTTGCTACTTCCTGTTCTCTGGGTGTTCCATCTCGTCATCTTGGAGATGATAGTTAGATAGAGCCGTTCATCTGCGGTTCTACAGCTAATCCTTGTTGTGGAGCGAGGGAAAGAGAGAAAAGAATAAGAGGAGTGTGTTGAAGGGTCATTTCTGACAAGTCTTCTCAAGGTTCCCCCTAGCGCTTGCCTGCCAGCTGACAGTCTGAATGAACTGCAGTAACCAGCGTTTGAGGACCAGCGTTGAGTATTTACCATCATCAGGGCAACCCCAACAACACCCCTCCTCCCTCCCCTCACCCTCCCATCCACTCTTAACCCCACAGAGGACAAACCCTGGGGCAATCCCTGCCTTCTCTTCTCCTTTTCTCTGTTCTCTGGGTACTGAAAAGGGGAACTTATCTCCCTCCCCTCTCTAATTTGAAAATGGCTTTCCTCGTCCGTTGCTATGCCAACTGCCTGCAGCCGTGGTCCTCCAAAGTAAGTGATGTCCTTATGTCTTCTGCGACCAGCCCTGGACTGCCCTGGCTGAGTGTGTGTGTGTGTGTGCATGTGTTTGTTTGTTTAGATATATATTTCTGTGTGAGTGTGTGCGTGTTCATTTGTTCACATAATTAATCAGAATGTGTGTGCATACAGATATGCATACCCCCCCCAACTCCCTACTCTCGATAACTCTACTGTATACTAAACCTCATCAAGCATGTCAGGGGTGTAGCCAGGTGAGGGTTCTGTTCAGGTGAGGGGGGTGTAGCCAGGTGATGGGTCAGGGCTGCTATAAGTCCCATCATGGCGGGGGATGGTGGAGAACTGGGGCGCCCTGGTGGCTCACCGGTCAAGTGCGGGGACCACACAGACTGAGGCCTTATCACTGGGGCCTGGGTTTAAATCTGGCCCAGACAATTTCCTGCATATCCTACTCCCCTTTCTCTCCCTTACGTTTCCTGTTACTGTCTATCCCAACCCCAATAAAGCATTTAAGGTGTTAACAAGGACTCTGATAATGAGGAAGGGGAGCTTGAGGGGTTTGCCCAATAGTAAAGCTCCATGGTAATGCCGGATGGTGACACTCTCTGGTAATGCCCTACGGTAATGCTCCCTGGTAACGAGCCATGGTAACACCTCATGGTAACACTCAGTGGTAACTCTCCATGGTAACATCCCATGGTAATGCTCCATGGTAACACCCCATGGTAGCCCAGATGCATAGCTGCCATCTCATACAGAATAACAAGTTTAATCTCTCACCCCTGGAATTCTTATTAGTGTGTTTTCCAGCTGTGTTTACACACACGCAAACACACACACACACACTGGCTGCTTAGTGTGGTTAAGGGCCTTGGTAATTGGAGCTGATGTCAACCGTCTTTGGTGGGCAGGTCTTCCAAAGGTTAATTAAGTTTTCCTGTTTTGGACCGTTAGTGTCAGAACCGTCTGAAACACCTGTATGGAGTGAAGCAGTATTTATGTCAGGACCCAGAAGCTTATGTCTGGTAGCATGGTCTGTACTACTAGTGTAAGTTCTGGGGAACTGTTCATGAAAATCTGTTCATTAGGGTTTGTGCAAATGTATCATACAGACATAAAATTGTGCAGATCAGTACGATTATAAGCCCAATTGGCCAAATGGTGGTGCAATAGTTAATTTTAAAGACATAACATTTCAATCCACGCCCCCCACACCATAAATTGGATTGACTTTGGACGACCAATCACTACCAAATTTGGTGGATCATTACTGGACCACCGTTATCAAAAACAGTTGTTGATAGCTTATTTCGTTTTCAAGATATTAATCAATTGGCTTCAAAGGGGGTGTGGTTCAGCAAATACTATTTTTCTGGGGGCTTTTATTTTGAACCTGGGGCTTGTTTTTCGGGGGCTTTTATTTTGAAACTGGGCCTTGATTTTTGAGAAATTAAGCCTTTGTGTCCCATAGACATAATATACTAACTAGACCAAGCCATTGAGCTCTTTAACGATGGCGACCCCATTCATTTCTATGGAAAGTGCTCAGTGGTGCAGTGAGGCAATCGAGAGCGAGAAACGGACCGTGCCATCTTTCAATTTTCGGCTTGTCCGGTCTTGCGCAGAACAGTGGCTCGCCATGCTCCTAGCTCCGAGGCTTGTGCACGCTCGCAGCTTTACACATCATACCTCAGGATAAACAGTCGCGAGCGTGTAAGCTAAGGCATTGCAGTAGAATCTGAAAACTGGCAGAATGGGGTACAAGAAGCAGATACATCATGTGAACTTTAGGAAAATCTAATGTATTGGTACTGTATTCCGTACAGTTCTGTATTTTACTTGGTTTTTAGAAATATAGGCCAATTCTAGATGGAACTCACCACATAGTTGTTTTTGCTTCATGTTTTTAGTAGCCTATGACTGCCTACGTATTGTGGCAGATTCAATTTACTGTCAACTTGAATACATGGCTCCGTCGTTGTTCTAGCTTGGCAAAGCAAGCTAAGTATGTTACTATTATGTTGATGATGAATGCAAATGCATGTATTAGTTTTCTTTTCGTACTTTGGCCATGTTACGTAGATGGAAATATGCAGTTCTAGTAATTTGCTTAATATGGTACTCTAACTAAAAGTCTGGGTCCATTGTGACTCCTACATTTTTTACCAGCTGGCTTTGAGAGACATTGATGCCATCTAAGTCTAAGGTCAGATTTCTTAGGGCCAAAAAATGTAACCTCGGTTTTATCATAATTGTGAAGAAGGAAATGTGTTGTCATCCAAGTTCTTAACCCAGAAACACATTTTTACATAGCGTATGGTAATTCCCCAGGCTTTAAAGACATATATAGCTGAGTATCATCTGCATAACAGTGAAAGTTTACCCCATAGCTTCTAATTATGTTTCCTAAAGGCAACATGTAGAGTGAAAATAACAGAGGGCCTAGAACTGAACCCTGTGGTACTCCGTATTTTACAGTGGAGCTCCTGGATGAGCAGCCATCATAGTGGACATATTGTGATCTATCAGATAGATAGGATCTAAACCACTGAAGTGAAGTACCAGAAATCCCAACATAGTTCTCCATACGTTCCAGAAGAATCTCATGATCCACCGTGTCAAAAGCTGCACTTAGGTCTAGAAGAACCAGGACAGAGATAGAGCCTGCGTCAGAGGCTAATAATAGATAATTGACTACCTTGGCTAATGCAGTTTCAGTGCTGTGGTGAAGACAAAATCCAGACTGGAGAGGTTCACAAAGCTGATTTGAGGAGAGGTGCTCAGTGAGCTCTTGTGCCACAGCTTTTTCTAGAATTTAGAGAGAAATGGCAAATTTGAAATTGTCCTGTAGTTGCTGAGACAACCTGGATCGAGGTTTAGTTTTTTAAGAAGGGGCTTAATAATTGCTTGTTTGAAATCGTCGGGGACTTGGCCAGTTACGATAGATTCATTAATAATACTAAGCATGGGTGGTCCAATAATAGGGAGAAGTTTCCTACGAAGTTTGGCAGGGAGGCGATCGAGAAGGCAACTGGTGGGTTTCGATGAATCTATCAGCTCGATGAACGCTTCCATAGAAATAGGGTTAAAGTCAGTATGAGCCTCAACATGCAGCATGCTGGGTATAGAGGAAAATTCTGTGTTGATGGCCACTCCTCCAGGACTAGTCTGTAATTTGTCCCTTATTGCATCGATTTTTTGGTCAAAGAATTCTAAGAAATCATTGGGAGAGAGATCTGTACTAACACAGAGTGTACTTTTCTTAGTGAGTTTTGCAACAGTATCAAATAGGAAATTAGTATTGTGTTTGTTCTTACTAATCAACTTAGAGAAATATTCTGATCTGGACCTGATGAGGACTTGCTTGTACTCCATTTGGCTGTCCTTCCAGGCCAGGCGGAAAACCTCCAATTTAGTGGTACGCCACTTATGTTCTAGTTTTCTAGTGGACCTCTTTAGAGTGCGGGTTTCCTCTGAATACCATGGAGCCAGTTTCTTGTCTTTTCTTTTCCTTGGTTTGAGTGGGGCAACGGCATCTAGGGATAGCTGAAGAACCACATTCAGATTCCTTGTTTTATCATTTGATGATTTATTTGGGACGTCAAGTGCTTCTAGTGCAGCGGGTAGAATACTAGCCAATTCCAGAGCTGTGTTTGGGGTTATGCAGTGGCTAGTAGAAATATTCTGAGTGCCTCCAAGGCTCTGGCAGAGATCCATTTTGAAGGTAACCAGGCAATGGTCTGATAATATAGGATTGTGGGGGTGGACAGAGACGTCACTAATCTTGATTCCTCGCGTGAGTACTAAATCCAACGTATGCGAGTGAAGATGGGTAAGTTTGGAAACCACCTGAGTGAGACCTGTGGAATACATTAGAGCAGTAAAGGCCTTACTTAAAGGATCTTTTGGGTCATCCACATGAATGTTCCCATGAATCACCCATAATTAAGATATTATCAGTATATGTCACAAGATCAGCACTAAAATCTGCAAATTCCTCTAGGAAGAGCGAATACGGGCCGGGGGGCCGGTATAGAGTAACTATACATAATGAGGGAGGGGGGGCAGGAGTAGTAGCATAGCCTTTTTAGTCTCAAATATTTCAAATGTAGTACGTTTTAGGCTGAGGGGTAGCATTAGTCCTTTTTAAAATGGTTTCATGCAAATTATTTCAAATGTTTTAAAGGTGTTTACAGATTTTAGGCTGAGGTTGAAGCTAGCTTCATATATCATAGCAACACCAAATTGTTAACTATGTAATTTAGGATCTTATGTTTATATTAGTAAGCATCTAAAAGTATTAGACATTAGTTTGAATCAAACATCGAAACATTGTCATTTAAGTTTTGTAACGTTCGTGACAGTGGGTTTGAATTAAGAGGGGTTAGGTAAGGTATTTATTACAAAATAAATTATTCAGACCAATCATAGAAAAAATCCATGTCCTTTGTCCCACCTCCAACAGGCTCAACTGCGACAAGCTCAACTCAAATTGAAAGATATTTAGGATAAAATAACAATATGGCACTAGCTAATTCTACAGAGCCATCATTTAGCATTGTATAGACCACTTTCATGTTTACCAACATTCAGGATGCGCGCGCAGCTAGGTTTCAGAAAACCGGGAAAGGATAGCATTTATTTAGCAAAAGGACCACACGGATCATACAAATAGTTAGATTTAAAAGACCAAAAAGTCAGAGGAGGACAGCCTTAGAGAGAGAAAAAGCGATTCCCCATTAATCTGTCGGATCAGAATTTTGATTTGGGTCACGAAAGTCTTGACATTTGAGTGAGAATGTCGCCCGGTACAGACCGCATAGTGGAGCGGCAGCCATGTCTTCGCGTCATGTCACAAAGTTCATAATTTTACAGTTTTACAGTCAATTCAACATCTAAAAAGTCGAGCAGGGCAGCTTTCAAGAGATATGGGAATTCTGCTTTTAGCCAGCTTGTCCGATTATTTTTGTGCTTTGTTTAAACTTGCCATTTGAGTGTGAGACTGCGTCCCCATTAGCCTCAGTCAGACTCGTCGCTCACTGGCAGTGTGCACAATGTTGTATTTCACCCCAGAAACGTCAGAGAGAACTGCCTAACGTAGATACGAGCCTGCTGAAGATAGCCAGCATATTGGATTTCTTTAACCGAGCCTGTTTCATTACTCATTTTCCTGAGAAAGCGACCTCCGTTAGCCAGGCTAGTTTTGCCCGATCACTTGGTCAGGCTATTTAAAGCTATGGGGGTCAAGTGACTTTTGTGCATTGACAAGTGAAATGTAAATGTACTCGTCCAAAGGACAAGTGCCTCAAAAAGTCAAAATGTCAAGCCCTGTAATCCAGTGAACAGAGATATATGATGACCTGATCGACACTCCAAGTGTATTATACCCGGGAGAAGTTCGTCTTTTGCAACCCACATGCGCAGTTGAGCCAGCTTGACAGTCGTGTGACGTAGGTTTGAAAGTGGTCTATTCACTAGTGCTTAGTGCCCCTGATAAAATCGGTGGCACACACACAGATTCCTGGAACTACAGATAGGACACAGTGCCCGTGATGAGGTCGGTGACACACAGATTTCTTACCAGCACAAATATCTAAACATTTAGTTAATAACAGAAGTCATTACATGCACAATAGTTGAGCCAGTTGTCATAATTTTAGGTCTAATTTCACCATACAGCGCTTGTACATTTGCTGTGCTGGCAGTTTTGACATCAGTAAACACATCAATTTATGTAACAATTCACTTATCTATATCTCGTCTTAAAACTAATTTTTATTCTTTGGCTTTTGAGTCAGTTTACAGTCACTCGTGCTTACTGTAATTGTGTGTTTTGTCTGTTGTTCTTATTTATTGTTTGTTTGCCCTATTTGATGATTTTGTACAGCACTTTGGTTGGCATTGGCTGTTTTTAAATGTGCTCTATAAATAATTAAAACTGACTTATATATCTGAAAGTATATCCAGTTAATATTGTCGTTCTGTTAGCTAGCCCCAGCCCCTTTGAAAGCAGCTGAATATAATTTGTAGCTTAAACACAAATTCACTTCTAAACTAGAGAGGGTACAGGGTGTGCCTGCGTCGGTTGCAGATAGGTCCGTTTTTTTACTGTAATTTTTTTAAACTGATATACAGCGACGCACCATATAAGCTTTAGTTTAAATACATTATTTAATGTGACATTACGTACTGTACATGCAAGTCTTAGCTAAATGACTTAAATGTATGATGCACTTTCCGATCAGTCCTCCGACTGATACTTGCTGAGTATAACAGTGTAACAGCTCAAACACAGGCAGGGATACAGTAGCAACGCTAGTGCTAAATAAGTATTTAGCTGACGCCGGGTAAGAAAGGCATGTGAAACTGCTCACCAAAAGAACGAAGGGGAACCCATTTGTCTGGCAGATTAAGCATGTTCGTAGAAACCTAGCGAAAAATTGCCTAAACTTCCAAGACTTTAAGCTACGGTACTAATGCTGAGGGCTCGCTGATATTGCCGTCTTACTAAAACATCGTATCTATGCGTCATTGCTAACGTCTGCTGACATTGTGCACACCCAATAAATTCCAAATGTGTAGGTCGCACATGCACGAGTGCTGGTAAAAATGCTTGCACTGTCTCAAAAACTGGTCGCAAAATGCGACCATTTGGTTGCAGTCTGGAGCCCTGGGGTGTGCCTGCTTGCGTCGGTTGAAGGTGGGTCTGTCCCCCTTAAGTTTTTCCCTTCTAGTGATATTTTCAAGCATTTAGCGTACTCATATTGCATAATTCATTAAGAACACCCTTTGAAACAAGCGAACCCCCTTTGAAACAAGCTACTGTAACAACGTTGTCACTGGCAATATTTCAGATGGAATCGCGATTCAAACAGTACCGTCTGCTAACTGAAAATATGCCCCCCAAAACGTAAATAACTTTGACATTAATTTAGGGGGAAATGGCTAATTCAAAATAAGTTTGCTAGAGGCAAGCTGGCTGATGTTGCTATAGCCACACTTCACTGATGGTTTGAAAGTGCCGGAAATGAGGACAGTAATACACACTGCCAGTGGGCGACCGAGTCTGACTCTGAGGCTAACGTCAAAACAAGATGCGGTCTCACTCAAATTCCAAGTTTTACACAAATCACAATGGCTGTCTTCGCAATCGCCATATCTTTAGCCCAAAAAATTTAGTGAGACCCCGTCTCACACCATAGGTATATCTATGGTGTGTACTGTCTTCGATGCCACAGCTAAACTTTATGTTAAAATACATTTAGAAATTTCTGGCGCTACTGTCAAACTTATTTACGTTTTGGGGGGTATATTTTTGTATCCACCACCTGGCTGTCTTCACAATACACACCTGTCGTCATAACATTGCCCTCCTTCTGTTTTTTTTTGTTTTTTTTTCAGTTTTTCTTTTTATTAAACACTTTCTTTTTTTACAATGTATTTATTGGTCTTCAGTTTGCAAATCACATCCAATTGCATAACAATAGAGCAATACACCGCAAACATTTTCAACCTATTCCCCCCTCCCATAATAATAAAGTAACTAAAAAATAATTACATTCAAAACATAATATAAGAAAAAAAAATATATATACATATTTTACAGACTGAATAAAGAGTGTTTTTGTTGTGGGTTTTTCCTACTAGTCAATGTACATAATCAGATATTTGTCCTACTCCCCCAATTACTGTTCTTGCTGAAGCAAGTTACCAACATTAGTATTATGCCTTAAGAAGTACATAAAAGGTCCCCAGATACTATCGAAAACATTTTTTTACATCTAAGAATATACGTCATCTTTTCCATTGACATGTTTGAGGCCATTTCTTTAACCCACATACCGATTCTTGGTCCATCAACACTTTTCCAATTAAGAGCAATTATACGTTTAGCTTGTAATATACACATATCTATGAATCTGAACTCTTTACTTTGTAGAAGTGGTATGGTAGGATATAAACCAAGAATAAATAGCTTGGGATTCAATGGTAATTTTTGTGACAGAATTTGATCAATCATATTAACAACCTCTTGCCAGAAGATTTTCACTTTCGCACATTCCCAAATACAGTGAAACAGTGTCCCCCTTGCCTCGCCACACTTACAGTTTTTTCCAATCGCACGTTTCCTAAACTCTTAACACAGTTAGCACAACATCCGTCTGTGTTGGCTATACAATTAACACATTTCTTGTTGCTTTGACACAAAATGCATAGAGTAAACACAAATTTCAAATGCTTCAACTTCTTTTACACACAAGCTCAACCAAGACCAAAACAATCGATTTTTACTGGCCAATTTACCATTGCTTTCACACTGTATGCCAGAACAGATAACATCATGTTCAAAACCTTATTGCCTTACAATTTATAGGCTAAAATCAAAGTACTGTAAACAGCTGTTCATATTGTGAATTGAAACACATATATATGCCCTGTATTTTATTCCATTGCTACTGAGAAAAAGCTGGTTGAAGTTATGCAAATACTATAAATCACTGTTGATTCCCAACTAGGAAACACTCAGGTGTTGAGGTTACCTATTTCAATCGCATGGCCATATAGTATACGGTAAAGAGGGACCTCTTTGGGCTAATCTTGTGTGGAAAAAGAACAATATAGAGCAACACGAAGAAAGTAAGAATACAGTAATACTGCACGAGGGAGAGTAAGACAAGTACCAGGACAAGGGAGAGGAGTGGGGCAAGGGAGAGGATTGGGGCAAGGGAGAGGGAGAGGAGTTAGAATGTGTGGTGGCCCTCAGAGAAGGGCCAGAGCTAGGGTAATACTGTAAATGGCAGCTATATCCCTGTAAGACCCCTTGTTGTAAAATTACAATGTCACCTTTAGCTCTTTACTGTAATTGCTCATTTCTTTTTTTCGAAAGACCAAATGTATCCAATAGCATTGCAAGACAAGACAATGTGTTTGGGTGATGACAAGGTGATGTTACAGGGATATCGCATATTTACTGTATTGCAGTATTGACCTGTTGCAAATGAAGCCTTTACTGCAGCAATCATGTTTCTGTCTTCTTTTTTTCAATACAGTAACCGTACATTCTATAAAGCTACTCTGAGATGGGTAATTCATTTTTTGTTAATTTCGCAGCAAAGAAACAAATGCATTTCAAACTAAACCCAAGAAAACAAATGTACAGAGTCTTCAAAAGAAACTGCATTGCAAACACAATCTATAATCCATATACTGTGAGACCTGACACATATAGATGAATGCAGTTTCTGTAATTCCATCTGATGTTAGTGTTTTTTATGACATTGTGCTATGATTGACTACATATTAGTGTGAAAAGAGAGTGTGTTAGTGTTTGCTAGACATGGTGTCATGTTTAGTGTATGTTTGTGTTATGACAATAAGTGTTTGAGTTTAGTTTATAATGAGTGATTTTGAGCATGAAATTAACTAAATTGTGTGTGGTGGGTGGGTTGGTGCGTTAAGAGTTTAGAAAACGTGTTAAAGGTATGGGAAAAACCGTCATAGCGATTGGAAAAAACTGTAATACAGGTATCAGGAATATTATCATTGAATTTATGCAGGATTTATGCATAATTTCACAGGAGTTATATATGTACGTATCAACCATTTATACCGTAGGAGTTTTAGGCTGCTGCTGACTGTCTGCCTCTGTGCCTCTTTACATACCTCACTCCATTATTTTAAAGATATGTTCTCTTCTATATCTTCCCTCCATAATCTCAGTTTTGATTCTGATGATTCAATAGATCCAGCCGTAAGCAGGTCATACAGAGTTGAAATTAAACCTCTATCATAACAGTGTCTCGTGACTGCCACTTATAATGCAGAAATTGTCGGCATATCCAATGAAGGATGAGGATAGAAAACTCCTAAATTGAAAATATCTGAAAAAAATAGTATTTGGAATGTCATATTTGGTGGATATCTCCGCAAAGGACATAAATACTTCATCCTCCTCCCTGTACATGTCTTTGTACTTTCCTTAATCCCTCTTCAGACCATAATTTAAATCATCTATCATGTAGCCCCGGTTTAAAAGTTGCATTACCCCAAATAGGACTGTATCGTGAACGGGACACATTTACATTCAAATACTTGCAGGTGTCGAACCAAATATCAATCATATTCAATATAATAGGGTTGTCTGTATTTTTTTCAGATATTTACGTTCTGCTGAGTACAAATACAAGTGCAATGGTAAACTCGGCTTAACAAAGCAGGATTCCAAATCAATCCAAGCAGGGGGGTTTCGGATGAGAAGTAAAACATGATCGACCGCAATTGAGCTGCCCAATAATACCATTGGATATTCGGGCATTTAAGGCCTCCTCGATCATATGGTAGACTAGTACAGATAGACGTAATCGGGACGTTTATTTTGCCAAATAAAGTTGGTAAAAAGTTTCTTGATTCTTGCAAACAAGGATGGGGGAGGGGGTAGCGGGATATTCTGGAACAAATAAAGACATTTGGGGAGTATACTCATTATTAGAATATTAATCCTGCCAATAATTGAGACAGGTAAGGATGTCCAACGCTCTATCGAAGAGATACTAGCTTCTAGAATCAGGTCATCATTTATCTGGGCAATCTTATTCACCTCAGGGACCAGTTTTATTCCCAAATATGTAAAATTATCTGTTGACTTGAAAGTGGAAGTGTAACCAGGACTAATTTTCCTCTCTGATTCATTAAGTAGCATTATAGATGATTTTGAGTGATTAATTTTATAGCCGGATATTTCCCAAATGTTTCTATAAGACTTAAGAGTGCTGGAATAGATCTATGTAGATTCGTAATCATTAATACTACATCGTCGGCAAAGGGTGCTATCCTATGTTCTAAATAACCCTCTCGAATGCCATAAATATAGCTGTGTGATCTCACCGCTATAGCAAATGGTTCTATCGCAAGGATAAAAAGCAATGGCGACAGTGGGCTCCCTTGCGGGCAACTTCTACATATGTCAAAAGGTTTCGAGATCATATTATTAGTAAAAATGTCTGCAGTAAGCCCTGTACAAAGCAATCTAACCCATTTAATGAATGTACCTCAAAAGCCAAATTGTGTTAACACCTCAAACAGGTAAGGCCATTCAACACGGTCGAAGGCCTTCTCTGCATCAAGTAAAAGTAAGGCTGTGTCTGTCGCCTCCCTCCGACTGTTTAAAATATTGAGCACTCGTCTGACCTAATGAAAACCCTGTCTCCCTTGAATAAACCCATTTTGGTCTTCCCCCACTAACCCTGGTAGAAGTACCTCCAATCTCCTCGCAATAACTTTACAGAGCATGTTTGTATCCGAATTCAGAAGGCTAATCGGACGCATATTTTCACATTTTGTATTTGGTTTCCATGGCTTTGGAAGTAAAGTGATTAAGGCACCCCTCATAGATGTGGGGGGAAGACCATTTTCAAAGGATTCCTGAAACATCTCCAAAAGGGGTGGTATTAATTTGGTTTGACACTTTTTATAGATATCTATAGGGATGCCATCTGGGCCCGCTGATTTTCCAGCCTGCAATTTCCAATTCAGTTACAGTTTGATCTAACGCTCTACTTTCCTCTGCTGAAATTTGGGGAATATCAAGATTGTCTAAGAATTGTGTGTGTCCAGGTTAGAACACGTCAGAGCTATATAATTTCCCATAGAAAACTCTGAAGGTCTCATTAATCTCTGTTGGATCCACTATAGTTCTACCGCTTGGGACTTCAATACAATTAATAGATCTTTCTGTTTGTTGTTGTTTAATGCGCCATGCTAGAAGTTTTCCAGGCTTTTTCCCCTGATCCTAGTAGGACTGTTTGAGTCTCAGTAAATCAGCAGCTGCTTTGTTAGCTGCCAATTCATTGAACTGTGATCTAAGCTCTAATCTAATTAGAAGTTTTGAATGTATCTGTAGATATGTCTGTTATGATAGATTTCTGTTTCCAGTTTTTTAATTTCCTCATCTAACGTCTTCATTTTAAGTCGTGTAGCCTTTTTCTTTGAGCTACTGAAATAAATTATCTGGCCTCTATTAAAAGCCTTGAAAGCCTCCCATCTTATACTAGCAAAGGTCTGGGACTTGTTACAATCAAAATACAGGTCTATTTGTTTCTCCAAGAATATCATGAATGTGGGATCCGTAAGCCATCCTGGTTGAAAACGCCATCTTGGGAGATCACTCATTAATTTAGTATCTTCATAGGATACAGCTGCGTGGTCAGAAAGGACTATACTGCTATAATGACATTTGTCAATTTTGGAGGCAAGTAGTGCTGAAACCAAAAAGTAGTCTATGCGTGAGTGAGTTTTATAAGTGCTAGAATAGCAGGAATACTCTACTGCATTTGGTTTACCATGTCTCCAAATATCCAAGAGGTTCAATTCCTTAATAAAATGGAGTACCGTCTTTCTTGACTTATTGTCAGTACTATCTAAAACAGTCGACCTGTCTCTTGAAGAGTCTAGTGTACAATTAAAGTCGCCAGCTATTATGTATTGCCCAGGGAGATTTGATGCGGTCATCTTCATTGGGACCATAAGCATTTATCAGAGTTAAGGTTTCAGATAATAACCTACCCTGGACCATGATATATCTACCTGCAGAGTCCTTAACTACATTTTGTACCCGTTATGGAACAGATTTGTGAATTTGTATCATAACCCCTCTAGCATGAGTGGTGTAGGGAGCAGACAACACTTGACCCTGCCATCTTCTTGCTATTTTGGAAACATCTTCACTCAACAGATGTGTTTCTTGTAAAAAAACGACTTTCGATTTCAAGGATTTTATCCTGCTCATTACTTGTTTTACCTTTGTAAGTTTGAACCGTTTCAGTAGAGTACATTGACAAACCACAACCACAGATAAGAGAAGAAATAATGAAGAAAAACAAAAAGACCCCAACCCCATATGCACCCGAAGTCCATGCGCTCTGGACCTTCCCTCCCATCCCACACTTTTAACTACTGATAAAGCGAGTCTAACTTTTCCTTCTCCCTCTTTAGCTCTAACTAGCTTTCTCAATTTTTCTGAATACTAACCACACATAAAATACACAATGTAACAATGAACTATGCAACACTTGCAATCTTTAGCATAGCCACCGGGCCTGCTATAAAGTTAAACCGCCCGAACACATCCAACACAAACCTGGAACCCGCGCATGTAGGCTGAGGACGGAGATGAAAGAAGTCCATAGCCTGGCCACAAAGTCCACAATGCGTCGTATCCTACATCCGAGAGGCCTAAACCAATGTCGATTCTGTCGAGTGGGTGCTCTATAGTGTCTCTCATCCAGGTTCACAACCGCAAAGTACATTTTTTGACGAAGGCTTTGTTAGCCATAATAGCCTAAGGAAGCGAAACTTAGTCCTGTGCAGGTAAAAAGGATAGGCTAAACGAAACAATAATAATAGACAAATCACCTATCCTTTAGTGGAGATGGCTAAGAAATAAGGTTGGGTTGCTGTGTTATTTTCCTGTCGTAACCTTCCAATGTCAAGCCCGTCTCAGTCCTTAGTTCAAAGAAATTGGATAAACCTGTCCACTTCTGCAGGAGTTTGAAAGGTCTGAGATCTATCTTGGTGTGTTACCAGAAGTCGGGCTAGAAAGATGATTCTGTGCTTGTGAATCCCCTTGTCTCGCAGCTTCTTACGCACCTCATCATAATCGCGCTGCAACCTGTGCACACCAGCAGAGAGGTCCACATGGAAACGAACCGGCTCATTCTTGAAAAGGACCTGTCCCTTGGTTCTAGCTGCCTTCAGTACTCGTTCCCTGTCCTTAAAGTTCAACAACTTCATAATTAACGTCCTTGGATGAGCCGTGCGAGAGTCATTGTTTGGCGGCGTGCCTATTCTATGAGCCCGCTCCAATACCAAGTTCTCTCGTGTTTCCATATTCAGAGCCTCGGGAATCAATTTCTCCAGAAATGCGGTTGCATCCTGACCCTTTGCCTTCTCCGATAGCCCCACCAATCTCACATTGTTTCGTTGACTTCTGCATTCCAAATCATGAACTTTGTCGTTAAGGCTTTTAACTGTGCTTTTCAACACACTGACTTTGGATGATAGCTTGTTAACGTCGTCCTCCACATCAGAAATCCGTTGTTCGGCCTGTTCCATGCAATCTGTGCAGTCGTGTATCTGTTTTTTTAACATCCATTGTTGCTTGCACTCCATCAATTTTCTTATAAAGTCCACTTTTCAAGGACAGTATGGCTTTTATGATATCTTGATTGCTATCCTTGTCTGGGTCTAATATTTTGTTACCTGCTTCGTCGAGGTCGTACTCGTTAGCCATATTGTCAGCCTGCATGTTGCTAACCTCCGAATGTTCGACGTCTTAAAGTTTTTCTTTGTCTTGTCTTTTGCATTTTTTCCAGACATTTTAATTTGTGGGTGCTCTTATACAAGTGTTGCGGGACTTTAGACAGGATTCTGATTAGTATTGTAGGATTAAATTACATGCTAGCAGCAGAGCTTAAAATTTGCGACCTCCTAGCACCTCGCCATAACCGGAAGTCCCTCCTTCTGTTTTTTGGTTTAGAATTGACAGAACTATAAAATTATGAAAATACTACTATGACGCTTTCTAGCATGGCTGCCGCCTAAGACTAAGTGGTCTCACGGGCGACCCGCACTCGCTCAAATTACAAAGACTTTCCCGACCTAAATCAAAAATCCGAGATTGCAGTTCCACTCATAATCTAAATTCCAATTTGCGTGCTAGAACGTCTCTATCATGTTGTATTCATGCGTCGTTGCTAACATGTGCTGACGTAGTGACGTAGGCTACCACTGAGTGACCATTTGAATGGAATTATTTTCAGATGGCAGGGCTTCTGCTTTGTCTTCTCATTATGAATCAGATGGCTTAAACATAATAATGTAGGGCTGGACTAAGTGGATTTATTTGCGCCATTGCTGTATGTGACTGTTGCTATGAAAGATTGTTTGACATAGGCAGAGCTGTTGAGATGTCAATCGACCAGCCACGCCGACACAGGTTTGAGAAATGGTGTAAAGAGGAAGATTAAACATTGATATCATACATACATTTTCACTATTTGAAACCAATTTTCTTGTGGCTTTAAATGCATAGGGCATGGTGGTAGTCTCACCATTCATAATCTCCTCAAATAACGACACACATTAGGGCTTTGCTGTGCCACATGGCAGGGCACTACACTGCGATCGAAATGGTCGCATTTGCGACCTTTTGAAATGCCATTGCGACCAAAATTTGTAATGGGTCGCAGATGTATCTCTGATTATTTTTGTGCTTACCTTAGGTTTCAGGCAATATGCTATGATTTATTATGAGCATTTGTTCAATCATGTGTATTTTAAGAATCCATTTTAAAACGTTCTCTGAGCATTCAACACATCAAGTTGGCTTTAGCCCCGCGACCTCCCCCGCCCCCCTCCAGAAATGGTGTAGCCTAGTTGATTAAAATAAATACATTTAAAAAACCTCTTGTCAAGACGAACGCAGCAATGGCAGCATGGCTCCTCAAATCTGACGCGTCAAATGAAGGGACATCTGACGCGTTCAAATGAAGAGGACAAATCGCCATGTGAGTGAGAATGATAGGAACATATTTCGACACCAGTGGCTCGAAGAATACCATGGGTTATAGGTGCCATCACCAGCGTATAAGTAGTATTGCCAAACTAACCCTAACCGCCAGCACAAGGCGCAACGTGTAGCATATTGAAAAGTCTAATGTTTTCGTATCGCTTCAGATTCCTCACTACATAAAATGGGGTTGTCATTACAGTTTACTTAAGTTTTCTAAATTAAATAAACCTCATAAGGTCTGCGAAAAAGTAGTATTGCCAGGCAAATGAGGCAATAGGCCTACTTGTTTCAAAATTATTATTTCCATCGCAATACTGACGGCGGTAGCAATGGTTAGAGCTAAGGTACCAAGACGGAGCAATGCACTGTGTGTTCTGTAAATTCTGTGGGCCTTCAATTGCAAGACTGTCCAAATTTGTAAAAGCGTCAAAACAATTCAAACAGCAAACATTGAAGCTTCACAATGACGGTATGAAGCACGCGATGTGAAGAGACAGGTTGGGCCTTCATATCCCGTAACGCAGCACCACCCCCGACTGCATTTTGGCGTTATGTTTCCTTAAGTGTTCAGGAGTCTGCCCATCTGTGCCCCAACCATAACATGTTGAAATCTAAAATAAATTCATTTTGCACTTCATAATGTAGGCCTACTGTATTTTCTATTGCAGTGAATCTATCCCAATTAATGTTAAATAAAACAAGAAGACATGTGGTTTAAAAGATGGCAAATAATTAAAGGTCCCAAGGCATGCTGTTTTTTGATGCTTTTATATAGGACTTAGTGGTCCCCTAATACTGTATCTGAAGTCTCAATCCCAAAATACAGCCTTGGTGCAGAATTAAAGCCACTACAAGCAGTCCCACAATGAGCTTTCCTTAGGAAGTGCCATTTCTGTGTCTATAGCTTTAAATGCGGGGAACTCAAAATAATGTTAAAGGGCCATTTTCATGCCATGGGACCTTTAAAGTGCACATCTGTATGCAGTGAATAGAGGTTCATTATTGTTCATTATTATCCAGAGCGGCTTACTATAAATAATTTGTGCAACCAAATCATGTATCAAATCAAAATAAGCCGCGGCTTGTACTCAGTTACACTATCAAGGCTTGGAAATACAGTGACTTGCTAAAGTAGGCAAATGGCTAGTCGAACAATACATTTCATAATAATTTCAGTTAATCAAACAGCTGCAAGACCCAGTGAAATGTTAAAGGCTAGCTAGCAACCAAATCTCCCGCCAAGGTTTTTTGAAAAGTTGGCAGCCCTGTACTCACTAATTCAACGTTGGTAGTGTAACTTTGTAAGTTTGTTTTAGATATAATTGTATATGATCGTGTGGACAATAAGACACGGACGCGGTCTCTTTTCAGAACTTGTATTTTACCACTACTCTTCTTGACATCGCCATTCAAACTAGCCTGGTCCTAACCAGAGTCTCGTACATTTCATTTGTACAGAGAGTCTGGCCTCGCTCCATTGACAAGCGTTGACTTCCTTGTAGGCGGGTACTCTGTTGAAGTTTACAACTATTGGATCTGCCTAGAGCCACTGTGATCTGCCATAACCAATCGCTAGCGTTCGCCTTAGCCAAATCCTTCACCACTACTGTAACAGAGCTAGCTGCCGTAGCTGGAAAATCAAACTGTTCCCGAACCCCGTAGAGACAACATCATGACCACCAACAAAACTTGTTCTTGCGCCGGCTTTAGCTTATGGATATTGGGCAGCGTTGCCGCAACGGACCGAATGCGGCTTCGTTTGCATCTTTCTCCGCCGCCATTACGGAACTACAACACAAACTAGAGAGCATGCAATTTCTGGGGAAATTGTGAGGGTGTGCCTGTTTGCGTCGGTTGCAGGTGGGTCCGTCCCTTTAAGTTTTTCCCTTCTAGTGATATTTTCAAGCATTTAGCCTACTCATAGGCTATTGCATAATTCATTAAGAACACCCTTGGAAAGAAGCTACTGTAACAACGTTATCACTGGCAATATTTCAGATGGAATCGCGATTCAAACAGTATGTCTGCTAACTGAAAATATGCCCCCAAAAAACCTAAATAAGTTTGACATTTACTTAGTAGAAAATCGCTCATGCATAAAAAGCTCAATAGCGATCATTGTCAGTAACGACGCAAGATGCGATATAGCCCTTTGTGGAGAAGCTGCCCCGGTAAATTGTATACTACAGTGTTCGTCTTGGTAGCTAGCGATTGCGTTGGTGGCTGGACGAGCTGGTGGCTGGACGATTTGTACAGTACCTCCCAGAAGCGGTCTGGAACGGAAGACTACAAGGTAGCAAATTAGCTGTAGCTAACTAGGTTTTACACTTTTGGTAACAGATACAGTAGTAGAGATGTGCCGGTGTAGCAGCTAGAGCTAACTCCTCTCTGAAATAGCAGACTACTGTTTCCGAAAGTAGATCTATACTAGCTTAGCTCTAATATCAGCGTACAGTTATAGAGCTATCACATTTTAGCTGCCTACATTTCAAAATTGTGTTTCATAGCACAATGTTAAATGAGTAAATAGTTAGCTATCACCATAGCCTCTTTGCTTGTGGTATTACAAATCGTTGACTTGCAATGTCATGTCTAATAAATACCAAAACAAGCATTTATTTGTGAGGAATGGTTATTTTAACAATTGAAAACAGATGTATCACAGACCGCTGTCGTATGTGTCGCATGTCGCCCGGGCAACAGAGCAGAGGGTAATGTCATGATGCTAACTACAGACTACTGTTTCCGAAAATATATGTACTTAATAATATAGCCACAAAAATGTACTTTAAGCTTAAACCATGCATCGGAACGTAAATTCTGATACAAGCAACTCAATCGCTACCAAGACGGAACGTTTGACCGGGTCGTTCTCTATGTAGTCCAAATATTGACCGAGTTTTAGGGGTGGGAAAATAAACAATAATAATAATAATAAAAGAGAAACAAAAATATATGTGAGATAACAAAGGATGGCCACGTCATCGTGGCACACCCAACTAGCGCACAACAACAACGTAATCATTCTCAGCTACTCCCTCGGTAGAAAATCAACTTGAAATATCTGAAATACGTACCGAATGGCCAGACCTAGTACAGAAGCAAAATCTAAATTGAGCGGAAGTAGGTAGGATCTGTCGTCTCGTTAGATCGCTATCCAAGCTGTCCGTATGAATGTGCACGTAACCATGTGTGAGCATTGGTCCGCGCAACGGTAACGCTGTTTGTTCATAATGTTCGGTACAAAAGTGCTCATTCTGGGGGGGGTGCGGCTTGTTTTTCCGTAAAATAGGTACACAATCTACTCTTATCAACAGCAAACTTACATGAGAACATATAATTATATTTACTATTTGTATTTTCATATTGTAAATTATTTGGTAGACTTGTGTATGTATGCACCTTCCTGCCAAAGTAAATTCCTTGTCTGTGCAAACTTTCATGGCAAATAAAACCCTTTATTTCTGATATTGATTAGTGAATAACATAAGTACACAGGAAATCCCATTTTCCTCCACAATGCCCTGCGAGACGGTGACTCTGCCTTAGACTGTGACTCTTGTGATCTTTCCATTTGACCTTTGCGATGTTGCGTAATGCAGCTACGAAGCCTTGAATTGAGACAGCAACCACTGGGAGTGAAAAAGACAGACAGGAAGGCAGAGAAACTAAGGCAGAGAGACAGCCAGGAAGGCAGAAAGAGAGACAGGAAGTCAGACTGACAGAGAAGGAGAGAGACCGGTAAACAGGTACAGTACCCTTTCAGTCTTGCTGACTTGGCTTAAAAGAAAGAGACAAAGAGCGGGTGAAAAAGAGGAGGAGATTGAGGAATAGGTTTCAATGGGGATGAAGGATAATTTACAGTGGATGGGATATTAGGGGCTTTACCTGTGTTTGTGTTGGTGTATGTGTGTTTGGCCTTGCTTCTAAAGCAAGCAATATTGATCCTTACCACCCAGACTTCCTGTCCAAATGACACCTTAACCCTCCTTAATCCACTCAAGTCTATTCATCATTGTATAGTTTTTGACCTGGGTCTGTTGAGAAATAAAATGA
Organism: Mallotus villosus; assembly: GCA_903064625.1. Lineage (NCBI taxonomy): Eukaryota > Metazoa > Chordata > Actinopteri > Osmeriformes > Salangidae > Mallotus > Mallotus villosus. The sequence continues at coordinate 48,985 of CAEFZP010005613.1, read as the reverse complement.
AACAGATCATACCTCTCAGTCCACTGAGGTGCCTGTATGACTGAATCACACACTGTCAGATGTTTGCGTGTGTGGGAGCAAGCACTGTGTGTGTCTGTTTGTGTGTGTGTGTGTGTGTGTCTGTCTGTCTGTGCGGAGGGCAGGGACAGCAGGATGGATGGTGTGTGTGCATGCATTTATGATTCCCATCCTTGTTTGTAGTGTTAGGGGCTTAAATGGCCTGTGAGGGTTTATGTCTGTGCGCACACACACACATTAGAGGATCCATTACTGACTTCCCCAGCACCTCTCTCCTCCAGGTCTGCATAGGACACCCTAATGGGTGATATTCAAGGGCATTTTTCTATACAAATGGGATGTGTGCATGCGCACTTGTGTATTTATGTACCTTTCCAGTCAGATTGAGTGTGAAGCGTGTGTGTGCCTGCAAGCTAAGCCACCTAACACCTAGCTGACGATCTGTGTTGCTGTGGCACAGCAGGGCCGGTGAAATCTTACTCCCCGACAGAATTCCGTTCCCCTATGTGTAGATTGGCGAACCATGGCGATTTTTACGAGTAAACTGTTAAACCTTGGTCCCCTCGTCTTAGGCTTTGAGAAAACTGTCAGTAGGACATTTTATTCATGTTTCATTGAAATATAAGTAATGTTGCACTGCACTTGAGAGCCTATACGATTTGTATGTCATGCTACATGTAAATCTGAATGATTGTTTCACGAAAATAGGACGTGATGTTGAGAAACGATGTTGATGTTGTGCATTACACTGGTCATATCATCGGAATGAGGTAGTCGTGAATTATGTTGTAGTAGGCAGTGCGCATGTTCTCGCGTAGTCGAGTGGCACAAAATTCTGTCAGGGAGTGAGATTTCGGCACAACACCTGATCCAGAGGGGTGCAGGGGTTTACTTACTCGCGATATCGATCAAAATACAACTTTTACAGACATTAACAAAAATCTGATATGCTGGCTAGATGTAGCATGATGTTATCTACTACACACACTAGTTCTGGCTCTTTTTTTGCTGTATTTTAATCAGAGTGAAAGATTAAATGTTAGAGTACGCGATCGGACACGAACGTCACTAATAGTGTGCAACGCAGTCTCACAATATCGATGAAAGGAAGATATGATTGGTAAATTTGACTGTCAATGGAAATTAGTCTCACATTGAATTACTATTAATCGGCCCTTTGTAAATTCATAGCTGGACCACCAATCACAGAGCTGCATAGCATTTTCCTCCCAACTAGATCGACTAGATATAATTTGAAATAATTACGTTAGTTTCCACCTATCAACCGTTGTTGATAGGCTAAATTATCACACTTTCTACCTATTCTCTTGCGTTAGCAAGCTAAACTAGTTCACATGCCTACAGTCTGGGTGTTTTCGCTATCTAGCTGTCCTTGCAAATCAGCGTTAAAGGAGCGATTGATTGTGTTTTTGGGGGTATTTCACACTGTTCCTTACGGTCTCTGAATAGGGTATGTAACATTGGTTGGGCTGAAAATGGCCCAGGTGCTGTTCTATGCCCCCCTTTTTTCCAGCGTTTTATATATATAGATGAGGTGCACACTGATTAGTTGGTTTACAACGCATGAAGCTGCGGAGCAAAGACGGTCAACAGCACTCACTGAAACAAGAAGGTGGAGACTTGAAATAAAAACAAATACATCTATTGTGTCTACACAACACTGTTTTCAACAGATTGACTAGATATCATTTGAAATGATTACGTTAGCTTCCACTTCTGTTGTCAAAGCAAACAGGATTGCCATAGGTGGGTAACGTTAGCACTACAGTTTAGCAAACAAACTATCGTGATTCAACTCAGCTTCAGTTAGCTCTAGCTATCTTTTTAAATTGTAGATTTGCATGACAACACGGGTTATTTATTTGAATGAAACATAGTTAGGAACATGAAATTACGTTAGTCCCATTGCCAATAAACTAAGCTAAATCATCACACATCAACCTGCTCTTGCGTTAGCAAGCTAAACTAGTTTACATGCCTATGCTATGTGTTTTCGCTATCTAGCTGTTCTTACATTCCTTGCAAAATCACCGTTAATAAAAAGCAGATGAGCTAGAGTCTAGTTAACATTGACTAGATGGGTATGGCTGTGGTTTTTTTGCTGTAGCGTAGAAGATCTCTGTGCAGTTCGACCCTAGACACAGTTGCGCAAACCATTTCACCAAGGACGGTTTTGAAAACCTTGGACAATGTAAAGCAGGATTTGCTATGAAGCTGTTGCTGAAAAAACCTACGTTCCAACCTTGCTTATGTTCATCACAACAGCAGGCTGTTATGGGGCGCCGTTTGTAAAAGGTTGCACGTCCGTTATTCCTGCTCAGTTTTCGCCCATTTAGCACAAATAAATGCATCAGAATTGTCACTTTTTACTAACATTTAGGGACATTTAGGGAGAAATTCATCTAAATACTTGTCATAACTTATTTAGAGCAATGTTCTGCAGTATGCAAAATAATAAAATAATATTTTATAGAACTGTTAAATGTAAATGTTAAATCTAAATGTTATATGTTAAATCTAAATGTTATATGTTAAAACTAAATGTTAAATGTGTAATTCACACATTTAGCTAACAACGCCCCTATTGTTTTCTGTGATTTTTCACATGCAACCTTTTACAAACGGCGCCCCATAGGCTGTAGTATGATTTTGTCTGTAACAGTTATTAGCAATGCTAATGTCCCCTGTATCTAGCACCTGCCTTTCTCCAGTTCTTTCAGATAGATAATATAGACAGGGGTTAGCAATAGGCTAGACTGCTATTCGTTTTCTGGCAATTTTGGGGGAATCTTCCCTTAGTTCTAATGCCGACTACAGCTAGAGTTTGTTAAGTAGCTCTAGCTATGTTGATGTGTTTAGAAACGTATTTAGCATTCTACCTATGCTAGATACAGGAGACGTAGCATTGCTAGCCAACTGTTAGCGACAAAATCATACTTACGTTTGTGATGAGCATACGGTTGGAAAATCACTTCTTTTCAGCAACAGCGGCTTAGTAAATCCTTCTTTAAATTGTCCAAGGTTTTCATTCAAAACTGTCTGGTGAAATGGTTTGAGCAAATTAATAAATGAGTGTCGAACTTCACAGGAATCTTCTCATAGAAAAACATCAGCCATGCCCGTCGAGTGTCTGGTTTCTTGGAAAGATTATGAAAAGTGTCAGCATTCCCTGTACAGCTGGAACACTGCATTTACTACCGTAGTCAATTTTTAATACGCTAGAAAAACGTTTGTCTTTGTAATTCTGTGGAAGTACACAGAGCAGCCAGCAGCAAATTTTGGGGCGTAACCAAGGTACAGACCAGAGCCCAAAAAGGTGGAGCCACCGAACTGACGTCTACCGTTTTACAGCTTTATTTTTTAATTGTGAGATTTGCAGAGGTGTCAATGGACTTTGAGGTTCACTGTATGTCCATTTTACCCACTGAAATGTCGTTATTTATGGAACGCCGAGTTAGTCACAATTAATTAAATAAATAGATCTGTAAATAAATACATAAATCAATAAATATGGCTATGAAATACACCCTAAAATTAAAAATGATGGCAATAAATATAGCATCATATAATTATATAGCTGAATCCATTTACCTACATCAATAAATAAATACATTGATTTATTCCAAAATGACGTTTTTGAAAAAACATTGATTTATCTAATGGGACTTTTATTTCCTAATGCCAAATTTATTTATTTTTTGAGACTTTTATTTCCGAGCGCCACATTTATTTCTGTGCTGTATTTTTGCACAACATTTATTTCTGTGCTGTATTTATTTCCATTCTCACATGCAAACGAGAGGGGCATGGTTAAATAAAAGTTTCAAAAAATAAATAAATGTGGCATTAGGAAATAAAAGTCCCATTAAATAAATAAATGTTGTTTATTCAAAAACATCATTTTAAAATAAATACATGTATTTATTTAGTGATGTAGGTAAATGGATTCAGCTATATAATGATGATGCTATATTTATATATTTATTATATAAACTATTATTAAAGGGAGACGGTGAGGGAGTCGGGCTAGTAATCAGAAGGTTGCTGGTTCGATTCCCCGGCCATGCCTAATGATGTTTCTGTCCTTGGGCAAGGCACTTCACCCTACTTGCCTCGGGGGAATGTCCCCTGTACGGTACTGTAAGTCGCTCTGGATAAGAGCGTCTGCTAAATTACTAAATGTAAATTACCATCTTTTTTAATTTCAGGCTTTATTTCATAGCCATTTTTCACGTTTGGAGTGACGTGATTTTGTGTTTCTTTTAATGACAGAAATGACATGCCGTTGTGTAAATAAGATACATAACATAAGGCCATTTAGTTTGTTTAATAAAAGATTAAGCTATAGACCTGTTTTATAGGAAAGGTAACCTTAAATTACTTATTTTGTGATATGGTGCTATATATTATTTTTTTTTACAATTGACCTTCCAGGGGGGGCTATTGGGGGGGGCGGGGCGCCCCCCTAATATAATGGTAGGGGAAACACTGGTGTGTGTGTGTGTGTATATTTGTGTGTGACTAGTGAGTGTGTGAGCATGTGTGTGTGGCCGAGTAAGAGTGCTCTGGTTCTGGTGGACAGGTTGTGTGATATTGTCCTTGAGTGGGTTGGAGCTGGCCATGGCTGTACTTCCTGAGAGATCCCAGAAAGCTTCCTCGCACACAGGGGACACACGCACACTTCTCCACACACAGGACACCCACACACATCTCCACATACAGGACACACACACACATCTCCACATACAGGACACACACACACATCTCCACATACAGGACACACACAACCCTGCCCTGTCTCTCTGTCTTTGTTCCCCCCACTTTCTCATATATCTTTCTTTTTTTGTCCCAGTTTATATCTCTCATTTGTTCTCTCCCATCTCCCTTTCTGTCATCCTCTCACTACCTCTCTCCTTCCCTCTCTTGTTCACTATTCCCATCATCAATGCTTCTGTCATCCTCTTGCCTCTCTTCTTCCCTCACTTTCCATCTCTCTCTTTTGTTCCTAACTTTGTTCCTCTCTTTGTGTGTGTCCCACTGCTACTTGTGTATGACAGACAAGACCGGTCACTAGGGGACACGGGAAGGCACTGGCTACAGGTCACTGTCACTCGATTATTTCATGAATATTCATGGAGCACATCAGTCTGCGCTGACAGTACTGAATGTCTGTCTCTGTCTATCCCTTGCTACTTCTCACATCCTTCCTCTTTTTCTGTCTGTGCCTCTCCCTGCTTTCTCCATCCCTCTCCATGCTCTATCTATCTCTCCCTGTTCTCTCTGTCCCTCTCCCTGCTCTATCTCTGTCCTTGCTCTCTCCATCCCTCATATTGTTTCTTCTCTTATCCTTTCTCTTTTCCTTCATCCCAACATACTCCCTCTATCTAGCTCCATCTCTCTTTCTTCCCCATGTTTGCTCTCTCTATCCTTTCTGCCCTCCTTCTGTATCTTTCCTTGTTCACTCCATCCTCCCTGCTATCAGCTCTCAGGGTGAAGACTGAGAGGCAGTGAGTGTGTGTGTTTTTTGTGGTCCTTAAAGGTTTGCGTGCTATATCTACGGATTTCCTACATTTAGAATTAGTATTGGGGTTGTAATTACATTAAGAGAGGGGTTTAGGAGTTAGATATGCTTTTGTGGTTCGAAGCCAGAGTTAGGTTTAGGGTTAGGAAAACAAGGCTGAATTGTGAGTCCTCACAATAATAGCTATACACACCTGTGTACTAGTCTGTTCATACCGACTGAGTAGCTGGCTGACTGGCTGTATATTTTAGTTTGTTCATTCTCAGCCCTTGTCTTACGGAAAGTCTAGCAATACTAACATCTACAGGGCTGTCTCCATGGCTATAGCCCTGGACTGTTCTATAAGCTTCCTTAGTTCATCTTGCTTTATTTGGATGGCATGTAGCTGTGAAGACTCTCAGGGTTCCAATCCTGTCTCCCTCCCAACTCTCCCCCCTCTCCCTCTGTTCTCCCCTTTTCTTTCCTGTCTCCAAATCTCCCTCCTGTCTCCCCCACTCTTTCCTGTCTCCCCCTTTCCTCTCCCTGCCTCTTCCCTCCTGTCTTACCCCCTATATCCCTCGTCTCCTCTTTGTCTCCCCACCCCCATTTTCTTTCCCAGCTGTCTCTCCTATGCGCCCTGAGGTTTGCCTGCTACTTTTTAGCCTGCCATATATCTCAAGACAATAATAGGGTCAGGAAGGTTTAATCCCATAGCACGCTTATTACGACTCAAATATACGTGTGCATGTTTATGTCTCTGTGGGTATATGCCTGGTTGCATATGGGTGTGTGCATGCCTTTGTGTGTGTGTGTGTGTGTGTGTGTGTGTCTGCATGTATGTTGGTGGTGCATTAGAGAGCAGATCCTCCATGTTGATGTGATGGAGTCACACAGCAGAAGGAAGCCTGCATTTATATTTTATACTGAACAGTCATCATTCATTAGTGATGAGAGAAGGAGACCACCCCCCTCTGGAGAGGGGAGCGGGGAGGAGAAAAGAGGAGGAGGGGAGTGGAGGGAGGGAGGGAAGAGAGGAGGAGAGAGGAGGCGAGAGATGGAGGCAGTAGGAAAAGAGGGGAGAAGTGGAGGGTAAGAGAGGAGGAGGGGGGAGTTGGAGGGGTTAGAGTAGAGAGGTAGAGGAGGGGGTGGAGAAGAGGAGGGAAAGGGGATAGAGGAGAAGACAGAAGGAGGGGGTGGGAGAAGAGGAGAGTGAGGAGGAGAGTGAGAGAAAATGAAGATGGAGGTCTGAATGATGACCGTGAGACAGCAGTAATTAGCCAGACACACAGAAACACACACATACACACACACAGAAAGTGTCTCCCCAAGTGCCCCATCTATTAGCAAGCTCCCCTCCTCCTCATTTTTCTTCATCATTCTTCCCTCGCTTCCTCCATCATTACTGGGGGGAGGGGGGTGTAGAGTGGTACCAGCAGTTAGCCTAAGTGCTGGGGGGTTGGGGGGGAGGGGGGGCGGGTAGACTGAACTTGTTTAATATTGCAGTGGGGCATCACGGCTCTAACCAGCTGTAGGTGTAGAGCGGGTGTAAGTACTGTGTGTGTGTGCGTGTCTGGGCAGCGAGGTTGGCAGACGTGCAGACATGGAGGATGTTTGCAGTAGATTGACTCGCTCTCAGATGAGAACGTCCTCCCTCTCCCTCATCTGCTGTAGACTGGTAAGACCTGTGTGTGCCGGGGAGACACAGATAGAGACACGAGTGACACAGAGAGATATATTTAAATCTAAACAGACCGTACACAATCTGTCTGTTGTGTCTGTGTGTCTGTGTCTGATCAAAAACTAAGGAAGACATTTACCATGTCCAGACTGTGAGCACAGCCTGACTACAGAGAGGCTGTGCTCTCTTTGCTTTCAAGGAAAAGTGGAGACCGAGCTCCATTTCCTAACCGCAACAAAAGAAACAAACCAAGATGAGATCCAAGATGGCGCCGACGATGGCTGCCTCGGTGGTTCGGTGCGCTGTGTTTTGTCTTGTTTTGTCTGTTAATTCAGTGTCCTGCCAAGATATCCGGGGTTCTCTAACAAGAGAAACATTGCTAAACATTAGGACTACTCCTGCGGATTTATTTCCCACTTTTCTGCTTCCAGCGGCAGAATTAGTGGGAATTATAGCCGGAGCCCTGGTGCGACTCCGCAGGCGCGGAACACACACAGCGTTACCGGGGATATTTCTCTCCAATGTGCGTTCGCTGAGCAACAAACTGGACGAACTTCAGCTACTGGTGTGGAAGAGACTTTCATTCATCTTCCGTTTTGTGCTTCACGGAGACATGGCTGAGTGAACTGATCCCGGACTCTGCGCTACAGCTAGCAGGTTTCAAACTGCTGAGAGCGGATCGTGACTCCCTGCTCTCTGGCAAAACGAAAGGCGGTGGTATCTGTTTTTTTATTAACAGTGGCTGGTGTGAAGATGTGACAGTGATCCTGCAGCACTGTTCTCCTGATCTGGAATCATTTTTTATAAACTGTAAACCTTTTTACTCGCCACGTGAGTTTGCTTCATTCATACTGGTCGGCGTTTACATGCCGCCTCAGGCTAGCGCCAATGAGGCTCAACGTGTGCTCGCTAGCCAGATATTGTGTGTGGAGCATGAAAATCCGGATTCCTTGGTTATTGTGCTAGGCGACTTTAACAAAGGCAATCTCACTCAAGAACTCCCCAAGTACAGACAATTCATCAAATGTCCTACCAGAGAAGGGAACACTTTGGATCACTGCTACTCTACAATCAGTAAAGCATACCATGCGGTCCCCCGTGCAGCACTGGGTCACTCAGACCACGTCATGGTCCACCTGATTCCTGCATACAGGCAGAAGCTAAAGCGCTGTAAGCCTGTTGTGAGGACATCGAAACAGTGGACCAGTGAGGCTATGGAGGATCTGCGGGCGTGCTTGGACTGCACTGACTGGGATATGTTCATGACTGCCTCCAATTGTCTGGATGAGCTTACAGAGGCTGTGACATCATACATCAGCTTCTGTGAGGGCTGCTGTATACCAACACGCACCAGGGTGAGCTACAACAAGGACAAACCCTGGTTTACAGCCAAACTCAGAAGACTGAGGCTGGACAAAGAGGACGCTTTTAGGAGTGGGGACAAGGACAGATTCAAGGAGTCGAAGAACAGGTTTAGCAAGGCTGTGAGGGAGGCTAAACGACTGTACTCAGAGAGGCTGAAGCGTCAGTTCTCTGCTAATGACTCTGCTTCTGTCTGGAGAGGGCTCAGGCAGATCACCAACTACAAGCCCAGAGCCCCCCACTCCACTAACGACTCACGCCTGGCCAACGACCTGAACGAGTTCTACTGTCGCTTTGAAAGACAATTGGAATCCCCTGAACTATCCCTTCCCTCCCCCCCCCTTCCCACCAACTCTGTGACGTCACTCTCCATTCAGGAAGGTGAAGTAAACAGACTTTTCAAGAGGCAGAACCCACGCAAAGCAGCTGGGCCGGACGCTGTCTCCCCTGCCACCCTTAAGAACTGTGCGGACCAGCTGTCTCCGGTGTTCACCTACATCTTTAACACCTCCCTGGAGACATGCCATGTGCCAGCCTGTCTCAAGGCCTCCACCATCATCCCTGTGCCCAAAAAGCCCGAGGCCAACTGGACATAATGACTACAGACCCTGTCGCCCTGACCTCTGTGGTAATGAAGTCTTTTGAGCGCCTAGTGCTGGCACACCTCAAATCAATCACAGACCCCTCTTCTGGACCCCATGCAGTTTGCCTACAGAGCCAACAGGTCTGTGGACGATGCAGTTAACATGGCCCTCCACTTCACCCTACAGCACCTGGACTCCCCAGCATCCTACGCCAGGATCCTGTTTGTGGACTTCAGCTCTGCCTTCAACACCATCATCCCCGCCCTGCTTCAGGACAAGCTCTCCCAGCTGAACGTGCCTGATTCCACCTGCTGGTGGATCACAGACTTCCTGTCTGACAGGAAGCAGTGCGTTAAGCTGGGAACACAAGTCTCTGACTCCCGGTCCATCAGCACCGGATCTCCTCAGGGCTGCGTCCTTTCTCCTCTGCTCTTCTCCCTGTACACGAACAGTTGCTCCTCCAGTCATCCATCCGTCAAACTCCTGAAGTTTGCGGACGACACCACCCTTATTGGGCTCATCTCTGGTGGAGACGAGTCTGATTATAGGTGGGAAGCGGCCAACCTGGTGACCTGGTGCAGCCAGAACAACCTAGAGCTCAATGCTCTTAAGACAGTGGAGATGGTTGTGGACTTCAGGAAGAATACAGCCCCACTCACCCCCATCACCCTGGGTGACTCCCCAGTCAACACTGTGGAGTCCTTCCGCTTCCTGGGCACTATCCTCTCCCAGGACCTCAAGTGGGAACTGAACATCAGAACTCCCTCACAAAGAAAGCACAACAGAGGATGTACTTCCTTCGGCAGCTGAAGAAATTCAACCTGCCAAAGACAATGATGGTGCACTTCTACACAGACATCATTGAGTCCATCCTCACCTCCTCCATCACCATCTGGTACGCTGCTGCCACTGCCAAGGACAAAAGAAGACTGCAGCGTATCATCCGCACTGCGGAGAAGGTGATTGGCTGCAATCTGCCTACCCTCGAGGACCTGCACACCTCGAGGACCCTGAGGCGAGCGAGGAAGATTGTGGCTGACTCCTCCCACCCTGGACACTCCCTGTTTCAGTCACTCCCCTCCAGCAGAAGGCTGCGGTCCATCAGGACCAACACCTCTCGCCACAAAAACAGTTTCTTCCCTTCTGCTGTTGGCCTCTTCAACAAGGCCAAGGGTTCACACTGACTTAATGACTTTACTTGAATGACTCTAATATTCTGCACTACATTACTGCATCTTGTACATTTGTATTTTTTGTCATATTTGTATATATTTTTTTTTATATTGTAAATTAGGCAACTTATATTTTATTTTAATTATAATTCCACTTTAGTATAGATAGTATAGATAGTATAGTTATATAGTATAGATATTTAGTATAGATAGTCCACATATTTAAATTTAAGGTTACTATATGTTTATTGTATGCACCTTCCTGCCAAAGAAAATTCCTTGTCTGTGCAAACTTTCATGGCCAATAAATCCTTTTCGATTCTGATTCTGATTCTGAACATTCTTCTTTAGAAATGTGTCAAAAAATTGAACTTTCACAATTAGGAGACAAGTTCTGTTCAATTTTTTGTATGTACCAAGCTGCTAGTGGAACATTGGTATTATGCTCAAGGCATAACATCTTTTCAATGTTATTTCATTACTTCTCCCTCTGTTCTATTACACTATGTAATGACAACTAGAATGTTCAGTGTGAGTATGTAAACATGTAGGCCTATCTTTATATGTGTGTTGCAAGTATGTATACTTTATTACTTTATTTATGATCGTACTGACACACATACACACACAGATGCCTACACAATTTCTAGTGTTAAATTAAAACCCATATCCAATTAAAAAACAGTGTTTATTTTAACACCGGAAAAGTGTCTAATCTATATGCATCCACACTATACTGTGGCCTTTTGATAGTGTTAAAAAGTCAACACCAATTGGAGTTGATTCAACATTGATACATTGTTACAAATCAACACCACTTAACACTTAGCCTTAAGGTTATTCAAGCGATTTGCCATTGGTCCTTTATTGGAGTTACTTGTATTCACAATGTTATTCTCTCATCATTGATCTCGTCATAAGGTAAAACAGTCACACAAATTACAGTGAACACCACCTCTACAATTCAAAATACTCCATACAAGCATTGGCCATATTTTAGCTCATCTCCTCTTGATGTGGACTGCTCCTTTATTTACTTTGCTTCTTCTGAATTGGTAAGGTAATCATAGCTGTCATTCTTCATTGGTATTCTTACATATTTCAGGACTCCCTTGCATTCCACATGAACCAGCATGTCTTTGGAATAAAGCACAAATCTCATTCTTATCAACCTGATGTTTTATACTTTGTTTACAGAATTTGTGATTGTGATAACTAATGACCTCACAGGTGTGAGTGCAGCCGGTGTGTATGGGGTAAAACTCACTCCTCAAGTATGTAACAGGCCATCGGCGTCAACGAAGAGCTAACTTTTCTTTGGCGTAGCTAGTAGTGGTCGTGCTTGGGAAGTCAGAGGTGGCGTGTTCGACACAGTGAGGGATGAACATCCGTCCGGATACCTCTGACAGAGCAAGACCACGTCTGGTGACAACTGGTGGCATAAGACATGAGCACCTTGCCCTGTCTGTTATAATGAGTGGCTCGGCCTTGTTCAGTTAGCAACCTATTTGGTTACTTACAAAACTGACGATTTTCGATTTCAATGGAAATATTCACAAGTTATGAAGCAAATATTCATTATAAAATATATGTGTGACAATAGTCTTGCTTACCGTGTGGGAAAATGTAGTAAAAAATTGGAACTTGTTATATGATGGAGGGGCTTTGATCTGCCCCCATCAGTGTTCAATTGAACACCAATGGAGAAAATCTGATTTGTCAACTTAACTGAGTCAAAGGCTCAACACTGGCAGTGCTATTTTATAACTGTGTGGTGTTATAACACCAACATTCTCTATGCCTGGTGCCTATTCGACACCATCCTTAACTAGGGCTGTCAAGCGATTAAAATATTTGATCACGATTAATCGCATTATTTCATATTGTTAATCGTGATTAATCGCAAATGTATTCAATTTATCTGTATTCATTTATCTGTTCAAATTTTACCCCAATAAAATATTTATTTGTGAAATTACATTATAAGGGTGTACTTAACTTCAAAAAACTGGAGGATAATAATAGAAAATTGCGAGGGAGTTGTATTCACTCACACATAGGCTGTACAATATTGAATATACACACTGTTATTTATTTAGGAAATGTAATATGAAATGTAACATTGTCGAGTGTTGTCTGCCGTATATTACCGTAGCGAACGCTGCTGCTGTACGCTCTTGCTGCTAGCGCTGCTGCTGCCAGCTGTGTGCTTTTCTTGCCTGTGATATTTTAGGCTGGAAGTACTCCGGTGCTAACTTAACTGAGTACGCACAGCCTCAGTACACACAGCCTTGGTTTTGTCAACTGGACCGTCTGGCAACTTTTTTAAATGGAACTTCCCATCTAAAAGCCCTCTCTCCATCATTCAGCTACCGTCGGCAGTCGAAGTCATGTGACGACAGGTGATCAAAAAGAAACCTGCGCTAACGAAACTTTTTTTTTATTGCGTTAAAGTGAGATTGCGTTAATGTGTTATCGCGTTAACTTCGACATCCCTAATTTTATAACATCTATGTGTTCAGTATATGTGTTTGTATCCATCTGGTATGTGTGTGTGTGTGTGTGCGCATGTCTGCCGGAGATCCTTTAACATCTGACTTCCTGTTTTTCTGAACAGCTTCCTGCAGACCTCAACAAGATGCACCTCACAGACCACATGCACCAGCAGGTGACACATGTGCCTCCCAGCCAATCGGGATGCAGCATCGCCAGCGACTCCGGGAGCAGCAGCCTATCAGACATCTACCAGGTAGATCACCATTCAATCATCTTACCCTCTTTACTAATTAGAAAGACTAGTGCACAGTGCCTGTGATGCAGTGGATGATGAAGATATCAGTGACATGAGATTTCTGGAATTATAGAAAGTCCAGTGCTTGTGAATTTTGTGCCTGTTATGCAGCTGCAGTCTTTATCAGTTGCTTCAGTACCTACATTTCTCTGATCACAATAGAAATTCTCAAAACCTCGACTTCCACATCATCTAGTCATTTATGCATATTATAAAAGGAATCACCGTATTTTACGGAAAATAAGCCGCGGCTTGTACTCCGATTTCACAGTTCTCTTGTGCGGCTTATATTTCGATGCGGTTTATAGTCCGGTTTTAGAACAAAAAAGTGGCTTAGTCTCAAGATCTCTAAAGACCGTGCAGCAAATGTAATGCTTGAACAGGGGCTTATTACTTGAAAGAGGAATTATTTACGGTGTATTTCAGTTACACTATCAAACTATCAACTATCTTGGAAATACAATGACTTGCTAAGGTAGGCAAATGGCTAGTAGAACATAACATTTCATAATCATTTCCATTTAATCAAACAGCTGCAAGACCCAGTGAAATGTTATAGGCTAGCTAGCAAAATAACGCTAGCATCGCTAACAACATTACTAATTCAACTTAGGGAGTGTAACCGAGCTCTTCAGTTCGTTTTAGATATATTTGTATATGATCGTGTGGTGGACGCGGTCTCTTTTCATAACATGTATTTTACCACTGCTCTTAACATCGCCATTCGAACAGTCCTCACTGATTTCACGTAATGCTTGCCTTTCAGTATCAAGCCTACGGCAACTCCCGAGGGACAAAACACCCTTGTCCGATGTCACATAGAAAGGTCTGCTACAGTAGGCTATTCTCAGGATTTGCAAGCTAGAGAAATGTATACTATATCTAAAATAATTTTGTAGATATAACAATCGATTCTGCCACTAACTGAGTGACTTGGCTTTATTTCTGGACATACTATCCACAACCGAAGTGTGTTACGCAATTCAGTAAAATCGCCTCTACTCGTGCATTGCTCTTGGTACCCAGAATGCTCTGCGGCAAGCTGAAAAGCTACTAAGTTAAGGGCATTAGCTGAGTTAAATAAACATTGTTTGGAGTTCTATTGTTGTGTTCGTTTGGTTTGATATGTGTAATGCTATATAGTTTAGATAATTTGAGTGTTCACCCTGATTGGGAATGTTGTCTAGTTAGATCGGTATCCAAGCTGTCCGCCACGATAGTGTAAGTGCTTGCAATCAATCACGAGCATTGGGTGGCGCAACGTGAGCCGACGCAACGGTAACGTTGTCTGTTTTCAAAGTGCGGTTTATAATCCAGTGTGGCTAGTACTCCGATTTACAAACAGAAAGTGCTCAATCTTGGGGGGTGCGGTTTATACACTGTGCGGCTTATTTTCCGTAAAATACGTTACTCATTCTTATGAACAAATGGCTAATGCTTTTGTACATTCATGCAAATGAATGTAGACCACTGTCTGCTGTTTACTACAATGCCAATTGCTTTTTTCATGTTGATCAAGATGTATATTGGTTTTCTGTTAGTCCAACCCTATCATTGTCATCCAAACCTTCGCCATATTTTACATAATTTCTCTTTTACATTTAGCTAATTTGATTCGGGGGGTGTTGGAGTCTGGTGGCCAGTTTTTGCAATCTGTCACAGAGTCTTTGAGTTTGAGTTTGTCAAAGAAAGTGTTGCACTTGATAGAACTATTACATTTTCACAAACAACTCATCAGAGCAATACACAGTATTTCAACTTCACACAGCGTCACGTGAGTGTCTCAAGATCTTAGTGGCGCTCAGCTCAATGCTGTGATGTATTTCTCACGTGAGCCATAGTGCCAGCTCAACATGTCTGAAAGTGATCCATCGCAAAACATGGTGGAATTTTTTTTTCTACCATTTCTATAGCGATCTCAAAGCGCTCATCCAAACAACGTAAACCGCAGAAACATAAGTCAATTACAACTTTGCACCGTGCCCGATTCTCAAGTTAATCATTCCACTAAAATCCCACTATAAAACTTGCATAGACAGACACACACAAAAGATTCCTCGCATTATAGTATAGATGAATAGGATGCTATTGGCTCAATGGAAAAGGAGTGGTTTTAATCATCAGCCCTTTCTATCCTTATTCCCCTTGACCAATGCTCTTAACCACCACACACACACACACACACACACACACCCCTCCTCTTCTTAGTTCCCCCTTCCAGTGTAGCACTTTATTGACTGGGCGTGTATGTTGGATAAGAGTCTCCCTCTCTCTCCTGCTACCTAATAAAGGTCACATTCAGTCTGATTTGCTCTCTCTGGTCTTTCTTTCTTTCTCCCTCTCTTTTGTTCTCTTTTTTTCTCACTTTCTGTCACACTCAGGGCCTCATGTACTAACGCAGGCGCACTTCAGGTGCATTTGGTTTGCAACGTGCGCTTAAAAGCATGGCAAGGTATATACAAACATGCCGCACTGAGATAAAAGTACAGACTGCCTGTCGCGGGAACTGAAAAGGGCAAATTGCCCTTTTCCGTGTCATGCATATGCATTCACAGGAGGGTCAAGGGGGTAAGTAAGTTTCCCATAAAGAGATGGGAGGGGATGCGTAAAGTGCGCATAATTATGTATTCCGCGGTATGTACAAAGCGCACCTCTATTTTGCGGTGTAAATTCTGCGCCTCTTAAAAGCAGGTGTAAACCAGGATGTGTGTTTCCTTACATTTACATTTATTCATTTAGCAGACGCTTTTATCCAAAGCGACTTCAGAGAGAGCTTTACAAAAGTGCACTGATCGTAACAACGAGATATCCCCAACATTGCAGGTAGTCAAACATGAAGCATACATTGTGAAAAACAAAAAATAAGTGCCAAAGGGAAGAATCATAAGAGCATGATGTTAAACAAGTTACAATTAAACACCATGGACCACAAAAGTGCAAGAGTGTACCTGTGAAAAAAGCAAGCAACAGTAAACTACTTCACAGCGAGTACAAGAATCAGTTACAGCTAACCAACAAGAGCAGCAAGTCTCTAAGTAAGAGTCATTGTGGTCCTGGAGGAAACTAACATCATGTCCAGCAGATCTTTCCTAGGTACCGTTGTATTCCCGTTGTATTACACATGAAATGACAGCAGTAATCCGAGCAAGACGAAGACATAGCCCAAGGAGACGAGCTGAAAGGATTTTTGCCACAAGGATCACACTTCTTTTTTTTTACCATTTCTATATAATTATTTTTATTTGGAAATGTTTATGAACACATTCATATTCTGAGCATACATTTTAGCAGACATATCCATAGTTTTTTGTTGTTTTTTGTTTACATACACATACGAACAACAGTATCCCACCCACCCCACCCACTTGAACATGTAGTACACACACTTAGACTAACAAAAAGAAGAAAATAGAAAAGTAAATACAGTAAAAATAAATAAATAAAATAGTAAGCAAGGTCCTCATACTTAGTCGTGCCAAATGTCACCATGTACTTGTTCACATGCATATTCACAAACACTCTACATTATAGGCTGACATGCCAGCATCAATCCACATCGTAATTACACAGACAATGCATCATGCATACATACGGTACTCTATCCGAAAAACAGTTTTATAATTGGTTTGGCCCAGAAGTGACCAAATCGGTAATTAAACCAAAAGAAAACAAAAGGAAAAATAAAAATAAAAAACTACTGTACGCTACAGGGCCCTGATGCAAGAAATATTGCTATGGGGTATCAGGTATAGTTTTGAGTTTCCCTATGTATTTCAAAACCGGATCCCAGGTGGAGTAGAATTTGTCCCTTGACCCCCTAAGCGAGTATTTAATTTTCTCTAATTGTATAAAGTGCATCAGGTCACACATCCACAAAGACGCTTTGGGAGGGTTTTTTGATTTCCAATGTAATAATATTCTTCTGCGTGCAAGCAGAGTCACAAAGGCCAATATGTTTTTATAACTTTTTCTTACTATAGAATGTCTACGATCTGTGATACCAAATATAGCTGCTGCTGCATTTGGTTGGAAATCAGTATTGAGCGCCTCAGATAATGTTTAAAAAATCATAGACCAGTAAGTGACCAGAGCAGGGCATGACCAGAACATATGGGTTAAATTGGCAGGGGTGTGGTGACATCTGTTACAACTAGCATCAGAATCAGGATATATTTTAGCTAATCTTGCTTTGGAAAAGTGAGTCCGGTGTAAAACTTTAAATTGTATTATACTTAATTTTGCACAAGAAGTGCTGTCATTCACTCTTAGTAAAGCACAGTTCCACATGTCATCTTCCATGTCTTCCCCCAATTCATCCGCCCAGTCCGCCCTTATCTTCGCGATGGTTATGGTTTTAAGAGAGGCTATACAATCATGTATTCTAGAAATTAGCCTTTTCGAATTGAATGGGGATTCTAGCAGATCATCTAAGCCTGACACTGAAGATACATTTGGAAAGTTGGGGTCATGGCTCATAAGGAAGTGGCGTACTTGAAAATATCGAAACAGGCTAGATCGAGGAAGGCCAAATGTTTGTGATAAGTCATTAAAGCTGGCAAATACATGATTTATGTACATATCTTTAAATTTAGAAATGCCTTGTCTCCGCCAAAAAGAGAATGTAGCATCTAATTTAGCTGGGGGGAAAAGATGGTTGTTGCATATAGGGCTTAAGCTAAGAGTTTGTTTGAAACCAAAGAACCGTCTCATTTGAAACCAGATCTTCAAAGAGGATCACACTTTTTCAGTTGAGTGAAAAATCATTACGCGGTACAGATTAAGCAGCCATGCAATATTACAGTTCTGGAATTTGTCATTTCGGTCCAGATGGCATTTTTTTGCGTCGGTGTGGAATTCGACCTTGTATAATATTTAAATTCACCCGTTACTTCATGAACAAGCACATCAATTTCGTTATCACTAAATCTTTGTTTTCGCTGTTTTGACTTTGGTGTCTGATCCATGATAGAAAGAAAGAAGGAGGCCCATTCAATTGCGCGTATAAATACTCGCAATTAACGGTATAGTGGGCTGAGAAAGGCTCTGCTTACCCGATGAACTGCAGGTTTGGTAAATACGTCATAAACTGAAGTAACACAGCGTGGGCTTTCTGCGGGTTGGCCATGGCGCTGATAACGCTACGTTTGCAAAGGTGAGGGCCTCAGTCTCTCTCCCCCTCTCACTGTCAGACTGTTTGTTTTTGTTGATTCTTGACAATGAGACATCTATGCTGCACCCTACTCTCTCTCTCTTGCTCTCTCTCTGCCTCTCTCACCCAACCTCCCTCCCCCAGTGTGATGTGTTGACGTGGGATGGAAGGAGGCGAAGAGAGGTTGAGAGAAAAATATTTGAAAGAGGAAGAGTGGAGAAGATAGGATAGGATGAGTGAAGAGGAGGGTCAGGAGAAGAAGATGGGAGAGGAGAGTAGGCAAGAATGAAAAAGAAAAAGACTAAATGTAAGAATGCACCTTCTCCTGAAAGAGCAGCCAGACAGATGGCCTACAGTGTTAAACAATCCACAGATCCAAGCCCCCACTAACTCCAGGGCTGTTGGTTTGAATCCCATCTCTGTAGAGCTGTACCCTTCAAACATCTGTCCCAACAGCAGGACCCATATGGGGACCATGAACACACTTTACATTCAAATTAAAAAATATAATTTAAATTGTGAATTATTATTACATATCAAAATCAGGGAGATTTCTGGGATTAGAGCAGATCCGTGGTTGGGTTAATGGGTATGTTTCTAAAGACTAAAGAAAGAATGAAGGTATGGAAGAATTGGAGGGATGGAAGTTGTGTTTATTTGAGATCTTATCTGGGCTCAGTGCTAAGTCTTTCCAAGAGACAGAGAGAGAATATCTAGAATGTTAGTTGTTGGAGGTCCTTTCTCTCACTCATCTCTAGATGCCATCTGTTCTGGACAATAATCTGTGCATCTGTTTTTTCTCCCTGCCTTCCAATCCTCCCTTCTTCTTCTTTCCCTTTCTTCATCCCACTCCTCCCACATCCCTCCATCCTTCCTCCCCTCTCCTCTCTATTTCCCTTTCATCCCTCCTCCCTCTAATCTTTACCCCTTTCCTCCTCTCCTCCCTCCTCTCCCCCTTCCATTCTTTCTCCCCCTCTCCTTCCCCCAAGGCCACAGAGAGTGAGCTGGGGGACGTGGACCTGTCTGGCCTGCCAGAGGCGGCTGTGGACTCTGAGGAAGAGGAGGAGGAGGATGAAGATATTGAGCAGGCATCTGCTGCCCTCCTAGGAAGAGACCTGGTCAGAGAGTGTCTGGAGAAGGACCCTGCAGATCGCACCGATGACGACATAGGTAATACACACTTCTTCACCGACTGACTGCAATGCTTGGTAAAGATGAATATTTGTTACACACACACACATTAGTTATTTCGCCTGTCCTTACTATAAACATTTTCTTGTATTTTTCTTTCCCTCACTTCATATCCTTCCATCCCTTCATTTCTCTAATCCATATTCTTCCATCCCTCCCTTCTCCTCTCCCTCCATTATTCTCACTTTCCTCTCCCTCCCTCCTTCCATCCCTCTCTTCCTTCCCTCTTCCGTCTCACCCTCAGACCAACTGCTGGAGTTCATGCACCAGCTGCCTGCATTTGCCAACATGACCATGTCTGTGCGAAGTGAGCTGTGCAGCGTTATGGTGTTTGAGGTGGTGGAACACGCCCACACTCTCATCCTCCACAACAAACAAGAGGTATGGATGGAGGGGGAGAGGGGGGTTGGACAGAGGGATGGATGGAGGGAGGGATGAATGAAGGAAGAGGGAGAGAGAGGGTGAAAAGAGGGATGGCTGGAGGGAGAGGAGGGGTAGACGAGAGGAATGGATGAAAGAGGAGTGCACCCACTCCCTCTTGCGATGGATGAATGGTTGGCACGTTACACATACATGGTATGGACTTAATACTTAATACCCCAAAGGAAACCTCCTGCAACAGTGCTGTCAATCATTTACTTAACCACAGAACTAATTAATTAAGTTAAACAGATGAAAAAATTGACTTGCTACATGACTCACACTCAACATATCGTCTTCATACTTCACTCGGACTCTAGATGTAAAGACTTGTGGACAAAACGAGTCATTAGAAAATACATAGGCCTACAGAAATCCTTGAAAATTCTTATAGCTTTCTGTCAGTATGTTGCTCTTTGCATTTGCGCCACAGCTGACTGACAGGAGAGAAGAAAATAGAGCAAGCGAGAGGAGAAAGACAGCGTGGAATGGGACAAGCAAGTATGGCAGCTCCACACGTGCCTATTGTCCTTTCGGTTGTCAGTTGATTTTACCGATATTCAAAGCACAGGAACGAACAAGCACAGTGCAATATGCTAAATGTGTCACTCAAAAATATAAGATGCGGGATCAACAACATCAAACTTCATCAGGCATCTTAAAACACACCCGGAGAGGTCAGTTTTCTGTAGTGTAGTGAAATGTTAGCCAAGTACGTATGGTGGCTACAGTAGCTAAAGTAAACGTGTGCAATGGCAGGATATCGAGTGATGACTTGGCATTTAGTTAAGACTAACTAGCTATCACATTCATGTACAGATACAGTCGTATGCAAAAGTTTAGGCACCCCTCTGAGGCTGCATGATAATTTCCTGTCTTCACCAAAAAAGATCAATATAATATTGTAATATTACTTTTCTAGTTAACACTGAGTGCTGGGGTGTTTTCCAGACAAAGATATTTGGTGTAGCAGTATTTAGTTGTGTGAAATTAAATCAAATGTGAAAAAAAGGCTGTGCAAAAGTTTGGGCACCCTTATCATTTATTTGATTTGAATACCTCTGCCTACTAAATGCTGATTAACTGCAACACATAGTTAGTCTGATTAACTCGTTAAGCCTTCAATTACATAAAAAGGTGCATTCAATCATTAGAAAGGGTATTTAAGTTAGCCAATTGCAAGTTTTGCTTCTCTTTGATTCTCCTCTGAACAGTGGCAAAATGGGGGCATCAAAACAGCTATCAAATGATCTAAAAACAAAGATTGTTCAGCAGTATGGTTTAGGGGAAGGCTACAAAAAGTTATCCCGGAGGTTTCAGCTATCAGTTTCCACTGTGAGGAATGTCATTAGGAAATGGAAGGCAACAGGCACAGTTCTTGTTAAGGCCAGAAGTGGCAGGCCAGGAAAAATAACAAAGAGGCAAAGGCGAAGAATGGTCAGAATGGTCAAGGACAACCCTCAGATCACCTCCAAAGAGCTGCAAGGTCATCTTGCTGCAGATGGTGTCACTGTGCATTGCTCGACCATTCAGCGCACATTGCACAGAGAACAGCTGTATGGGAGAGTGATGCGGAAGAAGCCTTTTCTGCACACGCGCCACAAAAAGGCTCGCTTGAGGTTTGCCAAACTACATTTGAACAAGCCAGGCTCATTTTGGAACAAAGTACTGTGGACTGATGAGACAAAGATGGAGTTATTCGGTCACAACAAGAGGCGTTACGCATGGAGGCAAAAGAACACAGCATTCCTAGAAAAACACTTGCTGCCCACAGTAAAATTTGGTGGGGGGTCCGTCATGCTGTGGGGCTGTGTGGCTAGTGCAGGAACTGGGAATCTAGTTAAAGTTGAAGGTCGTATGGATTCAACTCAGTACCAGCAAATTCTGGACAATAATGTTCAAGAATCTGTAACAAAGCTGAAGTTACGGCGCAGTTGGGTGTTCCAGCAGGACAACGACCCGAAACATTGCTCCAAATCCACTAAGGCATTTATGCAGAGGAACAACTACAATGTTTTGGAATGGCCATCCCAGTCCCCAGACTTGAATATAATTGAAAATCTATGGGGTGACTTGAAGCGGGCTGTCCACGCTAGGCACCCATCAAACCTTACTCAACTGGAGATGTATTGTAAGGAAGAATGGTCCAAATTACCTCAATCCAGAATCCAGACACTCATCAGAGGATATAAAAAGCGTCTAGAAGCTGTTA
Source organism: Mallotus villosus (assembly GCA_903064625.1). Classification (NCBI taxonomy): domain Eukaryota; kingdom Metazoa; phylum Chordata; class Actinopteri; order Osmeriformes; family Salangidae; genus Mallotus; species Mallotus villosus. Next base: position 26,887 of record CAEFZP010005613.1, on the reverse strand, counting down.
TTTTTGCAAAAGGAGGCTCTACTAAATATTAATGTGATTTTTCTGTTGGGGTGCCCAAATTTATGCAAGTGTCTAATTCTCTTATGATGCGTATGGCATATTTTCTGTTTATCAAATAAACCTTATTTCACGGCTAAAATATCACTGTCCATGACGTATGTGTATATATATGACAAAGACGTTCCTCATCCAAACGCCCAACATTTTATAGATGAAAGTAATGGAGATTATCAGGGGTGCCCAAACTTTTGCATACGACTGTACAGTAGGACTTTCATTGTTGGAATGCTGCTTCAGTAAGTATTGTTCTTTGAATCTTTATTCAAGCATCTTCTTATTCTTCTGTTTCTTCATTGACACCTTTCAGCGCCTTCAAATCTTCAGCTATTAAAACCGTTCAGCTATCATAAAATTCAGCAGTTTCAGGCCATGGGTGCTATGACTTTTCAGCTTTGTACCTCTTATGCTTGAATTAATATAAATCAATATTCATCATATTTTTAACATGGTTTTCCAATGGAGTGTTCTTTCAAATCCTCTCAAACTTCTTAAAACTTCTTCAACTTCCAAATCCTTCTTCTTCCTCAATCTTTCAGCTAGAGCCGCCATTTAAACTTTAAAATGTTGACAAAACCCTCAATTTTTTTAAATAATTCAGCTTTTTGATATCTATTCAACTTTTTTCAATATCACTGATTATGTTTCATGAGTTTTTCAAACCGTTTCTCAGATTTACATGGGTGTGTACGTGAAAGCCTAGAGTGCAGACTGAAACGCTTAGAGTGGAGGGGAGCTTCGGATGTCTTGAAAACATATTTCTAGATTGCCAGCATTGCCACAATTTTCGCTCTTAATGCTTCGTTTTTGGATCAATAGATAGCTAATTTTGTGTTGGTCGTAGACAGTCGTCTGTGGAATCCAACAGACTTACACATTTGTTCAGAGCCCCACAAAAGCGAGACATAGTCCAACTCTCGCCCCATAGAGTCCAATGCAATCTGTTGAGAAATTCGTCAGAGAAACCAAAAGAAAATAAGATTTAGAATATAAAGGACATCTCTGGTTTTGGCAGAGTCTTGGGTCTCGGAAAATATCCTTATTTTATGGATTGGGCGTATAGTTTTGCGTCTAGGTTAACTTTTTTGAGGTGTGGATTCTAGCTAAATGTCTGTTATTCTCTGCCCTCAGCGCGTTAGCAGCCATAGCTGCACCATCACCGTGGCAACCACACAGCTGCTGCAAATGACCAACGGAAAAAGCTGATATTCTATAATGGCCACTAGATGGCGCTAAACTGTCAAACCTATTTTTTATGCTTGCCAGGGACAGAACAGCTATACTATCCCAACTATAATTTCAGCTGTTAAAACGATAATATTCTTGTTACGACTAGCTAGCTAGCCTAGGCTACTTCTTCTTCTGTTTAACAGTTCGGCTTTTAGCTTCTCTCGTATTGTATTTAAGCTCTTATAGCTTTGTAACTACTTCAGCTTCCACACTGAAATTCTATTTCTTCGATTGCTTCACAACGTCCAAACTTACCCCCACGCTTTTTATTAACACTGGTTTGCAAGGAACGTAAATTATCTTATTGTTTTGTAACTTTCCTTCTAATGCCGACTGAAGGCCTAATTATGCTTCTGCGTTTTTCGAAAAACGCAGAGGAGGGAACGCCCTCGTCTCCGTGGAACGCCCTCTGCGTGCTCTCCGTCAGCCCTCGGAGACCTTTTGACGGATTGACGTGCACCTCCTGAATTTTCTAACTATCCGTCGAAATTACGCAGAGCGACGGAGAGCGACGGAGACCCCCTTGGCTGTGATTGGTCCGTATTAAGAAGTCAGGGGCGGGGTTGCCGCTATGGGTTGCCGTGACCAACAACACCAGGGGTGGGGAACGTCCGACCTGCGGGTCATATGCAGCCCGAAAAATCATTTGGTCCAGCCCGCCATGGCATTGCAGTGCAGGCACCATATTATTAGGTGCATTATTCGTTGGCAGCAGCACTATTTTAATATGTGGAAGAGGACCGTGGAGGCGCTCAGCGTCGCGTTCTTGCAAATCAAGACCCAATACGTTGTTGGTTTGGGCTAAACCCGGAATGTTTATAACGTCTGGCTCCGCGCCTGATTAACACTTGGATCGATAAGCAGTCTCTAAAATGGTAGCAATATGAAAACATATACGATCCCTTTCCGTAATCATAATAACCCCCCAGAAATGTTCACTGCACACCCAGTCAAAGCAGGCTGCCCTTCCAGCTAGCATCACAAACATCACCAAAGAGATCGAAGCGGTTTTTACAAATCATATTTCAGCTAAACAGTACATGTAAATCGGCATTTGAATTCAAATGTGACGAGAAATGGGCAGTGTAGTCGCTGAAACTGTGCATATTTTATTGATGAAACGGCTCATTTGTAAATTTGCTCCGAGTTTTCGATAACCTATAGCTAGCATCGCAGTGCAGCGCCACCTACTCTTCTGGCGGTGAATTGTTTTCAGCACTCACAGCCTACGGAGAACTATAAACGAAGTCTATCCGTGTGTATCCGTGCGTATCCGTGAGCCCGCCCACCCGAAAACGGAGACGCAGAAGCATATTGAGGCCTTAACAGTCCAGCTAGAGTCATTTGCTCAGTAACAGTGCGTTCACACTGCAGCGACGCGAATCGCTTGCCATCGCTCGCCTTCCCACAGTGCACCACGCTCGGAGGCGTATCAACAGATTAATGTAGAATTTTAGTTCTCTAAAGTTACTGTTGTAGTTCTCTAAAATTACTGTTGTAGTTGTCATGGCCAAGTGTGCAGACTTGGATTTACGTACTCGCAACATCGATCAAAATACAACTTGTATACAAAATACAAAACTGTTTAATAGACATACACGTTGACATGTGTAAAAACGTTTTATTATATTACTCAAAGTCTCTGCTAATCTGTCGATACAACTAGCCTATAGGGAGTTCCAGCTGGGCTAACTAGCTAGTTACCACAGAACGAAGTTACGTAATGTACGAGACTGAATTTGAAAGTACAAAAAAACACCAGGAGCACCGACAACGTCGGCAACCCTGCGCCAGGCCTCATACTTTTTATTAATGTATTTGTACGAATACAGAGAAGTATCGTACAGTACTGGATATGCAGCCACACAGGCGATAAGTTTCTCCTCCATCTTGAAACCTAGAAAGCTAGAAATGTTCACACTCCGATTGGCCATCGCTAGCGAAAATCGCTCCTCATTTGCATAAAGTTGAGAAAATCTCAACTCTGTCGCGTCGCTACCCACAATGCACCACATAAGCGATTCGCCTGGCTCCATTGAAAATGAATGGAAAACATGTTGTCGCTCGCATTGCGTCGCTGCAGTGTGAACGCACTGTAAGGTATGTTGATATGTATTTGAAACGTATTTGAGACATCCCAACCTAGAAAATCTTCCACCAGACGGATGAGACACAGTTCAGCTTCCACACTGCCTCTTTTGTGCGACTCACACATTTTTTTTATGAATTTAAGATTGCAGGTATTTTTCTCATTTCTGTATTTTCAGCCATTTAAAAAATGTATTTTAGATTTCAGCATTCCAACGCATTTTCAGCAGGAAATGCTCTTTCTAGTTTTACATGTCATTTAAATTCAACATCACTGAGCCCAAAAGCAGCAGGCATCATATACCCAGATATGTCCTAGCCCAGTCTTTACTTAAAGAACATTTTCTCTTTTTTGTTGCCATTATGCCGCCTTTTTTTTAAGGAAAAAGAACGCATGTACGTTTCTTAATTTATTTATTATTTGGCACACTCATTAAGGATAGTCCCTTTTATACGTACACCAAGTTTAATGTTTTCCCATTGCACTAGTCTAGCGCCACCAATGGGTCAAAGTTGGACTTTTGTTGCCACACGCAACTTTTGAACCGTATGACTGATTATCAAAAATGAGGTACCATTGGATTCCCTGGATCAAGACGAATTCAACACACTCTATGACGTCAATTTCCGGTTATATAGATTTTCTGCAATTTCCGGTTTTATCAAAAACATTTGAAAGCCTACTCCTCCTACAATTTTTTTCCAATCTTCCCCAGAAGTGACAGACATCATCGTCAGAGCAACTTTCACTCAGGCATTACTTATATCTTTGATTTTCAAAACCGTTCAACAAAATCGGCAACAAAGCAACCAAACAGGAATTTGGATCAAATCTCAGCAAATCTCTGAGATATCAACACCAAACTTGGTATATCGGTGGAAGACACTAAAACATGTTACCATGTGCAAAGGCAACTTCATATCTCCAAAAATGATTGATATAAAGCAAATCCAATTTATCGCTAACGCTAAAATAATGCTTTACACATCAGCCAGTCTAAAAACTGATACTCCGATTCAATCACAAGTTCATATGAAGACTCTTGAGAATGTTTAGTACACAAATCTGAGAAAAGGTTGACTGTAAGATGAAAAGTCAATGTTTGGTGAATATTTGAAAAATGCTGCTGGCTAATTTCTAGTGAAATTGAGAATGAAAAGTCTCCCCTCTTCCTCACCGCGCGCGCTCCACATTCTCACACACTCAGCCTTCCCTTGACACACGCGCGGGCTTGGCAAGACGCACACACAACAATTAAGGAGATTGTGGGCTGACCAAGACCCCACTCATTTCTTGGCTTGAAGTGAAGGCCTTGTGGATGTTGGTTGATGGTCTTGCATTTCCGATTTTGTATGCAATGGTAAAAAGTTCTCAAAATCCTGAAACATTGATAGTATAGGCCAAGAGTAACTACCACACCACAAATGGTCCACCATTACCCATAGGTGGCGCTACAGGCCACGCCCTGATGCACAAAGATACAAGGCTTTCTGGAATGGGTAGGCTCACCAAGCCCCCTCCTTTCACTTCTTGGCTTGAATTAAAGGCCCTTGTGGATCTTGATGGTATTGCATTTCAGATTTGGTATCCCATTGGTAATTCTGCAGCATAGATTTTTCTATACATTTACAATTTGTCAAGGATATACATTTTTCAATGGTTCGCGATGTTTGGAGGAATCCGCATCACTGCTTTGCAGTTATATTTGTTTATTATTATATTTGCTGCTAAAAATGTTGCTGACATTGCACTGTTATTATATTCTTCAACTACACAATGGATTATTTTTTGTTGTTTTGTATTTTCATTGATTGAGGGAAAATACAGAAAATATAATCTATCATAACTAAAACTTATGATATTAGTATAAGATGTAATTTGTAAGAAAGTTTTGACCTTTATTTAGAGGATGGTTTAAGCATGTTCTATTGCACAATGGTATGTTACCTGAACATGGTATTGTTACGGTTGTCGCTGGTCTAGGGGGACAACGTAGTCTAAACACACAGGCTAGCTAGCAGCGGCGGGCCCCGACAGGTGAACAGTGGAAGGAGACGAGTACACTTACCGGCCCCAGCCACGTTTACTCCCTCCCCAGTCTCCGGGACAGCCCACGCAGCCGTCGGATTTGGCGAACAGCTCGGTCGCGGGTGGTCGTCGTTCAGGTACATATAGGTCATTAAGCACGGTGGGTGCGAAACACAGGCGGATCGGTAGCAGTGGGATAATCCGAAACGCGGAGGAAACCGGTCGGTAGCGAGTTTGAAGTTCGCCACAACAACTCTGATGGTTCCCCCCTTGCTTCTGCCATCCGGGAGTTTAAAAATAATAAACCCCTCCCCTTAATCACCGGGTCTCCAATCAGGACAGTATCACTCCCCCTTCCAATTACCACCATGTGCAAGGCCGCCGCGCCACTAAAGTGTATATATTAAAATAATATTAAAAGTTACCATAGAGAAAGGCATCTAAACCTCCTCTCTCACCCTGCCACTAGGCGTGCGGGTAACAGTATTTGAGGATCTTAGCACTAGCTGTAAAATGTTGTTATACTGTTAATTAACCAAGCCAGTTGGCTAAACCCTTACTCATATTTGCAACAATGGCCTGGGTAAAATTAGGGTTAACTGTTCCCAGAACGGCAAAGCTTTCACTCCCACATTGCCACCCCATTATTGTAGAAAATGTTGAAAGAAAAAATCTCTCTTGTATTTTCGAAGAAAACATTTTCATTTAAATACTTAAAATCGTAATGCTGTAGTGGTAATATGGCATTATGGTTGACACTTGTGACTTGACTCAGACTCTTGGTCAGAGACTCCCGACTTTACTCGGACTCTTAACTCAAAGACTTTAGACTTGACTCAGACTCTGTTAAAAGGACTTGTGAACATTTCTGGAATACAGAAGCATATGTGCAGAAAGACGTCTGTACGTACGTACTTGTGTCTGCATGTTTGCCTGTGTGTTATGGACAGTCAGGCTGGGAGTAGAGGATGGGTGTGAAGGTCAGAGAGAAAGAATCCAGCCTTTACACTCATCCTCAGATAGGAGACAGTGAAATGACACAAGACTGTAGGAGAGAGGGATGAGAGGAGAGGGACGCGAGTCTAAAGGATGAAATTCCTGTTTATAGTAAATCATCTACCCCTTTGGTGTTTGCCACTGCTGATGTCATCACTCTGCGCCTGCAGCTGGACCTGTGGTATGTGATCCTGAACGGGGCGGTGGAGATCAGCCATGAGGACGGCAGGGTGGAGACCCTCTGTATGGGCAACAGTTTTGGTATCTCTCCCTCCCTGGAAAAACAGTACATGAGTGGAGCGGTCTGCAGCAAGGGTGACGACTGCCAGGTGAGATCAGTTCCTCTCTGTCTCGTCCTGCCATCTCTTCTCGCTCCTCCTGTCCGTTCTCGTTATCTCCTCCCCTTCCCTCTCCTCTTTTATCACTACATTTAGTATGATACATCCCTAATCACTGTGATACGCAGTCTTGTTAGTGCCGGGCCTAGTGTTGCTGACTGTAGCGACAGAAAACCACTAGGCCTGGCTAATGATAATATGCTATAAGTGAAAGCGTGGACTAGAGAAGAGGAAGAGGGTCTAAAATAGCGACAACGCTACAGCAGCAGTCTGCACAGAGACTCTTCTACTTTGTAGTTTCAACCCTACCTTGTGACTGTCAATACACAGTCCCTGACCACTTCCTCCTCGACTCTGCATCACTTCCTATTAGAACTTCCAGAGGGGAGGTTGAGGTGCAGCTCAATGAGGCTGGGGCCAACGGGCTGAGCGTTACAGTGTGAGGGAGCGGCAGTTGCCCATCTGTCAGCGAAGTACAAGGAATGTTGACTGGAACTGTATGTGGACCTAGAATACTATCCTGTGGAGCCCCACACTTCCAGTTGTGGCTGTTTCTGGACCTAAAGCTATCTAGCCTCCCAAGTGTCCTGCTTTAAGGACTTTTGGTTAATATTTTGAGGGAGGACACCGTTAAAGAGTAACTTGTTTGTAGAGTTGGTTTTAGTAGTTCTACAATGCAAGTTTGCCTGCTGGCTTACTTATTGATGTAGAAGTGGCAGCTTTCCATCCCTTCCTCCTCTCCTCTTTTTATCCCTCCTTTCTCCTCCCTCCCTACATTCCTCCCTCTTCTCCTCCCTTGTTTCTGTCTTCCCATCCTCCTCTCCTCCTATCCTATCTTCCTTTCATTCCTTCCTCCTCTCGCCCCACCTAGCTTTTCTCCTTTTACCTACCTCCCCTCTCTTGTTCCATTCCTCCACCCTGCCCTTATTTTTTCCCTTCATGCCTCTTTCTTCCTTCTCCTGCTCCTCTAGCGACTACTCCTCTGTTCTCCTCTTTGAATACCCCACCCTGGTGAGCTGTAACGTTCTTCTGTACCACAAGTTTACGCGGGTTCCTCATGTTCTCCTGGGCCAGTTTGTGTGCATTGCCCAGGATGACTACTGGCGGATCCTCAACCATGTGGAGAAGAACACGCACAAGGAAGAGGAGGAGGGTGAGATCGTCATGGTGAAGGAGCACCGTGAGCTGGACCGCAGTGGGACCAGGAAGGGACACATCGTCATCAAGGTCAGAGCATGCCCCCCAGCCCCCAGTTCTGTGTCCCTAAACCAAAGATTCTAGAGGTTGTGCAGCTAGTCACTGAGCATTAACTGCAGATAAGCAGGTATAAAATCTTCACCGTGTACTTTGCTTTAGATGTAGGGCCAATCCCAATACTACCCCTAGCCCTTAGTTTACCCCTAGCCCTTGGCCCTCGAAACTGAGGGGTAAGGGCTACATATCCCTAAGAAATGGGATGCCACTTGGTTACGTGTACGTCATCAAGCACGTATCGATATCTTCAAAGCAAGTAGTGTTATGCACTGATATCAAACGAAATTCGCTGCTAATGGAGTTTACTTAAAACTGTAGACATGCTAGTCTCTGATAAATGCGGGACTGTAACATTAGCGTAGCAAACTAGCGATTTTTTGAAATATTTCAATTAGGAAAATGGTTGCAAATATATATGTAAAAATAAGGGTAAGGGGTAGGGGTAAGGGGGAGTATTGGGATTGACCCTAAAGCGTCTCCTAAACAAACACATTATTATTATAATTGTGTTAAGATTTTGGTCACTAGGTGTTCTATTTCATTCTTCCTTTTAAGTGAAGTATAGTGAAGCCCTTTGTTGATTGGACTCCATTTTACAGAATTGTACTATACCAGTACTGTACCATACTGCACATTATTTCAGTGTTCTCCACTGCACTGTAGTCTGTGATACTCAATGATACGCTAAGTGATTCTAGTGTTCTGTACCGTGCTGTACTGATGTGAGACCAGACCCCCTAATACGGAGTTATTGATCAGTTAATGGATTTTACTGCCCCTTCCAGGCGCTATATCCTTAGGGAACTATATGCCCCCCTATTCCCCCCTACACACACACACCACGCACCGAGGGGTCTGAAGGGGGGTGTCCAACTAATTTGAAAACTGTCCTGCTCTCAGTTTCTATTCCCTGAAACAGCCCGTTTCCCTTAGCAGCCTCTGTGGTGGTCACGTGACTGTCCAGCACATATATGCGCAGAAAAGAGAAAATCTTGTTTTCTGGGTCTTGACACACATGCAGAGACAAACACTCACACACAATTTTGATGACAAGAAGTAGCCTTTGGTGGTCAGGCATGTTTGCTTGGGGATGGTATCACTTTGATCAGCTGCGTTAAAGGCAGGGTAGTTTTTGAGAAGCACTTTTTGTCATACGTTCTGAAATAAACTTCACATCCTGATAGAAACCGATAAACCTAAATGTTTGACCGTGGCTTTTAAGAGACGGGTGGGAAATGTTGGTTTGAATCCTTTCGAACACAAGCTAACATTGCTAGGTTTGCAGAACTTGCCTACCCTGCTTTTAAGCTGAAGTGTTTGTGTGTATGCCTGTATGTGTGTTTGTGTGTGATCCAGGGCACCCCAGAGAGGCTGATCATGCACCTGGTGGAGGAGCCATCGGTGGTGGACCCCACCTACATCGAGGACTTCCTGTTGACCTACCGCACCTTCCTGTCCAGCCCCATGGAGGTGGGCCAGAAGCTGCTGGAGTGGTTCAAGGTGGACAGCCTCCGAGACACGGTTAGTTGGCTTGTGCGTATGTGTTTGCAAGCATGTGCGTGTGTGTGCGCATGCCTACAGAATGTGAGTCTGTTTATTATGTATGGGAATGTGCGCCACACTGTCTGAACTGTGATCAATACTTGTTTTGCTAGCTCAGCTGTGTGTGTTGTTATAGGATTATTTTGCCACAAATCCTCCCGTACTCCATAAAGGGTGCTGCTGCACATTCATTTTATGCTGTTGATCGTTGTCATAGAGGCATAATTTGGTTTAATCTGTGGCCCTCTCTTTTTCTGCGGGACAGAGAGAGACATGAAGGGTGGGAGGGAAAAAGAAAATGAAGGAGAAATGGAAAGATTGATTGAAATTAGACAGAGAGAATGAGAGAGGCAGAAAGAAAAAAGAGTGTGAAAGAGAGAAAGGGTGTTTTAAGTGTTGTGTATCTGTTGCTTCACACTTTTTTAATTGTAACATCTGCTTGGAGCAGAGCAGAAAACCTATCCCTAAATATAGATATATACTGTAGATATTTAAATAGAGTAATTCAAATATAAATATGTGCGTGCATAACTTGTATGACTATAGGAGGTCGGGTGTATTTCCGAGACAGAGTATGAGTTATAACGGTACTGTGTGTTATAACCACGGTGTGTGTTCTTGTGTGCAGGTGACCAGGATAGTGCTGTTGTGGGTGAACAACCACTTCAACGACTTTGAGGGCGATCTGGCCATGACTCGTTTCCTAGAAGACTTCGAGAAGCTTCTGGAAGCGACAGTAATACCTTTCAACCTCCTCATTGCCATCCAATTACTTTGCACCACCGTTTCTTGACTTTGACCACCGAAATACTGTTAGAAATATGAATATATAGATCTTCTGCTGTACTTTCTAAAAAGTAACACTGTTCCTTTCGGTCCCCCCCCCACCCCACCGCCCACCAGAAGATGAAGGGCCACCTGCGTCTGCTAAACATTGCGTGCGCGGCCAAGGCCAAGTGGAGGCAGGTGACGCTGCAGAAGCCCTCTAGGGAGTCACCGCTGCTCTTCAGCCTGCAGGGCGGCAGTGAGAAGGGCTTCGGCATCTTTGTGGAGGCCGTGGAGGAGGGTAGCAAGGCTGCCGAAGCTGGCCTCAAACGGGGGGACCAGGTGATGATGAGATGATGATAATAGTGATGAAGACAATAACGGTTATTCCAGCAGTAGTCTTGCATGATGGTTGCCGCTCATACTCAGTAGGTCCCTTTAAGCATCTGCAGGTCAAGGCCAGTCAGATGGTTGTAGTTTCACTGTGGTTCTCTATTCCTTAATTTAAACCTAGTTTCTGTATTTTAACACTTGACCTTTGACAGTGAACCAAAAACATCGGAAATAAATCTTCTGTCTGGCTAGTCTAGAGGTTGATCATCAATTTCCTGTCTGTTTAACATTTTCTGTAAATGCATACATTAAGTAACATTTTCTGTCAGAATATACAAGCAATTACGTTATAAAGAACAGTCTTGCTAACAGAAGCTGTCACAAAATAAAATGGAATTAGGCCTAGCACCCCGAAAGAAAACATAAAACCTTATATCCGGCAAGACATTTATATATTCTTTCCGCATAAGACATAATAAACATAACGTAAGTGTCTTGTTGAAAACGAGACATACATTGAATGTCATTGGTTAGTAGTGTGTAATATTCCACTCTAGCATATTAGCCGGCATTGCCTTGCCGCCTTCCAGTGGAAACGTGTTGCATGGCAAATGTAAATAAAGAACTATACAAACCCTGTATAAAAAATGATATTCCTTTTTAACGGGAGAGGCCCAACAAACTATGAACTTGTGGCACAAGTTTCTGCTCTCGGGAAGCTGTAGATTGGCAGCTCTGTGTGAGACTGGCCGGCTGAGTTTTGGAAAAATTACTTATACTCCTCAGTTTTTTCTATCCCCACAGTGATACCCTTCCATCTTTTATTTATTTTCCTTGCGGCCTCTGACATTCTCTTTTTCCTTTCCCAATGCCCCCTCCTAACATATATCCACTCCCCTTCCTGCGGAATCACGGAAGATTCACACATTCGCATTGTGACACAAAAATATATGGCATGAACATTTTTACTGTGTTTGAGGATCCTGTCTACAGTACCTCCATCCATCCATCGTCAACCGCTTATCCAGAGTCAGGTCGCAGGGGGAGCAGCTCCAGCAGTACCTATTATATGGAATAGAAACATTTGACATTTTATTCATTTAGCGGAAGCTTTATACCACAACAACATGAAAAATTGTGCATGTTAGTTATTTGTGCATGTTCTGTCCGCCTGTATTGGTCCAGATCACATTTGTTATAACTGGTTCTGCCTGTCTGTTTTGTGGTTCAGATTATGATACTTATTTCCAGTTGCCCATCTATGTTGTGCTCCAGATCATGGAGATCAACGGCCAGAACTTTGAGAACATCTCCTACACCAAAGCTGTGGACATCCTGAGGAACAACACACACCTGTCCCTCACTGTCAAGACCAACATCTTCGGTGAGCGGAAACTCCTCATGGTGGTAGTCTGGTGGGGGTCCAGGTTGTATAGGTTGAGATTGCCTTTACTCTACTCCTCATGTTCTGATTCCTCCTCCCCCTCCCTTCTCCCTTCCTTCCTTCCTTCCTCCTCCTCTCCTGTCCTACCCTCACCTCCTTCTCCCTACTCCTTTACTTCCTTCCTCCTCTTCCACTTTAATTTCCTAACCGCTGTCTTTCATTTTCTCTCCACCCTCCTTTGCTCCTAACTCTGACCTTACCCTCCCCTCCCCTTTTTCCCCTATTCTCCTCCTCCTATCCCCATTCTTCTTTTCTCTCCTTCTGTTCTCCATTCTCTTCCTCCCTCCACATTCTCCCTTCTCCTCTCCAGTCTTCAAGGAGCTTCTCAGCAGGCTTGTTCAGGAGAAGAAGAATGGAGGTCAACACATCCCCAAGATTCAGGAGAGGAAAGGGAACCGTTTCTCCATCCCTGATCTCCCCGGCGACATGGAGTTCCCCACCGACCACAAGGCTACCAAGAAGATGAAGGCCAACACCGTGTCTGGGGGCAGGAACAAGATCAGGAAGATGCTTGAGAAGACCCGCTTCAGTATATTGCCCCCCAAGCCCTTCAGGTAGGCACCCATGTGATGGTGGGGGTGTCGAGTGGTTTAATATAATAATTTAAGTGAAGAAAACCCTCTTCCTCCACACTCACCACTAATCTTCACTCTCCTCCACTCTCCTCCTCAAACTTTCTTCTGCATAAACCTCCACTCTCCTTTTCCACACTCACCACCAACCTCCATTCTCCCTCTCCACACTCACCTCTACCCTCCTCAATCCTACTACTGGCTAAAGACACTGCTGTGGAAATGTACTGTATGTGCTCTAATGAGTTGGGTGTGTGTTCCTAATGTGTGTTTGTGTGTGTCTTTGTCTGTGTTATCTTGTTATAGGGCACTGAAGTGCCATTATTTATCTCAAGCACTGCTTCTGTGTAGCTTACTATTCACAGTCTCTTCACTTGTCCCTGTCTGTCTCGCTGTCGGTCTGTCTGTCTCTCTGTCTTCCTGTCTGTCTCTTTGTCTGTATTTGCGTCTGCCTTTCTCCCTGTGGCTGTCTCTCTGTGTGTCTATCTTTCATCTGTCCATCTGTCTTTCTGTCTGTCTCTGTCTGTCCCTCTCTGTTGGTCTGTCTGTCTCTCTGTTTGTCCCTGTCTCTCTGTCGAATTCAGGGGACTTTTTCGGTAAGGAGCCATTTGTGTTTCTTCATCATTGTGTCGTTCGTCTTCATGCCTTTAGTTTTTTTTGCCTCAGTGCTAGGTAATCTAACGCTAGAGTCTTTCTCATATGCCACTTTTACCCAGTTTCCTGAGTCTGGGCTATCTTAGTTAGAATGTCAGCCATTGACTGTCTATTCAAGCTCTCTTTCTCTCCCGCCTCTGTCTATTTTGTGTTGGTGCTTATGTGCATGTGTGTGTGTGTGCGTGTGTGTACTCTGTGTTGCTGTGTAATCATTCTTGGACTCATTGTGATTCAGTTCATCCTGAGCACCAGCTTCATAGACCATGTGACCTTTACTTCCTGTGTAACATGTGGCCCAGACATGGTATTACATGTGAATGTGCTCCCATCACTCCTGTGCTATAGATGGGAGGAAATTGTGTTGTATCACAAGTTGACGTTCATCTAAATTCTTCTCTCTCTCTTTCCCTAATTCCTCTACCTCCATCTCGCTTTACCATCTCTTCTCCCTCTTATTCCTCTCTCTCCGTTCCTCTCTTCTCTTCTCTCTCTCTACCGTACCCTCCCTCTCTCCTATATAATTTCTCCCCCCTCTCCTACTCTTTCCCCTCTCTCACCCCCCCACTCCTCCCCCTCTCTACCATCTTTTCTCTTTTTCCCTCTCTCTTTCCTCCCTCTTCATCTCTGCTTCCCCTCCCTCCTTGTTCTCTTTCCTATCCCTCTTCCCCATCCCTCCCTCTCTCTGTCCCCCCTCGTTTTCCTCTCTCTCTCCACCCTCCATCACCCACCAGTGAGGGGGGAGTGTGCCAGTCCCAGGATGACAGTGTGGTGGGAACCAAACAGTGTCGTCACAGCGTGGCCATTATGCCCATCCCTGGCAGCCTGTCATCCAGCAGTCCAGACCTCCTGCAACCTGCCACCAGCGTGCTAGACTTCTCTAACCCTGCTGGTCAGTACCACACACACACACACAGGCTCGGTCACGCACAGGTTTCCATGCGCACACACTGGGCGCGCACACAATCCCCAGAGAAACATTGAAGTTGTTGCAGTGACCATGTACTCAACAATCTGTCTTGGGGATACAATTGTTCAGACTTCTAATCCTGTATATGTGGCCTTCATTCCATTATGTTCTTGAGATGAAAATGTTTGAAGATGTGAACGTGTGTTGGTGTGTGTAAAATGACGGTGATTTATTCCGTCGGCATTAGTGCTACATACAGACACAACGAGGCCCTGCAGGTCCATATATCACAGCTACACACACATACACTCAGACAGGCATGCACACACACATGCACACTCTCATACACATGCACAATCACACACACTCACAGCCGTACATTTTTGGTAATCCCTCAAAATCTTCTCATCAGATTGTGTTTGCAACAGGAACCCATAAACTATTTTTGAGATTCAATTCAAGCTTCAATTCACTTTTATGATTGTACTGTAAACAGATGGTCAAACACACATGCACGTCTAAAATCAGCACATCCTGGTCTTTCCCTTGACATCATGGAGGAAAAAATATTCCTCAGCTTTACGGTACTAATTTTCAAAACACTGTTCTCTGTCTTCTTTTTCCCTTCTCTTTTCCCTTCATCTTTTCTTCCTTTCTTTCACTCCCTTTCCATCTCTCTCTCCCTTCCTCTGTAGCACTGGGACTCTACTGTAAGTATACTGTGGTTTTTCTTCCAGTGTAATTTCTGTGTTTATTTATTTCAGACCGCAGTAATGTCACACTAAGTGTCCTCTCTTCTCTCCTCTCCCCTCATCTCCTCTCATCTACACTAGTGTGTTTTTGGGTCAGTGCCTCCAGTTACTCTGGGTGGTGGCTTATTCTTGATTCTTATACCTAGAGTAGTAAAAACAGTGTTTATTCTAGAGACTGCCCTGAACCCAGCCAGCACCATGCCCATATATGGAGCGCTGGGACCAAATTAAAGTCAGTTTCCGTTGGCTAATGCCACAGATGACGTCACAGAGGTTTGTGGAGTCCAGAACACAGTGTGAATGTTTCACTTGAAACTGTTAGAGGGTTTAGTGCCTTCGCTGTCTCAGCTCTTCATATAGGGTAGTTGTATTCCCCCCTCCACTCCCCACCTCCTGCGCTTCATACAAGCTGGGCTGTGCCACACCCCGCCCTCCAGCCACCTCCGCCACGGTTATTTATGTTCATCTGCTCCGTGAGCTTAGAGAGGAGTGAGGTTTATGAGTGCTGCATCAACAACAAAATCCCATCACTGGAAGAAAACACATGTTCTAGCTAGAAAGAGTGTGTCTCTGTATGACTCTCTCCTCTCTTTCTCTCTCTTTCTCTTCTTTTTCTCTCTTTCTCTATCTTCATTATTTCCTCTCCCCCATTTTCCTACCAGGATTAATTTCTTCCATGGCCCAGGCAGAAAATAAATGGCCTGTTATTCATCTGTGCCCAGGTAGCTGGGCAGGTCCGGAGGAGTTATCCAGATGTTAACATGAGATAAACAAAGCTGTCACAGGCTGAAGGCTGGGTAGTAGCAATGGTTGATATTGACTCATGCCTCAGCAGCAAACACAGCTAATAACACTGCTTATCCTGAAAGGAAGATGAAAATATTAGTCAAAGTGTACATTAGTGTTAATGCGCGTACGCATACACACAGACAGGCATACACACACTAATCTATTTCACCTGGTGTTCAGTGCGGTTGGCCTGTTTTTGTAGTGTGTTGAAGATGCTAGTTAAGATGACTTCAGCACCCTCTCAGTCTTTTCTACAGATCACACAGCCTCTCCCCCATCACTCTGTCTCTGCTCCACTGAGCACATCTGACTTCATCTCTGTTTTTTTTGATTGACCGGTTTCTTTATCCATCATGCTTTTCTTGACTTTCTCTCCATCTCCCTGCATCCCTCTTTTGTTCCCTTCCTCCTTCCCTCTCTCTCTTTCTCTTCTTTACTCATTCTTTCTCAGTCACCCTCTCTTTTCCTTCCTTCCTTCTCTCCCTCCCTCCTTCTCTCCTCTGTTTCCTTCACTGCTTCTTTCCTTCCCTCCCTAACATCCACTCTTTTTCATCATCCCCTCTTTACATTATGTATTTTTTCCTTCAGTTGTTAGCGGCAATGCTAGTTGTTCCCTTAAGAGACACACACACACAGAGGGATATAATAGCTTAATTGTTAAAGCTCAATGCTGCCTTTGGCTGTGTGTGGTTCATGGCTCATGGTTGTTAATGATTCCTTAATGTCCTCCAGGACTGGGAGACACTCCTGTCTTTCTTTTTGATTGTTGTTGTTATTTGTCTCCAGACACGCCCGATCAGGTGATTCGTGTGTTCAAGGCGGACCAGCAGAGCTGTTACATCATCATCAGCAAGGACACCACAGCCAAGGACGTGGTCAGCCACGTGGTCAACGAGTTCGGCCTGCTGGCGGCGCCTGAGACGTTCTCGCTGTGTGAGGTCAGCGTCAGCCCAGAGGGCGTCATCAAACAGAGACGTCTACCCGACCAGCTGTCCAAACTAGCTGACCGCATTCAGCTGAACGGCAGGTAGGCCAGCCATCCTGCTTTCTCTCCCCTCTCCTCTTCTCTTTAAC
Source organism: Mallotus villosus (assembly GCA_903064625.1). NCBI lineage: Eukaryota > Metazoa > Chordata > Actinopteri > Osmeriformes > Salangidae > Mallotus > Mallotus villosus. The sequence goes on along the minus strand of CAEFZP010005613.1, from coordinate 10,063 downwards.
TCGCCTCTATCGCATCCTATCTAGGTTACTATGAATATTTCATTCAGATTATTTTGTCTATGAGGGCTTCTCTAAACTACTAGCACGTCTGGAATTATTCATCCCTCTTGTTAGCCTCTAACCCTCTAACCTTAGCCCCCCCCACACGTCCAACCTCTAGCCTACAACCCCACAATCTCAAGCTTCTAGCCTCTATCCCTCAATCCTCAAATTCCTAGCCTCTAGCCGTCAGCTTCCAGCCCCCAGCCCTCAGCCCCCCCACAGTCTGTATTTTGAGCTTTCAGACTATCCGCCTGCCAACTCTCAGTCCCCTGGCCCATTGTCTCTGTTGGCAGACAGGTGGTGCTCTAATACCCTGTACCCTATTTTCCTGCCCCACTCAAAGAGACAGAGAGAGACATGTAGCAAGCTAGAGACATAGAGGTAACAGAGGGAGACAGAAGGGGTGGAGACAAAGGGGACAGACGGGGGGGGGGTTGAGGGGGGTTAGTGAGAGAAAGAGAGAATCATCAAACTTTGGACTTCTGTCTCTACCTCATTCCTTCCCATTGCTCTATATTTCTCTTTCTGTGTCAGTCTCACTCTATCCCTCCCTGCCCCCTCCCTCTGCCCCTCTCTCTTTTCCCTCTCTATCTTTCCCTCTAACCAACAGCACTTCCATCCTCTGCTCTTATCCTTGACCTCCGCAGTAAAACTGTCTCTCAACCCCACACATCTCGCTCTCTCTCTATGCTAGAGCGATCTCTCTAGCTCTGCGAGTCTAGATATGCTCTCGATATCTATGAGAGATCGCTATCTCTCTATCTCTCTCTATCTCTCTCTCATATCTCTCTCTCTCTCTATCTCTCTCTCTCTCTCTCTCTCTCTCTCTCTCTCTCTCTCTCTCTCTCTCTCTCTCTCTCTCTCTCTCTCTCTTTCTCTCTTTCTTTGATGACCTCTGACCTTCCTATCCAGGTACTACCTAAAGAACAACATGGAGACAGAGACGCTATGCTCAGACGAGGATGCCCAGGAGCTCCTGAGAGAGAGCCAAATCTCACTGCTGCAGCTCAGCACCGTGGAGGTGGCCGCCCAGCTTGCCATGAGGGACTTTGACCTCTTTCGAAACATCGAGTCCACCGAATACGTAGATGACCTCTATAAACTGAGCTCGCCCACTGCCAGTGGACGGCTCAAGCAATTTGAGGAGGTTCGGTTTGATTCAATTCATGTCTGTGCAGTTTGAGGATGTTCGGTTAAGTTCAAATATTTTCTGTGGGGTTTGATTCATTACTGATAGATTTTGTAAGGTTCGGTTTGACTAGTTTCATTCATTTTTGTTCAGTTTTGTGTTTAAACACAGATTTAAACTGGGCCATGTGTTTTAAACACCTCCCATACTTCCAGTCCAATTCCTTTATTAAAGAATCTCAACACCAATTTACAGTACCTACTATACTATAAAAGTAAAAACATTAAAGTGTTTCCTCAATATATCCAAATGTATACGGTGAAGCGATGATTTATAAAAAATCAAAATGAATGAAAACAAAATACATTTTAACAAATTATTTGATTATCTTCTGGTTGTCATCAACAGGTGATAAACCAGGAGACTTTCTGGGTTGCCACGGAAATTCTGAAGGAGAGCAACACTCTGAAGAGGATGAAGATTATCAAACTCTTCATCAAGATCGCCCTGCACTGCAGAGAGTGCAAGAACTTCAACTCCATGTTTGCCATCATCAGGTAGGGTGTGTGTGTGTGGGGAACAATGAGATGAGTCTTCCTCCTCATTGCCTCGTTGAGCAGTATTTCTCACACCCTCTCACCCCGTTCCCCCGTGTAGTGGTTTAAACCTGGCCCCGGTGGCTCGGTTGCGTGTCTCGTGGGAGAAGCTGCCTAGTAAGTACGAGAAGCTATTTCGGGATCTGCAGGATCTATTTGACCCATCCAGGAATATGGCCAAGTACCGCAACGTCCTTAGCAACCAGAATATGCAGCCACCAATCATACCCCTCTTCCCCGTCGTCAAGAAGGACCTCACCTTCCTCCACGAAGGTAGGATGCATACACACACGTGCACTCAAAGCAATACATGCACACACACATGCACCCTAACACTCACAAAGCAGAAGCAGGGCTCTGATGTCTTACGATTTCCTTGTTTTATCACTTCCTCCCAGCTGATTCTGAGGTCACTGGGGTCCTCTTCCCTGATTGGCATAGCTCTGTTCACTTTTTGTTGTTTTACTTCCTCTCTGCCTCCCTCTCCTCTTCTTGGTTTCCATCCAAGCCAGTCAGGGGTTTCCTGTCTTAAGCAAAGAAACAAGAAGTATTTCTGAACAGTTTACGTTGATCAATTTGAGTTTGTCTGCAGTGGTTTAGCAGCATATTGATGTGTGTGTGTCTGTGCGTGTGTGTGCGTGTGTGTGTGTGTGTGTGTGTGTGCACGTGCGTTCATACTCACCCAGGTAATGATTCCCATGTGGATGGCTTGGTGAACTTTGAGAAGCTGAGGATGATCGCCAAGGAGATCCGCCATGTTGTCAGAATGACCTCCGCCAACATGGACCCCGCCCTTATGTTCCGTCAGAGGTTGGTTTCACCCCTCCTGACCTCTTCACCACCTTACCATAATTCTATTCAAACGCCTGGCTGCTGATTTGGAGAATTTCAATGTGGCCGGATTTCTAAATGGAATCAAATCCCAGAGTCACTCCAGTGTTACAAACACATTCATGGTGCATCACTGGCCCCAGTTAGTAGCCTCCTCGTCATTAGTCACTGTTCTCTTGCTCCTATACATCCTCCTTCACCACTCCCTGCTCCTTACAAATATTAAGATTAGATTATTGATAGATAATGACTGATGTTGAATCACACACATGGATGCAGGGTGATATATGTGTGTGTAGCCAATGTAGATTGGTTAAACTCACTCCTCAGGTATATATACAGGCCACCTGCACCAACGAATGGCTAGCTTTTTGTTGGCGTAGCTGGTAGTGATCGTGCTTGAGATGTCGGAGGTGGCGGGTTCGATCCCATGTCAGTGCGAATGTCGGCCCAGTGTATCTCCGACGGGTCTGCAACCATGTCTGTTACATGTGTCCATCCATCCCCTGTTGATAAGTGGTCACCTTGTCTCCTGCCGGTCTCTCAGTCTTAACTGCGTATCTTTCTCTTCCTGAGTCTCCTCTTTACTGTGTGTGTCTTCCTGAGTCTCCTCCTGACTGTGTGTATTTCTTCTGGTCTCAGTCCTAACTGTTTGTGTGTTTCTTTAAACGTTGCTCCATGGCTCTCGCTTTCAGGAAGAAGAGGTGGAAGAGTCTAGGGTAAGTCCCGCCCCCCCCAGCCCACCCCCAGTATCTTGGGACAGTCTGTCAATCCAGCCAATCACCAGCCATGCTTCCTTCTCTACCCTGGCATCAGTGCTAGCATCCAAATGCCTGCATGTCTGTTTCTGATCTGTGATGTTAACCCTTCCATCCACAGCAACCTGCCTCACCTGTACTGAAATCCCCAATTGAATGACTGGAGTGTGCATGTGTGTGCATGTGCAACACCCCTCATATTGATGTTCATTGCATTTTCCATTATCTAACCCTGTTCACCATGTTGTTTTTTATGTGTGTGTTTGTTAGCATGGTGTCCCAGCAGTGAGAGAGCACTGCTAACCTGCATGGTTTACTGCACTGATACAGTCTAGCACAGGAACATATTATAGTCTCTCTCACTCCTGTCCCCTCTCCTTCCCTCCTCCCCCCTTCCTCTCTTCAGGTCTCTGAGTCAGGGAAGCACCAACTCCAACATGCTGGATGTCCAGGGTGGCGCACACAAGAAACGTGTCCGCCGCAGCTCACTGCTCAATGCCAAGAAGCTGTATGAAGACGCCCAGATGGCGCGCAAGGTCAAGCAGTACCTGTGTCACCTGCAGGTAGAGACAGATGAGGAGAGACACCTCGCCATGTCTATGCAGTGTGAGCCCTCCTATAGTACCTGTGAGTATCAGCACACACAGACGGTACATGCACACACATGTGCATACATATGTGCACACACACGCAGCATGCATGCATGCTAACCCACAGACAGACAACCACACATACACACAGTTCTGTTTATGGGTATTTCCGAGCTTAGGTTGCCCTCAAATGACTCCTGTTCTCGATCCCTTTATCTCTCTTTGTCTCTTTCTCGCTTTGCTTCTCTTCCTCTCTCTTTACCTCGACATCTCTCTCACATTCAATGTCTCTTTGTCCTTATTACTTTTCTCCCTTTATTCATCTCTCTATCTCTGTCTCTCGTTCTCATATCAATCTTACAGCACCAAGTATACATTGTTTCCTTGTTTCCATGACTACAGTGTCTAAGAACCTGAGTGAGCGTCGTTCCACCAAGTCGGAAATGTCTCCAGTGTCACTTCGCTCGACACTGCCATCAAACCGGGCCCAGAACCGGGTCTCCCAGGTTCTCCAGAGCCCGGTGACACTCAACCCGCTCCGCAAGAAAAGCACAGCCAAGGAGTTGGCCATCACGCTGAGTGAGTCCACCTCTCCTCTCCACTTGCTGGTTGCCACTGTCCTGCTGTCACTAAACCTCATCTGCCGTACTCTCAGCCGTCCTCTCCTTTTCTGCTCTCCTATGCTTTGCTCAGCCCTCCCCTCTACTCTTTTCCTCTCTTCTCTTCTCCTCTTCCCTTATCTCCTCTTTCCTCACCTTTATTCACCTCTCCTCTACTCACTTATTGTTGTTGTCCCCGCTCCCCCCAGATTCCAACTCCCCTCAGGTAGTGAAGAAGCCCCCCATGGGTAACAGCTTAGCCCCGGCAGGGGAGAGGGAGAGAGAGCCTGGAGACTGGACCAGAGGAAGAGCAGCTGAAGACAGCATGTCTATAGTCTCCTCTCTTCACTCCAGCCCCACCATCTCTCCTCAGGGTTCCCCACGCAAGGGTACGCCTCTGTCGTCGTCATAGCTACCCACCGGGATAGATATCCATCACCATACAGATGTTACTCACTAAATTTGAGATTTCTTATTTGAAAGAGGATGCGATGCGAGGCGTGATGGGGGTAGAATGTTAGCCATAATATTTTGTTTTTGAGACTGTAAACTTGTCTGCTGAAACATGACTGCTGACAGTAGGTAGAAATAATGTACCATTAATAACAATAATTTATTATAAACCCAGAAGTCAGATGTCCTTCTTTTGTGTAAAAATAAATGTGCATTGACACATAAATGTCCCTCTTGTAGACAGATGTGTAAATTCTATAAATGTCAAATTCTGCATCAGCTGAAGTGGAAGACTTCAATTTACTTTATTCATGTCAACAGACAATAAACAAAACAAAACAAGAAAGCAATTGTTGCTATAAAACAAGATTTGGGAGTGGAATAGACCAGTAAACAGACTGTACCTGTCTAGGTCAAATCCTTTTTTCAGTTAATAATTGTATTAATGTAAAGGGGGGGCCTCAACAACACACTTATCATCTTTGTTCTAATTTACATTCAAGTTAATGTTCACTACACCATGGGAGTAATTACTTTGAGACAGAATAGATGTAGACTCCAATCAATGTTTAAAAAAGTTTTTTTAACCGAGTGAACAGCAATATAGTAGTTTGGCATTTAACACATTTGCTATATTTGCTATGATTAGCAGTCTCTTTTTTTGTGACATGCCATCACACTTACACACGCCAGTAATCTGGTGTGGGAGTGTATTTCTTGTGTCCAGCGCCAAAGCTCTAACCAAACAGCACTAACATTACTCATTCTCCTCTTCATGTCTTGCCCTTCGATTGGCTGTAGTGGGCGGCGTGCCCAAGTCCCAGAACTCCCAAATGAACCTGTCTGGCTCGTCCTCGTCTCTGGCCAGCAACACCAGCACCAAGGGTGGCACTGCCAACCTACGCAGCTATGGCATAGGTGGGGCCATCCTCCACAGGAAGATTTTATTGATGACCAGACAGCCCAGTCTTGAGAGGGAGGAGGAGAGGGAGAGCAGACAGCACAGCAGAGAGGAGAGCAGGAAGGAGGAGAGAGCAGAGGAGAGAGAGACTGAGGCTGAGATGGAGGTAGAGCAGATAGGGAGTCCTACAGGGATCCAGAGAGAGAGACCAGGGACCCCCCCATTAGACCCAGGAGAAGGCAGGAGAAGACCCCTTGAGTCCCCCCTCAGAAAGAGGTTGCGATCCCCCTTCAAACTTTTGAGAGAGAGGAGTCAATCTAGGGAGAGGCTGATGGTGTCCAGACCTCCAGGAGCTCCAGCCCAGGAGGGGCCCCTGGCCTCCTTACCCCGACCAGGGAGCAGTGGACTAGGGCAGCTCATGGCCAGGAGATCAGCCAGCCCTGGACCCTTCACCTGGTTCTGCAGATCTATCTATGAAGATAGACCTCATTCATAGGACTGGACAGACATACTGACAATATAGCTCCAGTGTATAATTAGGTTGTGACTGTGTGTTGCAGTTTGTAAAAATGAACTCTGTAGGAGACGGAGCAGTGAGAAAGTGAGACAGACACTGTAAAACTCTCAGGTTTCCAGGTCTTAATTCAGCTACTATTCCTGGTTCTAGCTCTGGTTCTAGTTCCGGTTAAAGCACTGGTTTTACCTCCAAGTTCTAGGTCTAGTTCTAGCTCACTTTCCACTGTTGAGGTTCACTGGTTCCATGTGAGTTGGATTAAGGATTAATGACTGGTTCAATTCACTGGTTGGATTAAGGATTGTTAGACATTGTGTTTTTAAACAGTAGTTCACTAATTCTGTGTAAGCTATGATGCCAGTTTGAAGCTATTTTATTCTTCATTTCATATGTTGAACCGAAGTTGTGAGTTAGTATGTCCGTTGCTCCAAGTGTTCCAGTGTTTGTATTAAACATGTTTGTGAGTTTGAAAGTAGTGTAGGTATTATATAGTCACACACATCATCAGTCTACAGTAAACAGTGTTCCGAGTAGTCTGTCTGTGTGGGACTCAGAAACAAACCTTCCTCTCCTTCACTCTCTTTTTGCATCCTTCTCCCTTTCTCTATCTCTTTCTCTCTTGTTCTCTCCTCTGTCCTTCATCTCTGTCCTCTCCTCCAGGCTATACTCTACTCCCAGGAGGCAGAGCAGAACTGTCAGACTCCAGTCACAGTGAGATTTCGTCTCGCTCCAGCCTTGTCAGTAACTGCTCTGTCGACTCGATGCCCAACACCGCTCCAGACGATCGCTGTCTCAGCAAGACCAGCGGGCAAGCAGAAATCTCAACCCCAGCCACAAGCCAGCCCAGCACGAGGTAAATCACACACACACCACTGGAGGCTCGTCAGGGAAGAAAGAGGAGGATCATCCTCCTCTGTGACATGTATTTTTTTTTATGTGAAACTAACCAACTACAATAAAACTATACTAAACATATTAATATGTCACTGTTTAAAACATTTCATTAATAAAGAAAAAAGGTACGAGAGGCAGTACTTATCGTCCATAAAGTACGTGTTAAAGGGTGTTGTTAGGCAAAGATTCTACATGAGATACACTGGGCCGAGAGACCCAGAAATAGACACCAGTATAGTGTACAAATCGTACACTATGTTTAATAGTGGCCCATCCTTTCACCCCCCTCACGTATCATCTGTCTCCCCTTTGCTGATTTTGTGAAGGGAATTGGAGAACTAAAAAACTTGTAGGTGTGTCTCGCGAATTACCAAGCGTCAATGGTAGCACAGCTGCACAGGGCTCAAATAAGGTTTTTCCTGCATAGAGAAAATGTGGGCACACGCCTGAGACACTGCCTGTGATCTGCTGCGACGTGCCTGGAAGCTCCGCCTTTTTTCTTTCAGCGCCCATGTTATCAAATAGGACCGACCACACTCGCTGCGAAGCGCCGCAATTGCCTGCGATCTGCAGCAATCGTTTCGGCAGAAGGTCTAATTTTTTCGCGCAATGCTTGCGAAATCGGCTGCAGGATGATGAAATACACCATATAAGTTGATATATTTGAATAAAAAAAAACATGTTATTAAGATTTTACTACATTAATTGTAGACTACAGTGAATATTTGTAAAGTTATAGACTTTTTAATTTTTTTAACTTTGACTTTTTTTACTATACTTTGGAGACCTACGTACCAATATTCACCGTATATTAAACCTAACTACACAATGTTGGTAATGAACGGCCTTTACATGTGGTTACCCTGATGAAAACGAATGAAAAATATAGCTGCAAGCAGCAATGAGGTGGCCAAGCATTCATATGACCCAGAAAACAATGTAAACATCCTTAGAACAGGGTTCCGAGTCCATATGCCAAGTTTGGTGCGAATCCATCAAAGATTTGCTGAGCAACGACCCAACTTCCTGTTTGATGGCTTAACTGCACATTATGATTGGCTGTAACGGGCAAACGGTTTGGAAAATCAAAAAACCATGTGATGGGTTTTGTGAGGCTTGGTCTGAAGATAATCTCTGCCAAATTTGGTGAAGATTTGACAACATGTGTAGGAGAAGTAGAGAAAATATGTTTTTTCAGTAATTCAAAATGGTTGCCGCATCAATTCGGCTGTTATAAAAAATGATCATGGGTGAGTTGTCACGCGTTGCACACAACACATACGCGTGCAGACATAGCCTACCGAGAGAGAACCCCCAGTCGATTTCTAAAATCAGCATCAAATGAATTCTCGAAGTTGAAAAGCACAGGGAGTTGTATGACCCCAAGCAACAATTTTACGAGGACAACGTAGATAAGGATCAACGCTGGGATATAGCCAATGCCATGTTTATTATGAAGGATAGGGGCCAAAACGAAATAAATAAATAGATGATTAATAAAATAAATGAATGGTTAAATACTGGGATGAATACATAATTAAATAACAAAATGAATAAAATGAGACACTAAATATATAAATGTACTTGTGTGTATATATAAATATCATTTATTTATTTATACTTACATTTAGTTATTTATACTTACATTTAGTTATTTATACTTACATTTATCCACTGTGTAACTTGCTTGCTGCAAAATAAATCTGTCGTCACCCGTCACCAAGTCAGGGGGCGGGTTAAAATGATTAATTATTAATTACTAGGCTACTAATAGAAATTTAGGCAGAAGATTGAGCGACACGGTTGGCCAGCAACACGGTTGGCCGGCCCCCCTTTCCCCCAGGACGGTTGGAGATTCCAAATGAACGTCTATGTAGCCCTTAGTGTCGCTTACACACAACATTGACACTGACAGATGGAAAGCTAGCTATAGATACAATATAAAGATGGAAAACCAGGCTAAGAAATGTAAACGTAATTACCTTCACTAGACAATGTTTTACCAATTGGACAAACGGCTATGTTTGTTTGTTTTACATCAAGCTCAAAAAATGATTTTTCGCTCAAATCAGCCAAAAGAATTCGCTCGCGCTAGCATTAAGCGTGGATTAAGTTATGTAAGTTAAGTTACAGCATGTCCACCATCTCTTGTGGGGGTTATGCATTAAGCCATTTGTGGTGCCCTTACCACATTGTGCCTCATATACTGTAAATGTTAGACCCAGTGACAGGCTGGCATGAAATGGCTTGAATAGTAAGGAGGCCAAAATCATTTTTGACTCATGGCTGAAGTTACGTTTCTTCAGCTCTCCCCAGGTTGGCAAAAAAAGCATCTCAAAATGCATCAGATTGATGCTTTAAAATATGGAATATTTTTTTTTCTTATGGGGGAGCATGCACCCGGACTTAGTGGGGTATTATCCTTCTCACCTTTTTCACCCCTGACCCGTTTTCATGCCTGCACCAGACGCAAATGTCTCCGCGCCAGTCACCAAGCCTTTCTGAGCTTTCCTTTTTCACTGACATGGTACAAAAACATTAGCCTGGCTCTGCCCACCTACGTACTTCCGCTCAATTTTGATTTCGCAATGGAAATAGATTTTCTATTTGGCCCAATCAGCGAACAGAGGGAGTGGCTGAGAACGATAACGTTGATGTTGTGCGCTAGTTGGGTGTGCTCTAGGCTTCGCCAGAGCCAACCTTTGTTATCTCACATATATATTTGTGAGAATGCTGTTAAGCATTCTCAATATTGT
>CAEFZP010005608.1:7500-18241 GCA_903064625.1 Mallotus villosus | reverse complement strand
AGAATGATGAGAGAAGAGTCTTCCATGCAGATGGTCAGTTGTTTTTATCTATACAGCATGCATACGTCTATTTAATTACATACAAGCAAAAGAAGGGTGGTGTTCACTGTGTGCGTGTGTGGTGTGTGTGGTGTGTGCGCGTCGGACAGGTATCATAAGGGTTGCATTATGCAGCAAGCAACAGAACTGAGGGTGGTGTGTGTGTGTGTGCAAAGTGTCAACACAGCAGTTCATATTGGATTGGCGGGCATACGTACTTTCAAGGTTTGACAAATGATTAAAAGGCATAATTGAATTTGAAACACACACAAACACTAACACTCAAACACACACACACACACACACACCCACACACAACACACACACACCGTTCCCATCTGTCTCTAACAGACAGTAGACACACATTAGAGTCTCTGGACTCTAGTGGTGAGCTTGCAGGTTAATAATGATTATCTCTCTCTCTCACACACACACACACACAACACTAATGGGCCCTTACACAACATCTGTACCCTAGTCTGGTTTCGTGGTGACAAACAGGAAGACTTAGCATACAGCCTTCACTGCCGTCAGGAGAAACTACGCTTAGTAAACCTCAATGTGTACATACTCTCTCTCTCTCTCCGACACACCAACACACACAGGACACACACACAGACACACACACCACACACACCACGACACACGCACACGCACACGCCACTGTTACAAGCCTAGCAAGTACACAGCGGAAGATCCAGGAAGAACCTGGACGTAAGAAACATTTCCATAGAAGAGAAGAAGAAGAAAAACTGGTTGTTTTGATTTGTGACGATAATGGTTTCAGACTATCCAGCAAGACTGTGTCCTTCAATTAGACCTGGCTTACCTGAGAGAGAAAGACAAAGAAGCGAGACGAGACAGAGACAGAGACAGACAGACGGAAGAGACACGAGACAGGACGAGCAGAGACAGAGACAGAGACAGAGACAGAGAGAGACGAGACAGAGACGAGCAGACAGGACCCTAACCCTTTTAAAACGTCATCAGAATCAGACCGTTTGAATGAAGCGTCAAGCAGCAGCAAATGTTCAGATACTCGAACTTCATTCTCTCTTTTTCTCTCTCTTTCTCTCTTTGCTCCACAAACATCCTCGACCAGTGTGTCAACGGCCTGACCGTTGGACGTGACGGGAAGTAAGGTGATAAATACAAATGGAGAAGAATGCTGTGAGAGGTTAGGTGTCCGAACTTGATCCGAAGGAAAACTAGCTCGACAGGAATCAACACAGTGCGCGAAGGAGGAGGAAGGTATTCTCGCTGCGACGCTCTTCTCAAGCAGCGAACCACTCATTCCTCTTCTCTGGTTGTGTTTGTAATTAATAAATACAAACGTAAAAAGCCTACATCATATGCTGTCACTCGTATCCAACAATAACTCGCATTTAGCCTACTAACGCCGTATGCAGTTAGCTGCCCTGGAGGTAACTACCGACTGAATGAACGGAATTATCCAAGTGTGTGGTCTGTATGGTACCAAATAATCACACACTCACCTCGTCCCATTTGATAAACTTCCCCCCCTTCTTCAAGAAGTCCGGGACGACACACGGTTTGAGCTGCAGTGCATGGACTCCCGGTTTCGCCCCGGCCATGGCTCTCGGTGTCAGCGGGTGGCAAGTCCTAGACTCCGGCCTTAGGCGAGCGTGACTGCTCGGTTCCCGCAGTTTCTCCCTGTGTCCTTTCCGGGGAGGAAAGAGAGGCTTCCTGGGTTCTCTGCGACTGTTCAAAGTTGCTGAATAACGAGGGACGTTGAAACCGATGAGAACTCCGCTGTCCAACAACGAGAGTGACAAGACGAAGGGGCTCGCGTGACGCCGACAGATCTCACTTCTATCAGCTCATATATTGTTTATGGACGTTCTCCTTTATCGTCTCGCGGAACTGGAGAGATCTCTCGTTTCCTTCCTCTCCTCCGCCTCGCCGTCGCGTTCCTTTTCTTTTCCTTTCTCAAACTTCTTCACAAATTTCTCGTCGTTTAGCGGGGTCCGCGGCGCCCACGGCTGCTCTCTTCTCCCGAGCATGTTCGCAACGAAAAGAACGCGAGAGAAACGGGGGCGAGAGGGAGGGAGAGAGAGAGAGAGAGAGAGACGGGCCTAGATCTGCTAAAGAAAGAGAGGGAGTTAGGGAAGAGAAGAAGAGAGGGGGAGAGAGAGAGAAATCCGAAACAGACGGGGGAGTGTTTTCCTTCTCTCCACCTCCTCCTCTTTCTATCCTTGTGTCTTTTTTTTCAGACAGCCATTGAGAGCTGTCATCCTTTCTTTTAGAGGCGTGTTCTGCGGCCCGCTCGGGGACAGAGCGCGTGGAGCTCGAGTTTCGAAGACTCAGACCAACTGCCAACTGACATGACAACTTCAACTCCCCCTTTCCAAAACAAAACAGTTCACTAAAAACTTGTTTGTGTGTGTGTGTGTGTGTGTGTTGTTGGCAAAAATAGCCTGTTCTCAGTGCGTCGGCCAGCCTATCGCACCCATAAAGAATGTCAGCGATGTGTTAAAAGCCAGACATGCCCAGGACCAAACCTTGTAATAGGAACAGAAAGTGCGTGTGTGTTGCTCTCGGAAACGGTTTCATGTCAACTTTAAGAGGAAATGGTAACCTTTTATTCACACACAGATACCCACACACTCTCACAGCAACCTGTTGAACTATTTGGTAGGTGGACTGTTTCTCGCGGAGACGGGTGTGTGAGGCGTCCTAAATCAGGAGACGGAAAATCGCATCCCCGCTGAATCAGGTGCTGCCAACAATATCCAAACCCCCCCCACACTCACACAAATATAAACACACAGACAATAGCCATCTCATTAGCAATTGAACACATTTAAACAATACCTTTTCAGAGCAGACACCTGGTATCGTGTCCTCTGCCTCTCTTTGGTTCTCTCTCAGTCTCTCCCTCCTCTTTCAAGTCTCTCTTGAAAAAGAAATGTATCTCAGTGAGAATAACCTGAATACATGAATAAAAGTTAAATTAGAAAATAAAACCCCTGTAAGCATACACACATGTGAAAGCACACACGTGTAAGCATAAACACGTGTAAACACACACACACACACACACACACACACTGCCAAACACAGCTGTGTAATTTCTCAGCAGCTCTCAGAGAAATGACATAGTTAGTTCTCAGTTCACGACGAAGGATAAACAGCGAGAGGGGGGAGAGGAAGAGCGAGGGAGAGAGAGAGAGAGAGAGAGAGGGGAGAAAAGAGAGAGAGCGAGAGAGAGAGGAACAGTAAATAGAGGGAGGGATAGGACAAGAAGAAGCAGAGAGAAAAGGGGCTTTGAAAGGAGACCACGAGCACTCACGGAAAGAGATGAGCACAACGCAAAGAAGGACCCCGTCAGAAAGTAGAAAGAAGCGAGAGAGACCGAGAAGGACCGAGAGCGAGAGGATCTTGAGAGAGCGAGAATGGGCTCGGGGGAGAGACGACGAGCGCGAGCGCGATTAGAGCGGGAAGAGGAACGGAAGGAGAGAAAGAAAGATGGAGAGAGAGATAGACCAGAAGAGAGCGGAGAGGAGTGGGAGGCAGGGAGAGAGATGCGGAGAGAGAACAGGAGATTGAGAAGTAAGAGAAGAGAGAGAGAAGAGAATGAGAGAGTACAACAGGGAGAGAGTAAGAAGAGAAAGTAAAGATGATATGGAGGAAGAGAAGTAAAGAGAAGGTTTGTGAACCTTTGATTCAATATAAATAAAAGGGTGATGGAGGAGTTGAAAATGAAAAATAGCACTTAGGACAGAAACATCCACGCCCTAACGCCCCGAGCGAACAAGAAAGAGAATGAGTGAGAAACTGAGAAAGAGAGCGCAAAGAAAGGAGTTGCGAGAAGAGAGACAAAGAGAGGCGAGACGAGAAGAGGAGAGCCAGCGAGAAAAGAGAGCCACGACGAAGACCAGCGACGCAGAGCGAGCACGTCAGCGACAAGAGCGGAGCATAGCAGAGAGAAGCGCAGCACGACAAGAGCCCCGCGACGAGAGAGGCGACCCAGCAAGACACGAGGAGACGAGCAGGACAACGAGACACCCTCTCGCCCCGCACGCGCGCGACCAGCGCGCCCGAGAGCAAGCGCGCCAGTCGATCGAACAGATCGAGCGCCAGCACGGAGCACAGCGGACACAGCGAAACGAGGAAGCATCGCGCGCGCACACGACTCTCTCGCACGCAGACACGAGCAACGCTCACCAGCTGTAGATCACTCTCTCCGCGTCTCTCCCTCTCTCTCTCTCTCCCTCTCTCCTCTCTCCCTTTGAGATCCAGCATATTCTGACAACGCTGCCAAGCTCTGACAAAGACACATTGTGTCCAAGCACACCAGCGTATTCACACACACACACACACACACACACACACACGCACACACACACAGCCAATTAATTGACATATTCCCTGACCCCCCCCTATCCATTTTAATATATTTCAAACCTGAATACAGCTAAAGAGTGCAGGTATCACTGGCTGTCAACACTTAGCCATTGAAGCTAACTCTCTCTCTCTCTCTCTCTCTCTCTCTCTCTCTCTCCAGGTTGGCAGGGTAATTTGATCAAGTTACTGTGGACTGAGTCAGGGTTTTCTCATTCTGGAGAGAAGGACAGAGAAAACATGAGGGAGAGAGAGGGAGAGATAGGGAGAGAGAGGGAGGGAGAGGACAGAGATGGGGAGAAAGAGGGAGAGGTGGAGAGAGTGAGGTGGAGGGAGAAGGGGAGACAGAGATGGAGGACAGGGAGAGAGAGAGAGAAGGGGAGACAGGGAAATGGAGTGACTCGCATAAAGCCCCTTTTGTAGCCGTCTGTGTTACTGTACAATTTAAGAACCGTATAACAGTCATTGTTGCCACCTAGCGGTCAAGAGGCGGTACTGCTGCTCCGGCAGACAGCTCTGTGCAACAGTTTGGAATGTGGATGGACGACTTGTGATTGGCTGTTTGGCACCCGTTGGTCTGGGTTGGGTGTCACTGGGATATTTTCTATTTGAGCAGAAGAGATTGTAAACACACACACACGTTTCCATGTTTTATAAATATTTGTATGAATCACATTCAGACAGACACAGATTGCCTGAAATGATCGACTGATTTATAGAGCAAGCTAGTTGTTGCTTCCCGTGACGCAGTGATGTCCAGACTGACCTTGTGTTAAACTGTGCACGTGATAATAGATCTCTTTGAACTAGATCGACGAACGTCAGAAGCCAAATTAATCCCGATGCCCGTAGTAGCCGGTTCAGCTACCGATCTGTTTGGATTCCTCGAGTCTCGTTGAGGCAACAGCGCCACCTAACGGGTGAACACACGGAGAGACAGACAGACTCACACCGGAGAGACAGACAGACTCTCTCTCTCTCTTGGTTGTCCATCGACTTTCGATGATGACGTCCAGCTTTGTGATGGTGATTTTCACATGATCCACATCTATAAGTGAGTTTTGCTGTGGCTATACAATCCAATCCTAGATCTACATGCCCTCTGACAAGTAGGACATGTAAATGCGTCACTAGCCACTGTGGGCTCCACAGCAGCTTTCCTCCTGTCCAGTGGCGGACTCAGACTGTTTGAAGGGCAGGGGCGAAAAAATTAAAAGGGCACATTTCTTGCTCTAGAGGGCACATCATCATAATTCATTGTATGAAGGGTTACCATAGAGGGCACTCAATAATTGTTTTCCTATGTAAAGAGCAGCCAATAAGGCACTTTCTCTCATATTCACCACTCTAGAGAGCAATTTTTCAACCATGTAGGCACTGTAAGGGCATTAGAAGGGCACTCATTGAGCACGTTATCGGATTTTCTCTCATAATTCGCCACTCTTTACGGCACTTTAGCGCGCTTTTTCAACCAAGGAGGCACGAAGGGGGGCGGTCGCCCCCCCTGCCCCCCCCCTGAGTCCGCCACTGCTCCTGTCCCTCTTCTGTTGTCTCCTGTCTGTCCTGTCCTCCTCCAGCCTGCAGGTCCCCTCCATACACATCTGTCTCCATGTGGTGCGCACACACACACAGAGGACAGAACACATTTAGGAGACACACACAAGCCGACCTGTGACTCTCCCTCCCATTGTGTGTGTGGGAGTGTTTCTCTGTGTGTGTCTAGGTGTGTATATGTGAGTGTGTGTGTGTGGGTGGGAGTGTTTGTCTGTGTGTGTCTATGTGTGCATGCATGTGTGTGTGTGTGTGTCTAGGTGTGTATATGTGAGTGTGTGTGTGTGTGGTGTGTCTATGTGTGCATGCATGTGTGTGTGTGTGTGTCTAGGTGTGTATATGTGAGTGTGTGTGTCTAGGTGTGTATATGTGAGTGTGTGTGTCTAGGTGAGTGTGTGTGTCTAGGTGTGTATATGTGAGTGTGTGTGTCTAGGTGAGTGTGTGTGTCTAGGTGTGTATATGTGAGTGTGTGTGTCTAGGTGAGTGTGTGTGTCTAGGTGTGTATATGTGAGTGTGTGTGTCTAGGTGAGTGTGTGTGTCTAGGTGTGTATATGTGAGTGTGTGTGTCTAGGTGTGTATATGTGAGTGTAAGTTTTCTAAATGTGGTCTGTCCTCCATGCGTGCGTATGTGTGACTGAATGATTGTGTGTGTGTCTAGGAATGTATATGTGAGTGTGTGTCTAGGGTGTGTATATGTGAGTGTGTGTGTCTAGGTATGTATATGTGAGTGTGTGTCTAGGTGTGTATATGTGAGTGTGTGTCTAGGTGTGTATATGTGAGTGTGTGTGTCTAGGAATGTATATGTGAGTGTGGTGTCTAGGTGTGTATATGTGAGTGTGTGTGTCTAGGTGAGGGTGTGTGGTCTAGGTGAGTGTGTGGTGTCTGGGTGTGTGTCTATGTGTGTATATGTGAGTGTGTGTCTAGGTGTGTATATGTGAGTGTGTGTCTAGGTGTGTATATGTGAGTGTGTGTGTGTGTCTAGGTGAGTGTGTGTGTGCTAGGGTGTGTGTATATGTGAGTGTGTGTGTGTGTCTATGTGTGTATATGTGAGTGTGTGTGTGTGTGTGAGTGTGTGTGTGTGTGAACACCCCAGTCAGAGTGTACTGAACTGTAAGTTTCAGACAAGCTTGGTGAATAATTCAGCTGGACGTCTTGTTGCCATGGACGTCTTGTTGCCATGGATGACTTCCAAGTGGTCCATGACGTCTCCTACAGCCGTCTCCTCTCCTTTATCATCTCACTGTGGTTCCTTTCCTTCTCTTTAACACACACACACACACACACTCAAGTCAGTGCTTTATAATGAGCTCATCTAGACACCTGATGAAACTCGTATATCTTTCATCTCTTGAGTTTCAGAGTAACTTTGAAGTTCAGGTATTTGTTTCCCCGATTGTGAAACAACGGAACTATGAATCACTACCCGCTGGTATCCGGTCCACGTAAAACCGTCACTCTGGTTTTTTTTCTTCCGGTAGATTAAGGTCGAATCCCAATATTCAGTTTTACCCCTACCCCTTACCCCTAGCCCTAGCCCTACCCCTTACCCCTACCCCTACCCCTTACCCATAGCCCTAGCCCTTACCCCTACCCCTACCCCTACCCCTTACCCCTACCCCTTACCCCTACCCCTTACCCCTAGCCCATAGTTTTTGCGCGTTCACATGAGAGTAAGTGGTGTCCCAATACTCTTTTTAATCGAGGGCTAATACGAGGCTCAACTCGAACCATAGCCTCCCAAACTGGTAGAACCGGTAAGCGACTGACTGCTACTGTGTAAAAAACATATTCGTTTATGTGAATTTTATCGGTTTTAATACATGTACATCCGTTACGTTTGGGTTCACAGCAGGGCCGTATGTTTAGAAAAAAGAAGAAAGTTGACAAGATGTCAGTTGATTCTCAAGACTCGGAAAAAGTTAGTTTGTGTGGTGAAAAAATTGGGCATCAAACATGAATAACAGTGTGAGTGTGTGCGAGAGAGATCCAGTAACGTTAATCTGCAGCCAGACAAGGCAGTGAGAGCGAGAGAGAGGGAGAAAGAGAGCGAGAGAGAAGAAAGAGAGCGAGGGAGAAAGAGCGAGCGAGAGCGAGAGAGGGGGGGGTTAACCGGGTCTCAAGAGTAGAAACCAGAGGGAGAACATTTGTTTTGTGTCACGTTACGTTGCGTCCATTTCTCTTTAACACGGAAAAGTCTACCGTCCTATCTACCACGGCAGAGGAACGCGCACGCTCCTGGAGGCTCCGCCAGCACGAGGACAGACAAGATTTTTTCTTTCTTTGTAGTTGCTGAATGAGGACTTGAAACCGCTTTGTGTCTAAACACTTACATTTTACATTCACGTTACGAGTTTACATCGTGTTTGCTTTATTCGTTAATGGTACCGGGATTCACGTTGCCTTTGTCTTTCACGCCGAGTGGCCCAATGTCTTATTCTTTCGAAACACAGCAACACGCGACGATTTAGTGGAATTTTGATCTTACAGTCGATTCGCGACAACGGAAGACAGGCTACGCCGCTTCCAAACCCTCTTCCTCCAGCGTAACATCGGACCATGGCAGCGGTAACCAGCCCAGAGACTAGCCCCCAACCCCGGGTATACTTCCAGACACCTACCAGCTCCACGGAGGAGACGGAAATACCGGTTCGGAAGCAGGGCCGCGTTACGGTCAAATACGACCGTAAAGAGCTTCGCAAGAGACTGAATCTAGAAGAATGGATAATCAATCAGTTAACGGACCTGTACGACTGTGAGGTAAGAAGTAAACGATAAACACTTCACTAACACATCAAACATATCGATCAGGCGGCGGCGTAGATGCCCCGTGATGCTTGTAACGAGATTATGAGAGGTGATGGGCTATTTAAAGTCACCGACTGAGCCCGAGCCCTGCTCATACACCTCTCAGTCTCTACACAACACGACTCTGCTGGGTTAATACACTTCTCTACACAACACGACTCTGCTTGGTTTATACACTTCTCTACACAACACGACTCCGCTGGGTTACAAGCACAACCGTCTTACACTCAACAGTTAGTCTCTGTAGCACTATTCTATGAGTTGATAAAAGCTTCCCTCCGTTGTTCCTATATATAACTATATTTAAACAGAGCATTATGTTTGGTTTGATAAAAGCTGTAAGTTGCAAGGTTATTACAATGGAACGACATGTGACATTACGTGTTACACGATGTGTACGAATGACCCGACGGTACCCCGTTTGCCTGCCGGCGTCAGCTTTGGCAGTGTAGTCAATACGGTTCTGATCCGGCTTTGGCTCATATTCAGGAACGACGGTGTAGGAGTTACACTGACGTTCATGATCTCCAGGGAGGGTGTTTAAGAAGGACAGCGTAGAGAGAGAGAGAGTGTGTGTGGGGAAAGTGTAGAGAAGGACGGCGTAGAGAGAGAGCGAGAGTGTGTGGGGAAAGGGGGGTGGGGGGTAGAGAGGACAGGCGTAGAGAGAGAGAGAGTGTGTGTGGGAACAGTTAGAGGAAGGACAGGCGTAGAGAGAGAGAGAGTGTGTGGGGAAAGTAAGAAGGACGGCGTAGAGAGAGAGAGAGTGTGTGTGTGGAAGTAAAGAAGGACAGGCGTAGAGAGAGAGAGAGTGTGTGTGGGAAAGTAAAGAAGGACAGGCGTAGAGAGAGAGAGAGATGTGTGTGGGGAAAGTAAGAAGGACAGGCGTAGAGAGAGAGAGAGTGTGTGGGGAAAGTGGGGTGGGGGTAGAGAATGACAGCGTAGAGAGAGAGAGAGATTGTGTGGGGAAAGTAGAGAAGGACAGGCGTAGAGAGAGAGAGTGTGTGTGGGGAAAGGGGGGGGCGGGGGGGTAGAGTGCGTGAGAGGCAGAGAGAGAGGCACAGCAACAGCACTGATGTGGACATAACTGTGAAGGGTAGCTAGACAGACTGCCAGCATCTCTGTATCATTGACATCGTCAACAAGATGAGTCACTATGGTATGATGATGAGGAGAGAGAAACGGAGGTTTCAAACACGATGGATACGAAGAACACACAGACAGACACAGACACAGACACACACAGACAGACACACACACAGACACACACAGACACCAGACAACCACCCACACACACACACACACACAGACACACACACACACAGACACACACACACACACACCACACACACACACACACACACAGATTAGCCAGGTGCTTGGGGAAGGATTTAACCGCTAATCAGAGAGAACGTTTACCGGTTCGGAGAAATAAGCCACTCGCTGACTAAAGACACAACCATGCGGCCAGGATATTTACACACGCTCCCTCGCTCTCTTCCCCTCCTGCTCTCTCTCTCTCTCTCTCTCTCTCTCTCTCTCTCTCTCTCATCTCTCTCTCTCCTCCCCGCTTCTCATGTCCGTCTGGCCTTCTTGTAACCGTGTAACCGGTAGCTACGGGGTTAATGTGAAGCAGTGGAGGAGCAGGCCTGTAGAACCTCAGTTCTACGTGGCCAGAGAGACGGAGATGGAAAAGGATGTGTGGGGGGGAGAAAGTTCCCGTCTTTGTAACACGTGTATGGTCTTGTCACCGTTGAGAAAGAAACCGTTTTGTCGTTTTCGTGTGTTTTTTAATCGGTTTGTGTGCGTGCGCTTAGATGGAGACATGCGTGTCTGAGCAGGCAGTTTCCCCTCGGGGCGTAGACGTAAACTTCGCCTCCCATTCATTTTTAATGGCAGTCACATGACAGGCCCTAGTCACATGACAGGCCCTAGTCACATGACAGGCCCCGCAAGGCAGTGTGAGATACCTGGCAGCGCGGAT
>CAEFZP010005608.1:0-2500 GCA_903064625.1 Mallotus villosus | reverse complement strand
TTAAAGCATTTGCTACGGTTCAATTGTAGAATGTGTGTGTGTGTGTGTGTAGCAGTCCACACTTGAGTGTGTCAGTAATGGGTTTGTCTGTATGTTGGTTTCAAAGCTAAATGAAGCAAGTGGTTGTATTTCTGTCTGTCTGTGTGTGTGTGTGTCTGTCTGTCTGTCTGTCTGGTGGTGTTGTGTGTGGTGTGTGTCTGTCCGTCTGTGTGTGTCGTGTGTGTGTGTGTGTGTCTGTGTGTGTGTGTGTTGTGTCTGTGTGTGTGTGTGTGTGTGTGGTGTGTGTCTGTGTGTGTGTCTGTGTGTGTGTGTGTGTGTGGTGTGTGTGGTGTGTGTGTGTGTGTGTGTGTGTGTGTGTAGGGAGGGCATTCAGGCAGGTGCAGAGACAGCTGGTCTTGCCCGTGGTGGGGGAGGGATGAGGGGGAGAAAGAGAGAGAGGAGAGAGTCGGCACATAGTGACAAGAACAAGCAGATGAGGACAATAACATGGGACCCTCGTACATCCAAGACTGTGTGTGTGTGGGTGGCGGGGTGTGTGGTGTGTGTGTGGGGTGGGTGTGTGGGTGTGTGTGTGTGTCTGTGTGTGGGGTGTGTGTGTGGGGTGTGTGTGTGTGTGTGTGGTTAGACAGACTGCTGAGGGGGAGAGCAGGCTATTAAAGCTGTTTTATTGATCGTACAAAACTTACAAGACGAAGACAGAGAGGAGACGAGACCGAGAGAGAGAGAGAGGAGAGAGACGAGGAGAGAGAGGAGAGGGAGAGAGAGAGAGAGAGGCAGTAGAGCGAGAGAGCAGAGAGGAAGGGGGGAGGGAGAGAGAGGAGGAAGGGTGGAGCTAATATACCGTGGTTAGCTCGTCTGTCAAAAGCGTTGGTCGTGAAATCACTTGGACAGTATTTAAGATAACATCTCTGGAGGTTATATATATTTTTACTATCTGAGGAAAACATGACAACACACACACACACACACAACACAACACACACACAACACCACACACACACACACACACACCACACACACACCACACACACACACACACCACACACGCACACACACACGAAGGAGCAAGCCTCCTCATTCTGTCCTGAGACCACCTAGTGGTGTGAAGGGGAACTCCACCCTCTGCAACAGGAGAACTGATGTGATAACATCGACATGCTGACACTGTTATCTGTCTTGTGTGTGGGTGGGTGTGGTGTGTGTGTGTGCGTGGTGAGCGGTGTGTGTGCGTGTGCGTGCGTGTGCGTGTGTGTGTGTGCGTGTGTGTGGTGTGTGTGTGTGTGTGTGACAGGAGGAAGCTATTCCAGAGTTGGAGATAGATGTGGATGAGCTTCTGGACATGCCAGTGACACAGACCGAGCTAACAGAGTCAAGGTAACCCACACACGACATACACACACATACAGTTCCGAAAATAAAAACACACACCACGAACACACCAGCACACACATACGAGCACTACACACACACCTCACACAAAACACACACGACACACATACGTGCAAATACACACACACACAACCACGCACACACACACACATACACACACACACACACACACCACGCACACACACACACACACACATACGGCACTTACTACACACACAAGCCTCACACACACACACATACGAGCACTACACACACACCTCGACACACACACACTAAGTGCACATGACACACACACTTACACAATCCACACAACACCCACAACACACACACCACACGTAGGCATGTGCACACACACCCACACCACAGACACACTTAAATATGAAAAGCAACAAGGTCACCTGTGT
The DNA here is from genome assembly GCA_903064625.1 of Mallotus villosus. Lineage (NCBI taxonomy): Eukaryota > Metazoa > Chordata > Actinopteri > Osmeriformes > Salangidae > Mallotus > Mallotus villosus. The sequence continues at coordinate 707 of CAEFZP010005608.1, read as the reverse complement.
CATCTTGGTTTCAGGAGCTGTCTGTCTAAGGAAAGTGTTTTAAACCCAACTGAGGGAGTGATCAACGCCCTCCCGCTCCTCGCGCTCTCGCGCGCGCGCGAGCGCGCGCGCGACGCGCGCGAGCGCGCGCGCGCGGCGCGCAGCACGCGCGCGCGCGCGCGCACAGCGCGCGCGTGAGCGCGCGCGCAGCGCAGAGCGACGAGAGCTACGCTCGCGCGACTGTCATCTCCGTATGACAAGAGTATGATTCATAGCTCACGCTCGCTCTCTCGCTGTCAGTATATACGAGTTATGATCTCTCTCTCTCTCTCATCTGACTGTTCTCTCGCTCTCTCTCTCTCTCTACTCATCTCTACCACCTCTCTCATCTTTATCTTCTCTCATCTCTCTCTTTTTATCTACGCTCTCTCGCTCTCTCCTGTATTAAAAGAGGTAGTATTCCTGCTCTCTCTCTCTCTCTCTCTCTCGTCTCCTGTATTAAAAGAGTATGATCTCTACTCTCGCTGTCTCTCTCTCTCTCTCTCTCTGTATTATAAGAGTATGATTCTCTCCTCTCTCTATCTCCTGATTTAAGAGTATGATTCTCTCTCTCTCTCTCTCTCTCTCTCTCTCCTCTGTCTCTATCTCTCTTCATGTATTATAAGAGTATATTCACCTCTCTCTCTCTCTCCTGTATATAAGAGTATGATTCTCTCTCTCTCTCTCTC
>CAEFZP010005607.1:0-89270 GCA_903064625.1 Mallotus villosus | reverse complement strand
TTTGTCTTAAAATGACTGGACTACTGGGGCCTGCAGATGATCTGTGTCTCTCTGTGTGCAAAGCTTTTCTGACTAGTAGGTGTCGGTCTGGTATTTACAGTTGGAGGAGTGAGAGACGAAGGGAAGAAGGACGGAAGGAAGGAAAAAGTAGACTAACCTCTGTCCCTTTGTTGGCCGTTGTGATTTTATTGAACTGATAGTTAGCTGCTGATACAGAGGTGAAAATATTCAATAAGGGGTGTTGTTTGAACAACCTGTAAAATTAATCCCCCTTCCCAGAGGCTGCAGAATTTACCATAACAAATCCTAAATCATCATAGCAGATACACCAAAGAACTATTACCATCTTGTTGACAGATCATTTATGTGGCCAGTATAGAAAATGTACAGCCCTAGAACAGATACAATGTTTTATGGGGAGGGGGGAACATAAGAAAACACATTTGAAAGTAAACTACAAACAATTGTTTGGTAAATTTAAAAGGTGAAATTCCAAAACTACAGATACTTCAAAAACTGCATATTGGTGACATACTATATGTCTATTTTTCATCACGTCCATCAGACTCATAGAATGTAAAAGTTAAATACTAAAGATACACCACCCTTTACTTTACATAGACACCCAGCAGAATGTATGTGCACTGGTGAGACATGGCACCACATTCATGAAATTCACAGAAAGGAAACTGACATGTGCACCCACATTTAAGCCACATCACACAAACACTACAGATTTAATGCCAAGCGTAGATTCCACATCCAATGCAGGTGGGCATTATTGACATTGAGATTAATCAATTAATCTTGGTTTCTGTTGGAGAAATTAAGAAATGTTATATTCTGACAGTCTCAAGGCATGACAATGAAACATGAAATGCATGAGCAGAAATGTGTGGGTGCAACACAGATGATATGATGTTACACTGCAACGAAAAATACAAATTGTGCTATTCAATTGATAATAGTATGGTAATTATGTGAAAATTAACATTCCAATATTAAAGATGACAACATAAAATCTATTTAATTCAATAAAAAGGGGAGGTGATATAGTCTCTCCAAAGGGGCATGGACAGAAGCCTTGAGGCCACAGGGGACCTGTGTCACAAGGTAAATGATTCCCTATTTCCCATTTAAGAGTATAACATATTGACAAAAGCACTCAACAATTATAAAATGTCAAACACTAGCAAAATCAGGGCACACCTAATAGTGTTTTTGTATTGAGAATGATGTTACATTTACTTGTCTTTTGAAAGGCTTCTCAAAAAGTTTGCACTTATGGTACTTGCCTAATCCCATAAGGCACATGCGCAGAGATGATCCCAAATTCTTCTGCCCCCGTGATATGTGACATCTGGTCATCAAAGAAGATGTGTGGCTGGATTTCCTGCAGAACGGGCCCTTTAGGTTGCCCAGCCAGGAAGTGGTGCTCATCGATCTCAAGGCCCCAGCTCGTCAAAGTCTTCAGGACACGGGCCCCTGCGCTGTCATCAGCTCGGGATGTTACCAGGTAGGTACAGTGCCTTGCATAAGTATTCACCCCCTTTGGACTTTTCTACATTTTGTCATGGTATAACTACAGATTAAAATTCATTTCATCGTGAGTTTATGTAATGGACCAACACAAAATAGTGCATCATTTGGAAGTGGGGGGAAATATTACATGGATTTCACAATTATTTACAAATAAAAATCTGAAAAGTGTTGAGTGCATATGTATTCACCCCATTTACTGTGAAACCCCTAACAAAGATCTGGTGCGACCAATTGCATTCACAAGTCACATTTGCAAGTCACATAATTAGTAAATAGGGTCCACCTGTCTGCAATTTAATCTCAGTGTAAATACACCTGTTCTGTGACGGACTCAGAGTTTGTTGGAGATCATTACTGAACAAACAGCATCATGAAGACCAAGGAGCTCACCAAACAGGTCAGGGATAAAGTTGTGGAGAAATATGAAGCAGAGTTAGGTTATAAAAAAATATCCAGAGCTTTGAACATCTCTCTGAGCACCATAAAATCCATCATAAGAAAATGGAAAGAATATGGCACAACCGCAAACCTACCAAGAGGAGGCCGTCCACCCAAACTGAAGAGTCGGACAAGGAGAAAATTAATCAGAGAAGCAACCAGGAGGCCCATGGTTACTCTGGAGGAGTTGCAGAGATCCACAGCTGAGGTGGGAGAATCTGTCCACAGGACAACTATTAGTCGTCTACTCCACAAATCTGGCCTTTATGGAAGAGTGGCAAGAAGAAAGCCATTGTTGAAAGGGATCCATAAAAAATCCCGTTTGGAGTTTGCCAGAAGCCATGTGGGAGACACAGCAAACATGTGGAAGAAGGTGCTCTGGTCAGATGAGACCAAAATTGAACTTTTTGGCCTCAATGCAAAACGCTATGTGTGGCGAAAACCCAACACTGCCCATCACCCTGAGCACACCATCCCAACAGTGAAAGATGGTGGTGGTAGCATCATGCTGTGGGGATGCTTCTCTTCAGCAGGTACAGGGAAACTGGTCAGAATAGAGGGAAAGATGGATGGAGCCAAATACAGGGAAATCCTTGAAGAAAATCTGATGCAGTCTGCAACAGACTTGAGACTGGGGCGGAGGTTCATCTTCCAGCAGGACAATGACCCTAAACATACAGCCAGAGCTACAAAGGAATGGTTTGGATTAAAGAATGTTAATGTCTTAAAATGGCCCAGTCAAAGCCCAGACCTCAATCCAATAGAGAATCTATGGCAAGACTTGAAGATTGCGGTTCACAGACGTCTCCATCCAATCTGACTGAGCTTCATCTTTTTTGCCAAGAAGAATGGACAAACCTTTCCATCTCTAGATGTGCAAAGCTGGTAGAGACATACCCCAAAAGACTTGCAGCTGTAATTGCAGCGAAAGGGGGTTCTACCAAGTATTGACACAGGGGGGTGAATACTTATGCACCCAACAGATGTCAACTTTTTTGTTCTCATTATTGTTTGTGTCACAATAAAATCTATTTTGCACCTCCAAAGTACTATGCATGTTTTGTTGATCAAACGGGAAAAAGTTTATTTAAGTCTATTTGAATTCCAGTTAGTAACAGTACATAATGGGAAAAAGTCCAAGGGGGGTGAATACTTATGCAAGGCACTGTACGTATGGGGCAGTTAGGCTCTTCAGAGAACTTCATCTGAAGCCTCACAAGTGCCTCCAAGAAACACCTCAATGGACCCTGAGTACACAGGAAATCATTATTACTTCAAATCAGCATACCAAAAATACCTTAAAGTAATGCATTAATTATAAAAGTATTCCATTTAGATTCCTCAACCTAAATAAGTACATTCTTTTTCATTGAAAGAAGTTATTGCAGTTTTTTATATGGGAAAGACAGCTTGAATATTTACAGGTGGAAGAGGTTGGTTTTCAAACTCTGTCTCGTGCTCAGAAAATGCATCCAAGCCGCCGTTTTTATATATAATTTCAGACTCGTCAGAAAACAGGACTCCATCGCCATCAAAGGCCACTTTTAACTGGGTGTCGCTCAACTGGTTTTCCATGTTTGGATTAAACATGGTGGCAGCAGCAATGCCTGAATTTAACGTGAAAGAACAGAGAAAAACGGTGTTTTCAGAAGTGTCCACAGGAAAACAGACATACAATATGACAAGCAGAATCACCAACCCTCCTCAATGGCCTCCACGACTTTGTTAGGATCCTTAGATAGGTAGAGGTCAGTATTATCATCTTTAAGAAAGTCAATGGGGCTTATTCCTCCGGTCATGTGAAATCTATCTATAGTTAAACCTGTAAGGAGTAATATCAATCCAAAATCAGGTTAGAAGCCAAACAATGACAAACATCAGTATCAATAATAATATCAAATACTGAAGGTAACAGTGGCCCAAAGCCACTTTGCAAGCATGACACCTAGTAGAATTAGAAAGCTTACAACAATGAGGAGAGCTCAAGTAAAGTATATTTTGCTTACCATAGTGTTCGATACTATTGTCAAGGCGCACCTTAACCAGAGCGTGGTTATACATCAAGACAATGTCAAATAGCTCCTCACTCTATGGGTAGAGCTCCCTCAACCGAGAATTTACTGTCATCAAAGCCTGTTAAATAACCATTTACACAAGGATTATAAAACAATGATGGAATTGGTTGTGTGTAGCGGCTAGCAGTTTTGACAGACTGTGAAAGCAATTATAGAAAAACACATGATTGTAAGCACAGTAAATACAGTAAGCTAATTGCTTTCGTTTGATATTACCATATTGTGACAACATGCAGATCCCATATAGTGTCATGTTAAAAGTGGGACTATTTCCATGTATTGAATTTGTTTGCCAATAAAAACCTTTAAAACTTATGAAATGTATTATTGTTTTCCAATATACAATAGAAACATGTTAAAACAAAAATGTACAAATACTGAACCAGCATACTTTGCAAAAAATACAAATTGGTACTGCCAATACTTTTGGCTACGACTGTACACTAGACACCCAGGTCTCTAAGACACACAACACTGCCTTGATTAAGAATTTGTGGAAGCCTTCAGTGTGGCATCCTGTAATTAGAATTACCTTCACAAAAGGAAACGCAGCCCCTGCTCTCAGGGGCTCGTCTTCGTTCTCCTGTTGATATTGACCATATTTCTCTAAGCCTTCCTTAAATATCTTTCTATCCGCATCCATGTCGAATAAGGTGCAAGATGAGACAGCGATTCTAACTTTTTTTTCTCCATTATCATTCATTACTGGCGGGTTATCTTTCAATTTCACTAAAATGAATTACGTTTACAACTGCTGTCCCAGGAATGGAGAATAAGGAAATGAACAGTTCTCTATGTACGTTACCCATGATGCATAAGGCAAATTCAATATACAAATCCTTAGATCTTGAACTTGAATAGCAGGTTTAGATTTGATCATACTTTTTGAAAACACACAAACACTTCCTTTATTTTATTATTATCACCTCATGAGTCTTACCAGTCTGAGGATGAATTTCAGAACAGATTAGCATTTGTTCATTCTTACATTGAGTAAAGTGGTTCAAATTGTGTTTTTGTCAATGGAGAATTTAATGCTGACTTGTCAGGTTGCTCTTCTATAATTGCAAAACACCTATTGCACTTCTGTAATGACAGCAATCTTATGTTATGGGATGGCCTCCTCTAATCCAACATAGTTATCTGTATTTTAATTCCAGGAATATGTGTGTTTGACTCTGTGCAAGTTTTATAGTCAGATTTGAGTTGATTTTAGTGGAACAGTTAGCTTGAGAACCTGGCTCTGTGCAAAGTAGTAATTTTCAAATAGTTAGAAAGTGCATTTTAATTTTAATTGAGACTCAAATAATGCTTGCACAAATGGAAAATTAGGCTACACTGTTTATATTGCATTGACATTTTCATTTTTTTTATTAACATTAGAATGTAGTCCACAAATAAGAAATATTTTGGCAACAGGCGTGCCGGAAAATATCTGTTACATACAAAACAACAGAAAAATGTACTGTATACAGTTACATTATTATTATTTTTCTTTGTATTTGACGTAATGTTATGGCGTTATTTTCTAGGACCATGTTCATGATTTCAGTTTCCTGTTCAGGAGACAGACGACGTTCCCGACCACTTGTGTTGGTAATCTTTCAGTTCTGCCAAACAAATAGTAAAATACTGTTAATACTGTGTAGGAATACAAAGTATGGATACATTTCCCAAATATTTATTATTTTTACAGTCCTACAGAACAGTTTACAGGCAATACTATACTACTGTACTCACTGAGTACTGTATTGATATGCAGTAGGTCTACTGCAATTTTCTAGTGAGAGTAGATTTCTTACCTATTCTCATTTCGGAAAGTCTGGATGATGGATGCTACAGTGTACCTGCTCAAATTTGGCTGTACTCTTTGCCCAGCCTCCCTCATTGACCACATAGTCAACCAAAGTGGCTCGGATCTCATCAGAGATTACGGTCCTTTGCCTTCCTCGTCCTCGTCCTCCTCCTCTTACTTTCACTCCTCTGGCTCTGCCTCTGTTTCCAATGTTGTTCCATTGCTCCAAAACAGGAGAGGTCACCTGTTGCCCTTTTATGCTAAAGCTCTGATTGCTCATTGTAAAACTGTGTGACAGGTGTTTGCCCATGGATGAGTCAGTGTGCATATTTGAATGGCAGTGTGTTCTTTGTAAAAACAAGAGATTTTCTTCATGAAAAGTGTGCCAAATGCAGAGAATTATGTGTAGTGTTTTGAAAGAAGTGTGTTTTAGAATTGCAATTTGAGAGTAAAGCAGGAATTGTGCTTGTAGTTTAGCAGAATTGGTTCAGGGGGTTGGTGCATGAGTTACATGTTGTGGTCATTGTGTGTCAAGTACCAGTATCAGTGTGTAAACATTTGATAAAAACTGTAATTAATTTGTCTTTGCATCGTACCAACTGAGTAACCGAATGCAACCGTCTGTGATCTGACGTAGATAGGTCGCTGTGACGTAGATGTACTGAGAAGCAAATCATGGAATTTGGTATAAGATTGATCACCCCATCAGTTCTAGTCTCTCAGTCCGGTTTAGCTACTATGCCTTCAGAAGAAGAGTCGGTGGCACAATCTACTGCATGTTCGGATTGAACGAGTAAGGCCTAATCGCGATTAACATTAAACGTAGTAGCTAGTTAAATATGTATACGTATATTTTTTATTTTAAATTATGTGGAGTTTCCAGTGAAATAACACAAATGTAAAAAGAAAAGTACGGTGGCCCCGAAATGCAAAACACCCCCCCTAATATAAGTGCATCCCCCAAATGAAAACACTCCCCCCAAATACGAGTCAACTCCCCCCAAATAGGACGACTTGCTCACCTCCCCCCAATACAATGACACACTCCCCCAAATGGAAAACATTACATCCCTGTAACTCAACGTTTAAAAACTCGTTCCATAGGGCTGCGCTTTACCATCGTCATCTAGTGGTTTACTATGAAAACTGCACTTGTAATTCACACTTTAAACCAGTAGATGGCGGAATTGAAGCGCAGCCCAATGGCGCTGTCGAAACAGTGCCACTTAACACGCAATTTATACTTTTGCATAAGTAGGCCTACTTGCTACCTGCTTTGATAGCTAAACAACTGTCCTGGTGCACGTAACTCTGTCAGGCTATTGCATTTCGTACTTCTGTCGATCAATTTCGTATTCCCTGTTAGTTACTGCATCCATTCAGCGACAAAAGTGTTGTACCAACCATTTCCGATTTGAGTCAATCAAATGGGAAATAAATGTATTTAGGAGTGATATATGTGTCACAATATTGATACAATATTGATACTGATTTACAGAAAGTGTTTTACTGTAGTTAAATGGACATTCACGGACTCCATTAAATCACATCCCACATTTCGACCAAAACATTTGTTACTAAATTGACAGTAAATGAATTAATCATTATTTATATTAGAATTTAACCTAAATGTTTCTACCAGGAGTTGGTTTACTCCTCGTATTTATTATTTTTATTAAAAGTATTTTAAACATCAGTACCTTTTATTTTGAAAACTTGGGAAGCAACCAACCGGAGACTTTCGTTTACTCTAGTCATCTACAGTGTAGCCACGGAAGTAGCTAGCAAGCAAAACAACTCAAAACAAAACTGACTTGTAATAGGTAGCTGGCTACAGTTGCTTGTTTGCTTGTTGCTTACCACACTCGTATACCGATTTCAGAATCATGAGCAACCCTGGTTTTTCTTCTGGACGGGGGAGAAATTCAGTCGGACCTGATAAAGTCGACATGTCATTAGGTGAGGCCTTACCCTGCAAACAATGTATCTGGCAACATCCACGACATAACTGAACAGCAGCAGCCAGGCTAGTACATAGTACAGAACACATAGACATCTAATTACCGTCCCAGTTTACTGTTGCCTTGCAAGCTGCCGAGACAGATTTCCTATAATGCTCGGGCTTGTTTATTTATCATCGCATACCTAATGCTAACTAGCTTTTACACGAAGGCACGTTCCAAACGGGTTCTTCATCATGTTTGAGAATTCCAAAGTGTCGGGAATGCAAGCAACCTAGTTCATGCCAACACAGCAACAAGACTTCAGAATATTTGCTGTGCCCTGTCAAGGTGTCAGAGGCAACGTTCTCGCAATAAACGTATCGAAGGCAGCACTGAATCACATATTGTAGCTTTATGAATTAATGTTAGCTAATGTTAGCTAGTGCTAACAACTTAACGAGATAAGTGTGCAGCATCTGTATTATTTATTTTATGATGGACTCTGCCTGAATTGAACCGACTTGAGTTTTTGATGTTGTTTGTTTAACATATGTCTGTGTCCCTATAGATGACATTATTCGTTTAAACAAGAAAGAGCAACAAACACGGAGACAGAGCCCAGGGAATCTCAAAGTCCAGCTTCCCAAGGGAAGAGGAGTTGCAACCAGAAATGGGGGACCAATTCAAAGAGGTCTGCATTTGTCCTTTGGATTTGGATAGTCATAACTTACAGATGACACCTGTGGATACACATGTAGCAGTGTTTGTTTGACAACATGGGTTTGCATATCCAGGAGGAGGTGTAACTAGAGGAGCCAAGGCAGCAAGGTTTGGTGTTCTTGGCAGGAAGATTCCACCTCCAGCAGGTCGACGTCGGGGGCAAGGGGTCATCACTGGACTGGCTGCTCGGAGGACAGCTTCTCTACAGAAAGGCATCAGTCCATTCAACAGACCGCCTGTCAATCAGGTAGCAAGGGAATCTGGATTCATCTCCTACGTATTTCAGAATACACACTTCACTTTCCTGTGGAAGTGCCATGTGTTTTTGAAAGTAGTTAAAAAGAAGGGACTTGAGTGATCCAAGAGGCTACCGCTAATTAACCACTCAATCTTCACCAATTACGTCTCTAACAGAAGTCACGCCCTTTTGTCCAACGCAACAATACCCAGTACAGAAGGCTGGAAGGCCAGATGAGACCGCACAGGCCGACTGAAATGCAGAGAGGCCCAAACACAGCAGCCCGCAGACCCTTCCAGCTGAAGAGACGGTGAGGCTGGCTGAGTTCTTTGTCTTCGTTAGTGACCGCCTCCACATCTCCATAGGGGAAATCTCACAAAGTATATTTTAGTATAAAGTATACATTTTCATTTTTTCTCAGCTAGAAGTTTGTTGGCAGTATGATTCGGAGACCATCATGATGACGTTTTTAGTTTCCGGACCAATTTCTGTTTGTTGTAATCCTGTCTCCAATCCAACCAGGCCCTTGCCTCCAGCTCAACAGGCTCAGAGAGATGCCCGTCAAGCCACGTTTCTCTCCCGAAGGGGACTCAAGGTATGAGCTCAAAGGTCTATTTGACATGTTTATGACTACCAATCAGGCTCGACATCCTGTAAAGATGTGGGTGCCACATCTCTAAACCTTTTCTTTCTTTTAGGTTCATACACAAGTACAGAAGCCTGTTCAACCCATTGTTTCAGGCAGAAACAGGCAGTAAGTATTTGAGTTGATGCTCGATATTCAACCTCCCCAAATTCCATGGATGTCGGCCTGAACGTCTGCTGATTTCACATCTATGACATTTTAAATGGATCCTTCTTTGGAGGACGCAGTCAGACAAAAAGCTGTGCTTCTACCTCATTGTTCCCCCAGGTGGCGTACATCAACAAACAGCAGTGGAATCATCACTGTGTCCATTGAAAACCCCACAGCCAGAACACAGCCAGAGTGAGTACTGTTTACTGCATGACAAGTATCACATGCCACCGCCCAAGTCTCATGACTCCTCAAAATGTGCTGTTTCATGTCTCGATTTACCCAGGCCTCCGAGCGCTTGGTCCCTACACCCTCCAGCACCCAGTATACCTCCACCCAAGATGGAAGTTGTGGAGGAAAAGAAGCCACCTAAGGGAGTCCCTCTGCAGTTTGACATCAACAGTGTGGGGAAACCGGTGAGAACAACCACTGCCGGGGCTGGAGTTCAACTTGAGGCTGCGATCAAAAGCAGTTGAAAGTGACCAGTCACAAATCAGACAAAAATTACGTTTTACTCTCACGTTGACAAATCTTTAGTATCAAAATGTTTTTAAGCTAGTCCAAAATAATTTTACTGGCAGTATAAAAAGAACATTGAGGTGTCGACAGCTGACCTTTCACAGGAACTTAAAAACAGGATCCAAAAACTGTTGATTTTAGATGGTCATAGCAAATCCTTTTTAATGTTTTCCTACAGATTTATATGGTTTGTTGTGATGGTGATGGTGATGTGCTGCCACAAACCAAATGGGCACATGCATCACACACTTTCACATGCAGCGCCATCTAGTTTCATGCTAGCTCGCCAACGACTTGCATGGTTAACATCATAATCTGTCTTTTGTTTACGGTCACTGAAACCACAAATGTGCTGACATCACCATTTATGTATTCCTATCACTATCTATCGGTTGAATATCTGTGTGTGTTTGTGAAAAGAAACATGTAACGTCTGATATTTAAACCTCGCCAGCTTCCTCATTCATCTGTTTTATTTTCTTCTTCTTCACAGCAGACAAAGATGACTTTGAATGAGCGATTCCGGATTCTCAAAGATCAGCGTATTGCCACAACTGCCACAGCAAGCAAAGGCAGCCGGTTTGTCACTGTCGCCTAGTCCAGGACAAACACACGATGACCAACCCCACTCAGCCCCCTCCAACCAACAACAGTTTTGAAGGATGGATTAATCCAAGGGTCTTGAATTACTCTTGATGAGGGATTAGTGGGAAAAATAATAAGAATACCCTGTCCACTACTATTCACAATGGAGGTGCCGTTATCACAGAGGAACAACCTTTCTATTTTAAATCAAGGCATCCAAATCATTCACACTGTATTACAGTCTGTGTTGTGTTCAGGGGCTGTTGTGTCAGGAGGAAATGGACAATGTTTTCTTCACCTGAAGTGGGACTGCAGTACTATCTTTGTAAAGGCCACCCAGAGTTTTTTTCTTTGAGAGGTTGTGCCAGGGATATTTGTTTCGAGCTGTGAATAATGTGTAAGTGCTTTGAAGATTTAAAAAGAAAGATCGGTCGTTTTTTGTAATGTTTTAAATAAACAATTGCTGAACATTCTCTTTTTTCAAAGTTATGAAAGTTGCAATGCCTATCAACGTTGCTGTGCGTTTAGCTAATTGTTTAAAACAACGTATTTGTTTTTCAGTGGCAGAGTTGATCAGTTCCATTTTAATAGTGGCATTAGGGGGATAATCTATTCTTATTTCGGTCACAGATGAGAACTGGATTTAAAGGCAGTAGGTAAGAGGGCCAAGGGCTCCAAAGATAGCAAACATTTGTTTTTGTGATTGTGCAACCATCCCCTGGAGACTGCTCCATCCCACTAAACTGCCCTGACTACAATCTGCATCTGTGTGGTAAGAACCATTTGAATGGAAAAACAGGAATGTGTATTCTACGGTTTAAGGATAGTGGAAAGTCGGTTGGTGTATTCTGGATGGATGAGGGAGCCATCTTGTGGCTCCAAATGGTAATTCCAATAGAAAATCTATTATAGCTTCTCAAGGGTACTTCAGAGCTTACCAAATCTAGATATGCAATGTTTGTAGACTTTGATATAGCAGGTACAATTACTCACGTTTCCATAAATTTCCATTCCATCATCTAAAGCATTAGTTGTCAAGGCACTGATTTAGCATTTTAGCCAGGTGTAGAGTATCCCCTCTCAGTGTTCAGCTGCTGGATAGTTTTGATGTGGATGCAACCATCTTCTAGCCCTCTTTAGTCAAGCAGAAATGACCATGTTATTCACCATCGGACCTATTCAGAATTAACTGTTTTACCAGGCGAGTTTAAAGGGATATTCCCCCACACTTCTTTACATGATATGTCACATGACATGTAAGGATTACATTAGTTGAACATTTACAGTGTCCAAATGGTAGACAGTATCTGGTGGCTAGGTATCAAAGCACAAAGAACTACAATGGGTGTAATCTGAATATTGCATTTATTTAAATACATTAAATTTTGCAATGTAACAAAACTATTGGCATATGAAATTCAAACACCATTTAAATGAAAAAAAAATACATGGCTCACTTCATTTTCTGTAGCTAGTGTCAGCAACACTAGTTTCTCTCAATCTCCAGCTGTTTTCTCCATTTCCCCCCTCTGACATTGTTCACAGACTACTATCTTACAATAAGAGTGCTGAATAAAAATGAGGTAAGAAAGTGGTTTGAAGATTACAGATCATGCAGAACATGCTAAACAGCAACAAAAATATTTTGTTGTGGAGAAAGAAAAAAAACAACAATGTGCATTACAAAATAATCGATTTACACAGCTTTGCATCTTTGGTTACAAAGTATGTTGAACGATTTCACAGCTTTTCCCCCTTAACCAAAGACAAATGCACATGAAGACAAGGGTATAATGAGGGGGTAGGGGGTGAAGAGTATGGCAATACTTTCTATTGATAGAAGAAACTAGCAAAATAACTCATTAAAATAGCCTCCAATAGATTCAGGTTACAATTTCATGTCACAATAATTGGCGTTTACCTGTACACACTTGCTATGCTTTTGATACTTAACACTATACAAAAAGATGTACATTCAAACTGGATCTTGTCATTTGTGAAAACACAAAGCCGAACTATAACTGCTGTTAGTGTTAGACTAATGTCAGACTTTATTGCCTACATAGAAAGGTAGTTCATGTTCACGGACCCCAGAATTTTCAAGGTGGCCAATCACTTGAAACACAAAGGAAAACGTGTGTGTGGGGGGGGTGTTTTGAAAAGCTTTTTTTCATGACATTGTTCCTTTATGAAAATAGCAGCCCTGTAATAAATAATCATAACAGTAGACCTCTGATGCATGGATTGGACTCATGATGAAGTAATGGCAGCGGTGACGGCTCTGAAAATAGACTCTTCCACTTTACAACATGAAACAGCAAGGCTAAAAATAAACCTGTCCACCCACTGGATTATATCGCTTAAAAAAATATCTCTGACTTATTCATTCGTGCCTCCTGTGAGCTGTACCCTCTTCCACACCCAGTCGAGTCATGAGTCAGCATCTAGTCCACAGGCTCTGACCAAGCATTCAACTAGTCCAGGATCCAGCAAGGTGCCACTTGTAAGATTCTCCCTCTCTTGATGATTGCATTAACACTGGGAAGGCCTACAGCACACATTCATACCTGTATTCACAAACACACTAACAATCTCTTAACATACACACACAGACACGCAGAAGCGCTGCTCTGGGTTGTAGTCAAGCTGGTGGCTTTCACATTCGAACTGTAACTAATTGAGGATTCAATTACATATTATTCTCTCCCTTTCATGAACAGAGAGGAACAGGATGAGCTTCAAGCAGAAGTGACACTAGGCTGTGTTTGCTGAGGGTGTTGGCTGGCTTCAAGATTGGCCCGGGGTTGCTGGGCCTGGTGTTGCTGGGGCTGGGCCTGGTGTTGCTGGGCCTGGTGTTGCTGGGGCTGGTGTTGCTGGGGCTGGTGTTGGGCCTGGTGTTGCTGGGGCTGGGCCTGGTGTTGCTGGGCCTGATGTTGCTGGGGCTGGGCCTGATGTTGCTGGGGCTGGTGTTGCTGGGGCTGGGCCTGATGTTGCTGGGGCTGGGCCTGATGTTGCTGGGGCTGGTGTTGCTGGGGCTGGGCCTGGTGTTGCTGGGGCTGGGCCTGGTGTTGCTGGGGCTGGGCCTGATGTTGCTGGGGCTGGGCCTGGTGTTGCTGGGGCTGGGCCTGGTGTTGCTGGGGCTGGGCCTGGTGTTGCTGGGGCTGGGCCTGGTGTTGCTGGGGCTGGGCCTGGTGTTGCTGGGCTGGTGTGCTGGGCTGGTGTTGCTGGGGCTGGGCCTGGTGTTGCTGGGGCTGGTGTTGTGGGCTGGTGTTGCTGGGGCTGGTGTTGCTGGGGCTGGGCCTGGTGTTGCTGGGGCTGGTGTTGCTGGGGCTGGGCCTGGTGTTGGAGTTGCTGGGGCTGGTGTTGGAGTTGCTGGGGTTGGAGTTGCGATTGTAGTGGGGCAGAGACATTATGTTGTCCGGCCCCTTGCTGGGGAGGAGCGCTAGTAGAGTTTGAGGCTGCTGGGACGGAAAGCTGTGACAGCTGGTCGTTGTTTGCCAATGATTTCAACACAGCATTCTCCCTCTCCAGTACAGAGTTCCTGTCAAACAGCTCCTTGATTTGCTCCTTCAGAACCTCCACCTCCTCACGCACCGCATACATTAGATGGCTTTTTACCAAGTCCTGAGCAGGCAAAACCAAATGGGGAACAAACTATGAGCTCACAAGTATCATTTTGGTACATTCAAGAAGTATAGAATCTAGACCCCACACTAGGGAAGCTATTCCCGATGTCCTACAACCAGCATATGATACTGTAATCATAATGTACATTAAGGGAGAACAAAAACCTTTGTCTATTTGAAATGGAAAATATTGTTAGTTACTGTTATGGATAGTAAACCATATGGGGTTTTCTAGTATGTCCAAAATCAGTATAATTACATTTAAAATTATACACATTTATTTAAAAAAATCAATGACTTACCATTGCCTGTTCAATCTTATTATCAATGGCAACAACACTGGCTCCAGAGGCACTAAAAATGGAAGAAACGATCATGTATTCAGACAACTTGGCTACACAATGAAAACTGATTCACCAACCTGTTCATTAAAATTGGATTGCAGCCTGTCAAATAAAGCATTAAACACAAACCCTGTTTGCAATATTCAAAAGTTTACATTTTAACCATCTTCACCGTTTAGGACATTAGTTATAAGCCTAACATACATAGTTTATATCTGGGTCAACTGGGGCCCGATGAATGTGGTTAGGCATGCTCGCGTTCATTCCAAGTTGCC
Organism: Mallotus villosus; assembly: GCA_903064625.1. NCBI lineage: Eukaryota > Metazoa > Chordata > Actinopteri > Osmeriformes > Salangidae > Mallotus > Mallotus villosus. Next base: position 74,374 of record CAEFZP010005607.1, on the reverse strand, counting down.
CTGTGTGGGAAGTATAATTTATTTGTGCAGAAGTAGTGCATGCTTTCACAAATGATTTTTTCGACGCGGTTGCTAAAATTCCTAAAATTTCCATGTAATGCCAACGAAGCGGTGTGGTCAGTTATATATGCATGCCAAGAGCAGGGAAAAAACAGACTTGGTTTCTCACTTCAACAAATCACACGCTGCACGTTTTAAATAAGTGATACATAGAACAAGCAAAACCCATTTAAAGGAGCGCCAAACTGAAATATACATTTACCTGCGACGTTCCCTGTAAGTATACAGTGACCCCGAATAACCATACGGGGACATTGGACAAGGTGGTAAATTGTAAGAAATTGTGCACCGCATGATTGGGCGAACAGTGCTCCTTCACTGGCAGCTGTAGAAAGAAGGTCACTATGTCTCACCGAGGCACTGAAGTAGATCACGTTGGAACTACATTTAGCAGAATGAAACGTGAGACATGTGTAGAAGTCGAAACGGATTTACTAGGAGGCGGGGAGAAAAACCACACCTCCCAGCTCTTTGATGTGGAGACAATGATAAATAATATTAACTTGGATTTGGGAGGATTAGTTTTATTGCAGTGTAGCAATCGCGTTGCACAGGGTCCTACAATGGCCTTGGTGCACGATGGTATCATACTCTTATCATATATTTGATGGTAAAGTTGCATCGTGAACAGGGGTCAATGTGGCGTTTTAAAAGCGGGATGATTCAGCAACCTAAGAAAGGTTGATATGTGAAATTGAAAAGTAACAGAAGTTACAAGTATTTTTAGGGTTGCTAGGCAGGTTAGATCCTATATATTGCGTAGGCCTACCTGTCTCAGTTCTTACATCAGTAAATACCATACGACGTGACATGGGTGCCTGAAATCTAACCCCTTTTCACAGGGTACTCTTAATCAATAGATGCAATCTGTCATGCATCATTATTCAATCAATTATGTTTCCACAGGGACTTTGTTAAAAAACCACACCATCCATGTACACACTATTTTATTCTGCCTCTCTTAAAACACACATGTAATAACAGAGCACAAAAAAAAGTTTCTCCTCTGCCATTAAAATAACTTGCTGGAGTGGAGCAAATGTTCAGACGATTAGTATCGACAGGACGCTACCCAACCAGGTGAGGAATGTCCTCATATCTCTTCCTCCAGCCATGTGACCCCAGGTGTCTTTACAAATGACGACAAACCAAGACACACACATCCTGTAAGGCTGACAGGATCACCAACTCAAACACTTTTCTTGGAAGTGCTTTGGAGAGCGGGCTAGGCTAACCCAATGTGTGTTTGATTAGGTTAGAGAGGTGTGTACGTGGCCATACACACACACACACACACACAGCCCTCCTCCCGTCGAGCAGACCTCATGCAGATTTGGAAATATTCCCTATCGTGAGTTTAGCGAGCTGGTAGGCACAGGCCTCTTTGCAAGTAGCCGCTGTTCATGACTCACACCCTGCAGCAGCTAAGAATCAATGTTCAAAGATAGGCTGTGATGAAGAATAGTACAGCTGGTGCTAAAAAAAAGAAGCGTGACATTTCCCAGAAGTCCTGAGACCCTCATCCAAGAGCAACTGTTCATGATGACGGTACAGAGACCAGAACATGAGGCTTGGCAGTGGAGGGTGTTTGGAGAACCACACCACCTCGTAAGCCCCCTCTTTGCACCCACATGACCAAGCTGAAGCCCCACGGCTCTTGTTAAAGCCATGGCCTTCAATGGACAAGCCCCTGACTTCAAACACACAGAATACATGGCGAAGCCACCAATCTGGCTCTGTACCTAGGGGAAATAGTACAAACAATGTACAACTGCCTGTGTTGAGCACACAGGGCTCAGTGCTCGGCTGAGATCAAACGACACGCCGGCGAATGGTATGTGCCCTTATCCTGGTCCATCTTGCACAACTCGGAGTGGTAAAGCTTACCTTGTGCAATCACACGTGAGGGAGGGAGCTGTCGATGGTTTGGTTGTCATATGTTAAACTACGAATGGTTGAGGGAGAGAAGGGTTCCCAGAGAAGGCTGAGAATCGAACACGTCTACATTTATTGGGGGCAAGGGGGGTTGTCATACCTTGTCCCTGGCAACTGTTGCCTGATAGTGTAACTGGGAGAGGCTACTTCAGTGACATAGAAAACCCAGGTTAGGACCTTCTCTTCACCCCTTTGGCACACAATAAAAAGAAGCTCAAAGCTCAAAAGCAAGGCCAGCGACAACGCATGTTCACAGTGTGTGAGATGAACACCTTCTAGTGAACTTTACAGAGTGCCTGCTCATTAAAGACACATACAATGTCTTCAAGGAGCAGGTGCAAATAAGCTTTGTGTGACAACAGGCACATTTTTCTCTGCGGTTAGAGACAAATTGACTGAATGCCTATTTCTCATGCAAAGGTGCTTTAAAACCATGCTCTTGTAGTGAGGGAACCATGCCTGAGGCTTGTGAGCATAGCTGCAGTCATATTACAACAGGTGTCATTATTAGCCAATCGGCACACAGAAAACAGCAGTCTGATCATCACAGTCCATACTTGAGCCAAGTAATGCTGACAAATGCAACTGACATGACGCAATCTGTTAAGGACCCAGGGCCACTACCGGCCACTTTCAGCAAAGCTGCCAGAGTGTAATTCCATCTGTGTGCTAATAATAGGAGTCTGTGTGCCAGCAATACACCTCAGGGACAGGAAAGGATCCCAAGTGTTCAGTCTGAGGCCCGTTCAGTCTGAGGCCCTCCAAGTGTTCAGTCTGAGGCCCGTTCAGTCTGAGGCCCTCCAAAGTAAATCTAGCCCCAAACTACAGCCGTGAGGGGAAGGGAGAAAACTACATGCCAAAAAAGCACACTTCCAAGATGTTGACAAGTCGTAACACCACACACACACACACACAACTCCATTAGTGTCTCTGTTGGGGAGGCACTAACAAGTCAGTCAATGTTTTAGTCAGTGGTCTTCAGTCAGAGCCTCACCGTGGGGCTGGGAGAGTGAAGGGAAGGCAGCCAGGTATGACATGACTGCCTGTGTGAGCAGTTCCTGAGCCGTGCTGCTGGTGTGTCCTCTGAACGTTTCTGATTGTAGCTTTTTCCCCCCCATCTGCTGTTCTGCCCATCCAGATATCGTTTACAAGCCAACCCATTTTTGGGGTTTTTCAATTTGTATCTAAAGAATGTTCTGCCTTCTGAATGTACCCTCATTCCTGCTATGGAGGTCCTCTATGTTTGGTTCCCATCCATGAACACGAACATAGTTTGCCACTGAGAACTTCACTGCAAACACACGCAAATATCATGCGGCTGCCCTCACACACACACACACACACACACACACACACACGCACACAGGCAGGTCTGTTCGAGCCAGTACAGTACCTATCAATGTGGACCTTAGAGTCTTGCAGCCTGTGGCCAGACTGGAAGGCCTGGTAGAAAGCCATGGAGGGGTTCCTGTGCCAACCAAAAAGAAGGAAAAACAGGGAAGGGGGGAGAGAGAGAGTGGGAGATAAATCGGTAGGGAGGATGGAAAAGAGGAGAGAGCAGGCCTGGCTCGTGTTGAGCAACAGAAGAATGTTCAAAGATAGGTGCTAATTGGCTGAGATTGCCCTTGGGATATCACAAGTTCCATGTAGAAACCAAACTGGTAGTGTACACGATCCACAAAAACTCAGAAGTGTCTTCCTATTTCTCAGTAACCACTGATCACCCATAAGGAGAATCCCAGTACAGCGTCAACACGCGTCGCATGCCAGAATCTGAAAAGTTAAACAACATCTTACGTTGAGGTCTACAGACTAAGAGTAGTTGTCTTTTGGTGACTGCTGTAGGAGGTGGGGAGTGGGGGTGGTCTGGCTCAGATGGTTAACATTACCTCCTATGCCCCTAACTATGGGGCCTTTGAGTCCACCAAGTACACAGTGTTCTATAGCAAGGGATGTGTGTGTGTCTGTGTGTGGAAGGAAAATGCCTCCCCCCCCCGCCCCTCGTTTACTTCAGGAAAAACTCAAACCCACATACAGGCTTAAGCACACACACACATCCCCACACTGGGGAAGAACACGTTTATCAACTGCATGTGTGTGAATATCTCAACTCGAAGACAGAGCTCTTTTCCTAGAAACCTCTGGCTTAATACTCCCCATGTCGCATTACCTCAGGACCAAACACTTTAACTGTTCCCTTGGGTTTGTGGGGGGTTGGGGGGGTTGAAAACAAACGTACTTACCAACTACCACACATGGGTAATGTGATAAACACAGATTTGCACACAGGCTTCAACCAAAACACACTCAGACAAACGAGTGAGCTCAGATGATCTTCGGATCTTCGTGAGGTCATGACTGTAAAAGTCATCCTCCTCCATTTTCAAGAAGTAAACATTCTGCTCTGAAAGAACCTCTTTGTAACGTGTATCTTAACTTCTTCGACCATTCTCCCTCTCTCACAAGCAAACTCAGATCCAACGTGACCAATGTTTTCACAAGCCAATACCTCCTCAAAGCAAATGTTTGACCCAACGGCACACAGAAGTAATCTTTTGAGGCATTATTTCTCAGTGATTTCACTTATGTTTGCCTTACTCTGCTAATGTACTGACTTCATTCACTTCTTGTATTGGTAATAGGCTACCAGTACACAGAAAAAGTGGGTTGAGCATGAGATTAGCAAGACCTCAGACATTTGGTATGGTGAGTATGGTGAGTATTAAGAAAGAAAGGTAAGAGAGATGGGAAGAGAGAGAAAAAGGGGTGGAGAGAGAAAGAGAGAGAGGGTGGGTACAGAGAGAGCGACAGAGACTGGTGTTCATGTACCCTTCAGTCCTCAGGCCCAACTGTCAGTCCCACAGCAGAAGTAGGTCAGGACTATTTAGATTCCAGAACCCTAGGGGGTCTGGGGGTAGTTCCCAAAGGCAAGGGTTGGAGTTAGGGGAGAGAGAGAGACGAGGAGAGTGCCCCACTGACACTGTAATAATTCAAACATGGCTTCTCTTTGGAAATGTAACCCTTGTAGGCCCCTGCTCAACCAGGTGGCAGAGGGCGAATCAAGACAGAGAAGCAAAGAGACCGGAAGGAACCTGGGTTCCCAGGGCAGAGTGGCCTCATGTGCTGAAAATCCCAGTTCAACTGAACCAAGACAGCCACCTAAATACCACACATAGCTAGATGGAATAGGTGTGTAGGCAAACCTGGGCTGAAGCCAGCATGACATAGGCCTAAGTCAGGAAGTGCTGTTGAAATAGCCTATTATAAGCAGGGCTGGGGACATGCTGTTCTGTAGATACAATAAAGGGCCTCTGTGTACCTGTGGCAGAGGTGCTGACTGAGGAAGTGCTTATAGACAGGGCGAAAGAAAGAAAGAAGGTATTTACCGTAAGACCGCGGCTTAAACATGCACCACAAGTTGCTCACATTTCAAAGCAGCTGTCGATGGTAGTGAGGGCAAAGGGACTGTGCAGTCAGACAGTGGGTGAGACAATGATCACCCTACATCCTCCTCCTTTCTTCTCAGAAAAACAGGAAACAGCAGGACACCCTCCCAGAGGTCAGAGGCAAAGTGACACACACAAATGACATATCCTTTTCCAATGGGCCCACTTTGCATGGAGCTATGGCTATGCCTGCAACCCCTACAACTTTCAGCGCAATACCATACGTTGATGCAAGCCTGAACAGTAAGGACATTCTGTGGACATTGTGTGAGGGGAAACAATATCACAACAAAAACAAGTTAATACTACACACAGGGACAAGCTAATCTTATTGATTCCAGTTATAGAAAAAGTGCTGCCCGACTGGCTCGAGTATTTTATCATGCAGAAAAGAAATGCTTATGAGCTCTGTTTTAACTCCAACTCAATTTCAACCCAATTTTATTACTGACACCTGTGAAGATTTGTGGTTCACTGACGCCTGACAGGAGAGCAGTGAAAAAAACTGGATGTATAGCTTCTCCCTTTACGCAGTCTACTGAAACTCTGTAGCGACAAGAAAAACTCAGTGCTCCACCCCCTGCACAAGAATATTGAGTCAACTCTCTAAATGAACGCTAACCCCTCCTCCTCTTGTCCACCCACTCACTGTCTCTCTCCTACGGCCGTCACTGCTGCCACCCCTACTTTTCTGGCTCTGGAGGACTTATTTTAAGTTGCATGTTGGGTTTCAATTACAGATTTCTTTCAGCAGGTGATTCCTTTTTAATTGATTTGTAAAAACTCTCAATTCCAATGAGGCATTTCTGAATGTGACTGTTTGCACTTTTCCTTATCTTACTGAGGAAGGAAACATTTTCAGCCATTGGACCAAGAGACTGTGTGTCTGTATTTCTTGACAAGAGATAGAGAGATAGAGAAGGACGTCATACATAGTTTCCATATTTGCTTCACGCTCTCTGGAGCACCTCCTCCAGCTCTAGGAATATCTCATTCATTGTTCTACAGCAATGTCATTCAACACCTATATCCTTCCGTGAACATATGTCTTTCTCTGCTTGCCTGTCAGTCAGGGACTCTACCACTAGACACAGCAGAGGAGGTAGCACAGAATGTACAGATGCACTGCTGTCAGGTATGGCTGGCCAGGGGCCCAGATGGGGGGTTTAGCTTCACATACCTGGCACCTCTCTGCACTGTGGGTGGGGTAGGGTTGACTGTGTTTCAATGACATTGGGAGGAGTTTTTTGTGAAGTGACCCAGATTAATTTTAAGTTGACACAACATGACAAAAAGGGAGAATAAGTCGTCATCCTACAATTTGTTGTCGTATTGATCCTCTTCATCATAGAAACATTTTAACCACATGAGAGGGTGGGTGTCATGGCAGGGTGATGTCACGTGGAATGAACCCATGTGACAAAAAGTGTTATGGTGGACACGCCCCCTCTCCCACATCCTTATCTGGCGTACAGGGCCACTGTGGAAAGACCACTGTTTGCTGTGTGATAGGGCTGCGCTATCAGCCAAGACCCATGCTGCTGTCAACTTGGGAGAGGGTCTTTTCACAAGCTAAAGGAGGAGCTCATTTGGAAGTGAGCAAAGGACAGAGGGCCCAGTCACTTGAATCCTCAAGCTGCAAGAAGCTCATCAGCAGCATCCTTTCAATGGCAGCGTATCACTGTGGGATTCATCGACATACTGAATCACAACTACCAGTCAAACTAGGCATCAGAAATACCACCTTCACCACTGACCATGCATACAGCCTGCTCTATAAAGTCTGTAAAAAGAAACCATAAAAGAGATTTGAGGCGCTTTACCGTTTCCTCTTGCGCTTGCCAACCTTGAGTGCACAGCTACGGAACTGAAAGTCTGAAGTTTCAAAAGGAAATGAATAAGATGGCAACTCTGATCTGCATCTGTGTGATGGTATGCATGCCAGTTAGCTACATACCTGTGTATCAGCAGAGATCAAATCAATCTTTAAAAGAATCAATAATAAAACTACCTTGAGTATGGTATGTATTATACCCCTTTTCCACCGACGCGTTTTGGGTGCTGGTTCGGAGCCGGTGCTTAATCTCGAACCAGTTCTTTCTCTTTTGACAGGCTCCGAACCAGGGAACGAGGTTCGCAAGTAGCACCACTTCGAAGCTGGGCTAGAGTGGGAACCAAGTAAGAACCGCTTGCGTCAGGGGCGGGGTTACCTCGACCAACAAGACTAACAGAATCCTTTGACCGCCATTGCTGTACCGCCATTTTACAATTCATATTTTAGCTAAACAGTACGTGTAAATCAGCGTTGCTGGGAAAGATGAGACGTATACAGTGACACAATGACGTGGGTCTGTGGTGGCTCTCTAGCCCGTGGAAAAGCAAACCGGTTCTTAGAGGGCTCGCAAATTAAACCAGCTCCGAACCGGCTCTAGCATCAGCTCCGAACTAGCTCCCGGTTCACTTTGGTGGAAAGGGGGTGTCAGTAACTTTGATTCACCAAGAATGGATCCAAATATCATCTGAATAGCAGTTCATTCTTCAATTATATGGACTTGTAACGTTCTTCAGACCTGGGCCAATCTAATAGGACTGGGAAAAACTGACTTATTAGTTTGTGCTTGAAACACAGTGATTTGGATCGATTAGAGTATTATGAGGAACTGCAGGCAGCTACAGACATGATTGAAGTGAGCCTGTGATAGAGATGGTTCATCCAATCACCTGACAAGTATTTGCCCTTTTCCAATTTCCAAGGACAACTTCTCAGATGGATATGTGTAGCAAAGGCTTGTTAAAAATGTCAATAAAACTGGAATTAATGATATAGCTATACAATATTCTAAAATATATCTGTTATATAAGACTATGTAACAACATATCTCTGCTGCAGAAGTGTCCATCTTTTGCAGCGTAAGCTCCCATTGTTTATTTAAATGACACAGTAAATATATGCCTGTATCTAATGCACAACCAGCTTTAGAGGTTGTCCAAAAGTGTAAAATCAAAACACTTTTTGGGGAGTGTTTTCAAGCTGAGGGGGTCATGGGTGTTTTCCTGAAGTTGGCTCCGGCACTCTTTCAAGCCCTAATGAGTAACACTAAACATTATACTTCCTTTCTGTGTGCTTCTACTACCACCCCTCCCTTCTCCTCTCCTCCAATCCTGTCATTTCCCCTCCATGTATAGCCCAAGCAAGCAAAGGCAAAAGGCCTGAGTCTGGCCAGCCATACTGCACCAAAAACCTATTGTTTGGATTTGTGACTTCCTTATGACTAGTAGGGAGGATCGACCGACACTCACCTCACTGAACTGCTTGTGTGTCAGTAACAAAACAAACTTTCATGTTCCATCTCCAGAATACACACAAAAGGTCCCAAGATACATGTAGAGGCTAACGTATGACTATTCACTGTCAATTTATTTAGCATGTGAAAACACTGACTGTGACCAGACTGTTGTAACTTGCTTACTAACTGTATGTATTAACCTGCTCTCACAGTGATTTACCTGTCATCATCTCCGTCCACAGGTATGGTAATTCCAAACAGGCTGTTGACAGATGGGCTGGTCAGCTGCAGGTTCACAGGCATCAGAGGCTTCATCAGGTCTTTCCCAGAGAGGCTGGGAGGCTGGCTGGCCAGGCCCTCCACCGTACCCCTTCTCCCCTCCACCTGTCCAAATCCTACAGACGAGAGGCCCTGGGCCCCACTTGTGTTCCCAAGAGTTCCTGCACCATTGGGGGGGGATCTGAGTCTGCTGACCAGGAGGCAAGACAGAGGAGGATGGGTTTGGCGTGGCAGAGGCCGCGCTGGAGGCACTGAGCAGGGCAGGGGGCACACTGGTGCCCACTGCAACAGCAGGCACATTCTGGGTGCCGGGAGGAGCTGGGTAGAGGTTGAGAGGCTGCCCGGATGAGGCATAAGGACCCACTGTCTGCTGCTGCAAGGTAGGCACCATACCCAGCAAGGAGCTGCCAGCACCTCCCAATACTGAGTGCTGCAACAGGGTTGAAGCTGGCTGACTGACAGGTAAAGAGCTCCCTCCAGCAGTCAGTCATCTCTCCTCCCTGCCCCAGCATGGAAGCCCCGCCAACCGAAAGAGTCACGACCGGCGAGGGGCCCTGGCCCAGAGACTGTCCCACAGAGTGGCTTGCTATAGGTAGGGTCTGACCAGCCAAGGCCACTGGCTGCATGGTTGTAGCCTGGTGTTGTTGGTAATAGTCTGCCTGGTTCTGAGGAAGACTTGAGGACTGGTTGGACAGTTGGTGTCCCAGGGGAATCTGCTGTAGCATGGGCTGCTGCTGGGGTGGGTAGACTAGTGTCTGAGTCTGGGCTGCAGAGGGAATACTAGAAGACTGGCTGCTGTGCCCAATTGGAACCAAATTCTGGGAGGCAGCGCTTGTAACATGTCCTACCGATGGTTGCATGGCTGGTACAGTCATCGACTTGTTGTTGGAGAAAGTGCTCTGTGTGGCCGCTCCCCTGCCAGCCTGTTGCGCAACACTGTAGTTGTGATGGTGGTGTTGCTGTTGCTGCAGTGTCTCTGCTGAGTGTGTGTGAGAGGCAGACACTGAAGCATCAGTCATGGAGCCTAGGCCCTGGCCCGAGTGTGTCGCTGGGGTAACCATCGAACCACCTGTCACACCCAGCCCACTGTCCCTGTCTGTGCCGGGGTCTGGGATGTTGGCATGTCTGATACTATCTACTGATCTGTTGACCACAGAACCTTCCGAGTCTTTCTCGAAGAACTCCATACAAGTCCACCTGCCCCTTTTGAAGGGCTCTCCAGTCCCATGATCAAGTTTGATAACCCTGAAGCGTGAAATGCAACTTGCTGGGGAGTTTGTAGTAGAAGGTGTTGAACTACTCACCACTGGCTGGGACGTGCATACTGACATATTGGTAGTTCCCCCACTTGCTGGTGGGATAGGCTGTTGTTGCACAACCCCAGGCAGTGTGATAAGAGGAGGACTGGTAACAGAACTTGTTACCATGGCTTGCTGGCTTGTGTGAGTTGATCCTATTACTCCTGCTTTCCGAAAACCCTCGTTTGTAGGTCCAGGCATAGCAGATAACTGTCCAACTTGAGGTGTATACGATGGTGCCACAATGCCTGTTGTTTCTACCCCTCCAATATTGTTTTGGGTTTCCTCTGACGAAATTCTGTCACATACCGTCTCATACTCGACCCTGGACACTTCGAAAAGTTCTGACGAGACGTCTTCGGCCCGGGATTCATCTGGGTCATCCAGACTCTCAGTGTCGTCCGCAACACTGCTGGCTGCCACCTGAGCCTGTGTTACACTTGTGATCTGAAAGCAGCTCTTCTTTTTGGCTGGCATGTTAGACATCTTGAGAACCTTTGTATATAACACTGGTCTAAATACTCCCGATTTAAACAAGGGAGATGATATCAGCTGTTAAATACCTAGAGGTCTAAAACAGAAGATATACATATATCCTAAAATGTATAGCTAGCACGATCACTAACTATAATCAAGATGAGTTTGCGTCACCCGTCTTCCTCTCGTCTCCTGTTGCATTTTATTCCAAAACGAAGCTTGATCCTCGGAAGTTCAGCAATGTGGCTGATGCCAACAACTTTTAGTTCATAGATCCAATTTAATAATAAATCCGAACTGGCCTGTCCATTTAATATACCGGTTCTATAGTTCTCAACCCACCGCTGCAAGATACAGCTCCCCAGCTGCAGGCGCTACTTTAGGCGGAGGCGGGCCCGTACCCCTCAGGCTTCACTCAAAGCTGGCTAGCCAAACCAGCTAGCTAGCTAGCTAGGTTAGCTCTAGCTTCAACACTCCCCCCTACGTTAGGACAAGTATGTAAGACATCCCGCGAAACAAGTATCCTCTTTACACTCTACTTGTACTTGTAATTTCCAAAATGTAGTACGTTTTCAAAATACGAGTATGACAAGATTCAAAAAGAGAGTCGTTTCAATTTTACACTTCGGGGGAACTGAAATTTGAAACAGCTCCGTCCTACCTCCCTTATTCTTGACAAGATGGCTAATGTATGTATGTAACCGCATTGCATCGTGGGAATCTTACGCAACATTTTTTACGTTAAAGACATTTGAGAATATCTATTTCTTTATGCCCCCACTCTTTTCTCCCACCCAACACACGCACTCAAAGGTATACTTGCTAAATACAATTGTAGTTTGTATTATTTTCTGTTTCACTCAATTCATTCTACACTGTTCGCTGTGTATTTACAGTTTAGTATATTGTATTGTTTATATTATTTATAGTTTTCTGTATATTTAGGAGGGTTACTTATTTAAGCTTGGCATAGATGTAATTTATGTTCTGTGTACTTATATGTTATGTTATGCCAGGTGCTTGAAAGACTTGAACTTGAATTCAAAGGTAAATTACACCTCAATGTGGTCCAATCCAGCAACAATTCCCCCTACACACATACACACACTTAAATATCAGAAAATCTATGAATTTGTGATAATTTTACTTTTCAAACAGGCCCATTCAATTCCTAACAGACTTCAAAACATTACTGCATGGCACATTTGGAGACTTAAAAGTAGCCTACATTTCATAAGTAAAACTAAATTAAAAAAGCATGAACGTTTAGAAAACACAATCTGTTAGCACTGATTCTGAGTAAATATGTTAAAGAGACAAAAACTGCGTACGCAGTATTTTTAAGACTGCTGAATTTGTAGATGAGTTTGCTATCTCAAAAAGCAGGTAACACATTTTACACCGTGCACTTCTGAGAGAGATTTGGAGATTTGTGAAAATAACATAGTTATTGGTCCAACCTCCAAGCTGCAGCCATACAGCCCCCCAACCCCCTTTTAAAAAACAATGTTAAAATAGGCTAACTACCCTATAACATTTCACAAAGAACATGTGAGACAATATAAAAAGCGAAGTTGAGCAGATGTGTGTCATTGACAATAAATTCACACTAATGATATTTCTATGATATATACAGCTGATAGATATGTTCCATATGTATTATTATTTGAAGTGAGCATGGCAAAATCATCAATCTACACAAATAATCATTCCCATGCAAACCCAAACCACTGCGTGGAACACCCCTTTTTATTCCTCCGCCTATTCCATTGTGCGGAGTGATCTGATAGGGACTACACCCAGGCGCTGCCTGCTTGTATGCATTGGCTTTCTTTATTGCCCGAGACTAGACGTTTGTGAACGTCGAATTGTGGGTATAATTGGTGGCATATAATTGACCGGCTGCAATTTAACTATCTGTTCCTGGATAATCATAGACCGTATATTTCACAGCTTATAGGGAGGTTAGTTGTTGATCAATTACTCAAATATGTCTTGGCAAAGCTACGTGGATAACCTGATGGCCGATGGCAGCTGTCAGGATTCCGCCATTGTTGGTTATACGGACGCCAAATACGTTTGGGCAGCACATGCCGGTGGTTCGTTTCTCAATATAACGGTAAGAGATTATATACAGAGTCAATGTTTAAGATACTGTAAAGTTTTGTGTGGACCAACTATTAGTAAGAAACACGAATTTGGCTGAACGGGACAGCTAACTAGCTAACGATAGCTAAATCCAATCATTACAAGCATGCTAACCAAGCTAGCTAGCTAGAAGAAATGGTAGGGCAACCTAAGTCTGGTTGAGAACATAGCTCCCACTGAAGTGATGCTAGCTGATTAGCTAGCCTAACGTGGCGTCCGATCACCTCATTGTGCATTCTAATGTTCATTCGTGGCATCTTGGATAAAGCTCAAAGCTGGCTGTCGCATGTGTTGTCTCTTGAGTGCCAACCCCATAGACTGTAGCTGTATGGAGCTACTTCGAGAGTTGCATGCGCTGTCTTGAGTCATTCAATGTGCTCCTCGCTGAGATAAGTTAGTCTACTGTAGTTAGCATAGCTGGCTATCCAGCAAAAGGCTAGCAATGATCCAGGCCTTGTCTTCCGCTACATGCTAAGCTAACTAACGTTGCCTGAGTTTACTAGCTAGCATATTACCACTGGGCTCAGTACGTGCGTGGGGTATCGCTAGCCTGTATCTTCACATTAGTGTACGTCTAGTTATTTGTACTAGCTTTAGCTCATTGGAAACGACTAACTTGAACCGTATTTCCTTAACTCCGACCGTATTTCAGACAGACAAACCAAGCTTATAAGTGAAAGACTATGTAGCCAGATAGCAGTTTGGGCCTAGCTAACTATTTGAAACGGTTATCCAATTAATTAATAACTTGTAGGCACTGAAAACGTAGGCACTAACATAAGCCAGTTTGGCAGGTTCCTTCCGAAGATGGCGGCTTCCTGTCTTTGAAGTTGCCTACCTCATAGCTAGCAAACAGTAAGCAATTGGGAGATTACAGCTTGGGTTCTAGGCACAACTAACTTCTAACAACACAACGCCTGCTGCTGGAGAAATAAATGTTAACTCGCAAGCTGAAGTTGTAAACCGTTGGCCTTAGTAGTTTTCTTCATGGTGCCTCCAGATATGTCCCAGCTGTCTTCAGGAACTTTTGAAAATGTATTGTCATCCTCTCCTGTTTGTGCTTTCAGCCACAAGAGATTGATGTACTTGTGGGGAAGGACAGGGAGAGCTTCTTCACCAACGGTATGTCCTTGGGGCAGACAAAGTGCTCGGTCATCAGAGACAGCATAAACATGGATGGTGACTGGACAATGGACATCAGGACAAAGAGCACAGGAGGGCCAACATACAACATTACTGTAGGAAAGGCTGCAAAGGGTAAGGGGTGCTCATGTTCCAATCATGAAGATCAATGTATATTACCACATATTTGAGAATGTAACTTGCTTCGCCTCATCCAAAGTATTCTCAAGCATGACAGTCTGCATCGCAAATAGCAGAGTTTATGGTTGTAGCTGGTGTTCTTAAACTGTTTACTTTGAAGTATTTAGGGGTTTTGTAGGATGATTGTGATCTGCAGGTGCCAAGTATGAACTTTCTATATTAATACAGGCACTGCAGTAAGTGGTAGCATGTAGAGATGAAATGGGAAAATGCCTGGCCTAAAAGGTCAACTAAGCCTGTCTGCCTTTGTGGTCCTCAGCCACACAATGATCACACTAGATCTTTACTTTTCTTTCTGCCTTTTCTAATCTGCTTTATTTGGGACTTGGTGATGGTCAGTGTCATACAAGTCTGTTGGGGCATAATTAAAGTAGTACGCTTGACCGTAATTGCACTCAAACTGATACAAGATATCTGTAAATTACGTTAAACTGTTCTTTGATAAGAGGCTGAGTAGACTAGAATGATCTTGCTCATTCGTACTTATCAGAAATTGTAGGTACTTCTTTAGAAAAATACATACATTTTTGTCACTGCTTATTGGCTAGTATATAGTTTGTTAAAACAAATGATTTGTTCTTCGAGGTTTACTATACATGATCATTTTTAGTTTTGGAAGCCATTATTCAAGGATGGCAGTCTGCTGTGCATGTAGAACCACAGTTCCGTTGGTTTATACCTGTTACGAACATCTCAGCCACACCTCTTTAACTCTTATTCTTTCCCTCACTTAAATTTCTTCCCTTTAACCTCTTGCTTCTCTTGACTGTCCCTTTTTCCATTTCTTCTCTTTCAGTCTTGGTTCTTGTAATGGGCAAAGAAGGGGTCCACGGAGGCGGATTGAATAAGAAGGCATACTCAATGGCAAAATACTTGAGGGATTCAGGGTTCTAGTGTCACCAAGCTTGCTTAGTTAAAATTGAGGGACAAAAAGAAGGGAAAGAAATATTGCTGTTAAGATTTCTCCTGCAAGCAGTCAAAATGTCTTGGAAACTTTGATAGCAATGAAGAATGGTGGTGGTGGTGGTAAGAGCCTGTCAACTTTGCTCTCCAGTCGGGGAGTGAAAAAACTCTTCAATTTTGTTAATTTCTCTTTTTTCCTTATGTGCTCCAGTATTGGTTATAGTCATGGGAAAGGATGGGGTCCATGGCGGACAGCTCAACAAGAAAGCTTTTACCATGGCTGATTACCTGAGGAAGTCCGGATATTAAAGCAGCCTCCACCCATCCATCCACTATTCACTCTCATTCACCCCATTGTATTGACACTATGTCCAGGACTAGTTAGCAAACCAGTATACTGTGCTATGTTACTCCCAAAGTCAAATTTGTATGTACTTTTGTTTCGCGCTGCTTTGATCCCCTTGTCTACACTCTTACTTGCATAAAATATCATTTTACTCAACTCACTTTCTGACACTACAGTAGGAGCATGTTAATCTAAAGTGGTTGAAATGTGTATTTACCAACAACAACATAAAGTGTGCAAACAATAAATGAATAATAAATAACAGAAGTCAATGATGCATTTGGACTCGCCTCGTATAAACCAATACCCAACTGGCAGATGGTAGAAATGGAAAGCACACCAAGACTAATCATTAAATGATAGAGATGGTCTTGAGTGACGATGCCTTTTGAGCATTACAAGGAGACCCCAGGGTCACGTGGTCTTCCTTTTTCCTCTTCAGCATGCCAGGATGTGAAAGTTGCATGCATATGCTTTAGTGTACAGAATTGAACTCTTGTCTCTGTGCTGCCCTCACATGTTGATGTTCCAGCCAAAGTGTCTCCATCCTGCCATCAAGTCCGTGTCTATTTCTCATGGGGCATAAAGCATCAGTAAATGGAGCTTTCCTCTGAACTAGTCATTTGTCCCACCACAGACATTGTGACCCTCAAGCACACCAAAAAAAACTATGTTCATTAATGCTTTTGCTGTTGTACTTGAATGTGGTCTTAAGTCGTTGTGGTGTTGGGATATTGTTTTGAGTGTAATGACAGATCAGCGTTGTTGAGGTTTTCAGATAGATATTCTTCCCATGGTCCTTCACTATCCTGGGGTTTACATGGACATTCCATCTTTGACAGCTCAGGCATTTATCTACTGTCTGCCACCTGCTACTTAACTTGTGCTGCTGAGATTTGGCAGTAAGGCCGTATAGCCTCCCTACATAACCATCTTGTCATGTCGGAAGTCTTTTTCATTGGACCAAGTGTTATGTAAGTTTTAGGGATTCTCAGAAATGCTACAAACCCTTGTGAAAGAGATGAATGTTGACATGTGTTGACTGTAAATTATTAGACTTATTCAGTTGACTGTAAAACACTATCTGCTATGTCTGAACAGTAAATAAGTGATTGGATTACTTCAAATTTGTCTATTACAGACGTCATCCTAAATTCTAAATTGTATTCTCTAAATGAATGCATTTTACTGGAAATCTATACCCAAGCAATGCTATTGGAATTAACTGCCTTGTGCGCTACTTACATATATATTAAAAAAAGTATCAAACTGTCATCAACGGTATATAAAAGAGAGAAAGTAAAAACTGTACACTGCATTTATGGAAAAATGGTGTTGGTTGGAATAAGAACATTTGTAAGTTGTCTTGTGTAAACCTTATGAGAAAACTGTATCCTGTGCCATAAAAGATCTGATCTGTTCCTGATTTGTAACTGCTGCCCCACGAAAGACTAACTTAATGGCACTTTCCCAAAGGATATTTTGGCACCAACCTGCTCCAGGCTTTGTGGGTTATGTACATATTAAAACGAACTTCTCGCAATTTGTGATCTCATTTTTTTGCATTTGACTTCAATATAAAACATAAACAATGCGTTTTGATTAAAGTAGGGGAAATGCCATGAATTGATATACACATCACTTGTTTACAGGCAGATCAAATAAAAGTTATTCCAACCTTTAAACCCTGTCTGTCCTTACTTAAACCACATATCCAGATATACGTTAATCGCTGTGGTAAACGTCTATAGCTTCTGTTTTAGTGATATTGAAGGTGTTACCCAGAAGTTACTATTCTGTTTCACAACAAAAAAGTTCACCTTTGAGGAAAGAACCTGAAACTAAATAGTCATCATATTTGAAAACACTCGACCTGGTAGCCTACTGTAGTAGAGCAGTTTCTGTTTCCAATTACTGCCATCCTAAAATTCTGTAGCGTCAGTGGAATTGAATACACCTGCATGGGAATTGGGCGTGATTGATTGGTCGTTCGTAATTATCTTTAGTCCTCACCCAAGAATCAGTCAGTAGAAAACCGGTGTGTTGGCTGTTGCTGTACACTGATGAGGAGGTAGAGTTGTATTCAATGGCGTGTAAGGACGTATGGAAATTTAGAGTTCTGTTCTGCTGTCTCGTAAGTGCATTGAGCTCGTTAAGTCAATGCGCCGAATCAACTGTAAGAGTTTTAAACTCAATGGGACATGTAAAACCCCTTGTGATGGAAAATACAACATATATCCAAGGTGAAGTAAAAATGGACGTAGGCCTACAAGCTGGAAGGCTTATACTTGGAAACCATGTTCGACCAAGAAATACATATTTTGCTTATCTGGATATGGACCTGAAACCTCAAAATGGAACTCGGGAAGCAGACTACCAGGCGGATATGGGTAGGCTGTTCTATATTTGTGACACTGTCGCATTGGTCTTTCTTGTTCAATCTTTATTTGTCAATTCCAAAAAGCTGGTTTCTTGGTGTAAATGAAATTGAAAGCAAGAACATTTCCTAGATTGGGAGGACCCTGAGCAGCTGACTGATCAGTTGTCCAGGACAGACAGTGCTGCAGTGAAACGCCTCATGCTGATGGACCCTAGGGTGGAATGTGACGAGGAATCGATGGGACTCAAGGTCCTTGACCAAGGTTCTTCAGGAGGTTTTGTTGTGGACAGAGGTAAATAAAGATGATCCTTTTCTGCCTTACCTTATTTTTGTGAATTTAGCTGGATGTGTAATGACGATCCACTTGCCTCCTACAGGAGATCTCCAGACTCCCATGCCCCTGAGCCAATTGCCACCAAGCTGTGGTTATACTTTGAGACCAACACAGCAAGATATGGTTTTGGTTGCCCCATACAAAGGCTGTTATGTCTTTTTGGAGGTGGGATATGATTTTATCAGTAGTCTCTAATGTATTAAACATGGTCTTCATCATCTGCCTTATTTTTCTAGGAGAATAACTATGTTCTACCCTTGCGTTGGTCTGGATTACAAATGAGAATGTCCTGTCCAGCCACCAAACCATCTTCACCCAATGTCCCAAAAGTCTCCTGTTATCATGATGGCATGATAGTTGAGGTGGAATGTGCCTCATCAGATGACATCACTGTTAAATGTAAGTACTGGGGTCACCCAACATTCATTGCTACATGTAATGCGTCCCAGTCATCTAAAAACATTTTAATATTGATCAAGCTAGATTTTTGATGCCACACTTCTTTATGCAATATTATTACTTTGGATAACAACATCTGCTAGATTTGATGCCACACTTCTTTATGCAATATTATTACGTTGTTTTGGATAAAAACATCTGCTAAATAAAATGACATTTAAATGAGTGCACTGAATAAATGTCAGGCAGCTCCTTGAGGTATAGATGATTTGTATACTAGAAGATGGTGGCATGTTTCAAGCAGTTATGTAGTCTGCAATTCTTCTGGTCATATTCTCATGGACTTGGGCTGTGATTGTAAAGTGTTTCTTTCTTTGCAGTGAAGGGTCAATGGCAGCCTCTGATGAAGGTTTCATCCCAGTGTGGATACAGTGTGGTAATGCATCCAAAAGGTGTAATCATATCGACTCGCTATGCACCTTGTGCGACAGCAAAGGTACACATCTGCTTTATGGGACATTTTCTTTTTATCCTTATGTTTCATGTTCTTAACTGTGGAATCCTTGTCTGTGTTTTAAGGATGGAATGTTCACTCTGGAAATTGCCTACAGGGGTGAGATGAAACTGTCTTGCCCAGAAGAACAGTTTCCAAAACTACCAATGCTTCCAAGGCCATCCTCCAACAGTCCTGTTGATCATGATGACCCTTCTTGGCCTTCCCCTCAGCCCTACAACCCCCACCAGCCCCCTCAGCCCTACAACCCCCACCAGCCCCCTCAGCCCTACAACCCCCACCAGCCCCCTCAGCCTCACAAGCCTCCTCAGCCCTACAACCCTCCTCAGCCCCACAACCCTTCTCAGGCCCACCAGCCCCACAAGCCCCCTCAGCCCTACAACCCTCCTCAGGCCCACACACCCCCACCAGCCCCCTCAGGCCCACCACCCTCCTCAGCCCCACCACCCTCCTCAGACCCACACACCCTCCTCAGCCCTACCACCCTCCTCAGGCCCACAACCCTCCTCAGCCCTACAACCCCCCTCAGCCCCACAAGCCTTACACTCAGAATCCAAAGGATATCACAGAGCCCATCGAGTACCCTCCAGGTTATCAATTCCCATTTTTCACCAAAAATACTGCTCATCCAAACAAAAAGCCTTTAGAAGTACATCCCCTAAACAGACTGCCGACTCCATTCATTCCTCCACAGTGGCCTAGTGAATATACGCTGCCTCCTCCTAGCAGTGTTCCTCCACTCCTTACACATCTCTACACTTCTCCCGACCACTCAAGACCTCACCATCCTAAAACTACTTCCACAGAAGGTCAGACTGAACATGGGCACCGGCCTCCCTTCATATTTCCCTTTAACGCTCCGCAAGAAATCCCTACCACCCAGAAGCCTAGGTTCATGCATACAAACATCTTTCTAGATGAGGGAAAAAAGCCTTTACCATCTATGCAAACTCATAGGCCACAGCATGTCCCTTTAAGAAACCCACCCATGCCTCTGCCAAGTGTTGCTCATGATTTATCTGAAGAAACTGGTCATCCAGGGGCTGAATCTATTCCAAACTGTCCATCCATCTGCCCTGCTGGACGTTCTGACTGTTGTCCTCCCACCATGTTCCATCAACACCACCACTACCACCACCAGGTTCCTTTAGGGTTCCTTTATCACAAAAAAAAAGCAAACCCATCACATTGTGCATATCTGCCATGTCCAATTCCTGCCACCCCAGAATCCACAAGTGTGTCTAATGAAGAGCCCTCTAACTTGCCTATAAACTGGCTGAGTGTGTTAATGAACAGTGACTCCAATGGCCCAATTACATATAAGTCTGAGATACAGCAATCTTCTGAGGCCCACATACCTCAACCTCCTGAACAACCCAATGGCCATCTACCTACCAGTGCCCCCAATGGACCAAAACCTGACACGCCATCCCCGAGCATGTTCCGGAACAGTGACTCCAATGACCCAATTAAATATAAGTCTCGGATACAGCAATCTTCTGAGGCCCACATACCTCAACCTCCTGAACAACCCAATGGCCATCTACCTACCAGTGCCCCCAGCGGACCAAAACCTGACACGCCATCCCCAAAGCATGAACATCCTAAACAGCCGTATTTTGCGCCCTACAACACACAAATGCGTAACCAGGATGTGCATCCGACAACTTATGACCGCCACCTCGCTGAAGCTCAGCCACCATTTTGGGGTTTTGACGGTTTAGATTCACAGTTTCCAAATAGTGACAGACATAATATGAAATCCAAGTCTTCAGAGCAGTCATTTTTTGAGGTCTATAGTCAGCGTTCTCTTCAAAAGCCCTATGACCAAATATCTAGTGACCCCATCAAGCTACCTCAACTGTCTGGCAGCGCTCTGTGGCCTCCTCAACCTCCTCCTCCAGTACAAGCGGATATGCCCTATGATGCACTTGCTAAGAGCCCCAAACTATCCAACTCTCAATTGCTTGCTAGTCATGACTCTGAAGTTCAGCCTAATGGTACACTTCTTCAACAACTCCATACCCTTCTAAATGCACCATATGGGAAATCTCAACCACCACCCAGAGCAGTCAATGTAGAGGGGAACTCTTCAGGCCAGCATACCCCTGCAAACGTACCACTGTATCAACCAGCTGGATCGGCTGGTTTAGAGTCCCACTCGCAGGCTCTGGACTTGTCTGATTCTTCACTGCCTGAACACCAAGAGTCATTCCAACATTATTGGGCTCCTGTCATTACACAAGACTCTGTAAAGACGTTTCGGAGCTTTTACCCCTCTCAATCCTCCAGAGATGAAGACTGACCCAAGTGGTGAGTTAATAAGGATGCAAATGAAATGGTCAACTGTCTTGAAGATTTGAATGTTATGTTCTGATTGCAGGATCTGTGAATAGCCCCAGCAAGTCAAACTGTAGTGTACTGTCATGTCTATAAAATGTTAATAAAATTGTAAAAACTACCCTTTTATATATTTTTGGGAGAATTATGGGGATCTTTAACACAAGTTTTTCTATTAGGTTTGTGCATGTTCAAGTTTGTGTGGTTGTTGCCTGCCCTCTCCTGGTGTAAATGTGGTAGGACACAAAGTAGGAAATTAAGATTCATTTTCTTTTATTGAGATTTTAAGAAGTGGGTTCATGACAGTTCCCCTTATCACTATGAGATGGCTGCAAATGGGTCATGACGCAACCCTTCAAACATATTAATTTCTTCAAGTAAACATTTGTATAAAATGACAAACGGCATGTTTTCGTTCTATTTGGACTTGGTTAAACGCTACAACGGGAGCCTGCTTTAACATCAATCTTAGTCTCCTACCAATTTCCCATTAAGCCTGAAAATAGGTGTCCGATCAGTAAGATAGCTACCGTGATTATAGTTGAATCCATTTAATGTCCAGAAGATATGTTCTTATTGTGTTGGTTACCCCAGGTAGCTTTCAAAGGTTTGGCAATGACTGTTATAAACTCGGTGCCCCCTATTACATCAACCTGTCCAGAGACAATTTGCTCGATACAAATTAATTTATAGCTTGGTTGCTATCATCAGTTGGGTAGTTTATTTAGTGAGTTCAATGGGTTTATTTAATGAGTGGGAACAGTCAAACAAGGCCGAGGCCCAACAACTTGTGAAGCCGTAGAAAGATCTTTATTTATTTATTTTTATCAATAAAATGAATACATACTTGCTTATTGAAGTTGATAAAAGTATTATTTTATTATGTTTTAATCTTGTCTGATGGGCACCAGTATTGCTGTGGGTAGCTTGAACTGTGTACTGTATTTGTTTTCAGAGCAGCAGAGCTTTATGAACCCTTAATTCTTAGAAATGTTTGACCTTCCCTGGGCACAATGGTACTAGCAAAGTGGGCTGAACAGCAAGGCTGTCTGTAGCATTCAGGGCATTTGTTGTGGCAGGCACGTCCGTGACTTTGGGGACCACAGGCACCACCTCATGGGACTCAGCAGACAGAATGCCGCTGGAGTCAGGGTCATGAAAGGGGGTGAGCTTGTGGTGCCTCAGCCCTGGTTTGACGAGAAGGTTTCCTGTGTGGACGTGGACCACAGGCGGAGGAGCTGGCACTGTGTCATTGGTGCCATTGACAGTCTTTAGGATAAAGGAGGATGAACAGAATGTCAGAGATAATGACTTGACATTTTAGACCATTTCAACATTTGAATTAAGAATTCTTAAGACGATTAATTAAAGGTTGATTAATGAACAAAATAAAAATAGTTTTCTTACCTTTGTTACAAATATCATGCAGTCGACTGTGTTCCCAAAACTCCCACCTTGTGCTTGACAAAAGCCACGTTGCTGGAAGAAGTCAAAACACATTTCTTGTTTTTCACAGTTTTGTACTTTAGCCAATGCTGGACCAGTTCACTGTGAAACTTTTTGTTTTATGTCTCAGAATGTCATACTCTATGGACTTACAGGAAACGGAGCAGGCAGAGGTACGCAGCTATTATTGTTCTCTATGGTGCAGTTGGTCTCTGTTATAATGTATTCTGCCTGGTATAGAAGCCTGGGACTTACCACCTGCAAACATTTATATTAACATAATGCACAGATATATTGTTTATTCAATAGGATAAAGGAAATACAATACACAATCAATTCAGTGCATCTTTACATCACATCCTTATATGTAAAAATAAAACAAAAAGGTTTTTACCTGAGAGGTAATCCGTCCCACTTCCTCCAGAGCAAACAAAGACTCGTTGCCTGTCTTGTTGTTGAAAGAGGCAAGAGAGGCAGTGACAAGTGCTAGGCCTGCAGTGTCATTAAGCGGCAGCAGCATAGGACAGCCCAAACATATGTCCTCAGTTGATTCTAAACATTGAATCCAATAGGGATGAGAGATTAGTGTGTGTGTGTCTGGTTAACTTGGACATTAAGGTACAATGAGTCCTTGTGTACAAGCAATGTCCTCGTCCTCATTAGGATTGTTTCTTAAGTTTGACCATGACGTAGAGGATTTCTGAATAGGGCCTGATGCAACAATGTCACACTTTAGAAGGATTAATGATTGAGTCCAGACATTCCACATTAATTTGATTAGGATAGTAGAGTGTAGCCAACGCTCACCGTCTGTTTTACACTTGAAAGATGTGACGGATAAAACTCCACCAACATTTGACAACACCACATCACAGTCTGCCTCGACCGACTAGATGACAAAAGACAACATATTAAATAGGAAAGTAATGGAACACATAAAACACAGCCATTCATGGTCGCAGCAGACTTGTTTTGGAGGGAGCAGATGCGTAAATATGAAGTACTTTCCAGAACAACAAGTAATATAATTGACATTACAACCGGCACTTGAACCTCACTTTGCTTCACAAGGATGGGCCTGAACATACTAAAATAGTCCTAAAAAGTATTCACTACAGTGCACAGAAATGCAATACATTTGTGTAACCTTTACAAACCTTTATAGAGGTAAGACTCACCGTCAAGTATTTGGGCCTGACTGTGCAGTTGGCCACAGGTGTGGGGTCCAGGACATGACATGTGGTTTCTAGTAACTCCAGGTCCATCAGATAGGCCTCTCCACCCCCAGGCTTAACATGAGGAATAAGCAGCATTACTTGATGACTTGATCCATTTTATGTGATAAAGTGGTTCTGCTTTGATGCCTTGAATACATCACAGTATTTCAACACAAAACCAATATGAGTAAGTATGGGAATCATTATTAAGTATTGGACACCAGTATTCTGTCATAGAATATTCTTTAACTTTGAACATCAAATTTACTGACAAAGTAGTTTAAATGGTTAATATTTGAACAACAATTCAACTAGAATGTATTTAATTGATTAGAATTGACTTACTATGGTAATGATCTTTAACTCCTCAATCTGGTTCAGAGCATACTTGTAGCCATGAGTGTGCTGGGCATTGAGGTAATCCTGTGCCACTAGTGCTGCAGCCTCTGCTTCAGGGGAGTCGCATGGGAGATGAGACACACCGGGTAAACCTTGTGCCCATGCCCCTACTAGCACAACCCAAACCGGTACAGAACCCAGGAGATTCATCTGCAATGCAGGAGCGGAGACAAGTTAAATGTATTGAAGCAGGCAGGGAGTCAAGAGGGTTTGAAGTAAGGCAGAGTCCATGGTCCCAGTAGTTATAGCTTTTACTTGAAACTGAGCCAAGGTAAATATGATCATCCCACCGATACCTTTGTCACCTGTCAGTTATCTACACTCTTCAGAGTGCACCCAAATATACTGCCCACCCTGGCCATATGCAAACTGAGGTCTGGGGTGATCAATTGGAACTGTATTCAAAAAGACTATTGGATTATTTTGGTTATATCAAAAACATATTATGTAGCTAAGTATATTGCATCAAGAAAAAAAAAGATAAAGATGAAATGATAAAGAAGTAAACGTATTCGACAGATTCACGTCATTATTAATCAGGGCTACGAAGTTTCAAAAACATTCTATCAAATCTGGGGTGCTAATTTATTGTTGAGAATTTGTTTAATTATTTCAGTATTTCAGTAGCGTACATGCTACTTTAAGCATGTACGCAATATTTTCACAAATTTCTTTAAGACTTGTTTATGTTATTATAACATAAATCAAGAATGATTAATAATTCCATAGACCACTTAAAATACCCGGAAGTGACGTATTAAACATGCGACTACATACGATGTCAACAAAACACATGCGTTAATCCCGAGTTGGTATGGATGGTGATTATGGAGCTGTAGGTAACGTTTATTGTGATTAACACAGTTAATTTAGAGCAGAAATGTGTTGCCAAATGTAGGGTTGGATCGCTTATTGAAATTAGTGTTGAATAGATGGTCGCTCTTTTTGTATTAATTGTAGGTAACTTTAAGGTTAAATAGGAAAATTAGAATTTAAACGTGAGCTACTGTACTGTCTAGTTAATTTAACAATTCCTGAAGTATGTCTCGGTTTGATATAGGCTACCTGATAGCATAACCAATTTCCACTCACATTATATGTATAATACGCGATTTGACTCTCCTAGGACCTTAACCAACATCAGCACATGTAGCCCAGTAGCTGTACTGGCTTCTGATATTGTCTGAATTCATGAGAAGTATAAATTATATTTTTCTTAATTTGCAGTATGTGGACTATTTACAAGGAGTGTGCGATCTGAAATGATGCAGCAAATGAAGACCGAGTTCAGAGGAGACCCAGGTTATTTGTGAAACTACCATAGGGGGCCATCTAATGGAGAACAGGAGATGGACCATACATGGACACATACTTAAGAGATATTGGCTCCCAACTTCCAATCTAAGACCGGACTGAAGTTAAAAGCAACTGTTCGAAACAGCGCCTGTGCCTACCTTATACTGACAACATACAGATAGGTAAAGCTCCAGGACTCCTCAATGTCTCAAGCCTGTTCGTCCAATAGTCTCACGGAGACTCCCTTGATGCCCTCCTCTGACCATCCCCCTTCAGCTCAAACCAATGGGCAGCCCCTCTCAGAAACTCTACACCTGCATGCATTTGAGGTTACTGGCCATGTTCCACCGCTGAACATAAAAGCCTCCAAAGGAAAGGAAAGGCCACACCAAAGTAAACGCTTCAAGTCAATGGCAAGAGGAGTACCCGCCCGGTCCATTAATCCTAGAGGGAAATTCCAATTTAACATTCAGTTCTACCGGTGTTTGTTGACAAAGTGGCCCCACAGGACGTGGAGCAGAGCAAGGTGTTCATTCTGGCTCTCCAGGTTCAAAAGAAAGAGGTGTTTTAAAGGCAGAATTTGCACATTCCGCTCTAACTTCCAGGTACTCAATCACACTGGAGATGCTCAAGGGGGCAAGTCACCTAGTGAACAAGAGGGTAAATGGGCTTCAGACGCTGGCTGTGACGGGACAGAAGCCCTAGATGACAGGCCCGCAAATGACACTTCCGACGTGACGGTGTGTCCTGTATCGTCTGCTGTGTCTGAAATACCTGGCAGTCTCCAGCAGCACCAGGATCTAGCCAGTGATGCGGGCGTCACTGCTAAACAGGTGGAGGAGACGAAGGGAGTGGTGCCATCTCAAAGCCAGCAGTCGACCATCGACACCAGCAGTGAAGCAATCAAAAGGCTCATTCATAGTAAGCCTTTTTACAAAGCTGTTGTTATTCCGAATGTCATACCTGTCCAGTCTATTCAAATATGTCTCTCTCTTTAGTGTTCCTTGACAACTTCCTTGAGAAGTACGGAAGTTTCGTCCCTCTGAGAAAGAGTATGTTACTGAGGCATCTCAATACAATGCTTGACATGAAGGTTTCTAATGAGTAAGTCCTCATCAGTTTGGCACTCTTGGCCTGTAGACACAGTTTTAGAGAGAAACATTTCATAACCAATATGTCTCATCCTGTTCCTGTAGGAATGTGCCTATCTTTGGG
This sequence comes from Mallotus villosus, assembly GCA_903064625.1. Lineage (NCBI taxonomy): Eukaryota > Metazoa > Chordata > Actinopteri > Osmeriformes > Salangidae > Mallotus > Mallotus villosus. The sequence continues at coordinate 47,332 of CAEFZP010005607.1, read as the reverse complement.
GAAATGGCAAAATACCAAACTGTTTTAGCAAGAACACCAATGTCCTCGTTCCGAGTAGTTTATAACAAGCACACTCTAACACTGGAGGACCTGGCTACTCTGGATGGTCACAACTGGCTCAATGACCAGGTTTGTCCCTGCTGAGAATCCACTTACTTGTTGCTAAACTACATTTAGTACGTTGTCTAAGCTTTTTGGTAAATGACCCAAAATAAACGTTTAGCATTTATTTTGTACCTTTCAAGGTCATGAACATGTATGGGGAACTGATCATGGAATCTGCACACCAAAAGGTAGTTTTTGCTGATTCATGCGTTTTGCTTGCAATTGTTTTGAATAATATTCTACTTTCTGACTTGTTGATTAATGTTAATTGTGTTTTTTTCTCATTCCTGCAGGTCCATTTCCTCAACAGCTTCTTCCACCGACAGCTGATGACTAAAGGATATGAAGGTGTGAGGAGATGGACAAAAAAGGTATTAACTGAGGTCGTACTAACGTGTGTTAAAGGAGGTTCCAGAAAGGGTGGATGGATGGAGTTGATGTTAGTTAGAGTGATAGTTTATAACTATCTTACTAAACCTAGTTTACCTACCGAGTAGAAATGTGTTGTCAATGAATGGTTGGATAGCCCATTGAGATTCAGATAGAATAGGTAGTCGCTCATTTTTTATTAAGATACATTTATGGTTAGATTTGAAAATTAGATTTGTAACATTAGCTAATAGGGGTGGGAATCTTTTGGTACCCCACAATTCGATTTTTGGGGTCACGATTCGATTAAATATTCAAATGTGAATCGATTTTTCCACCCACCCCTATTAGCTACTATCTTGTTAATGATCCTGAAGTATGTCTTGGCTTGACTTCCTGGAAACACACAAGTTCCGCTCCCACTACCTTGCTAGTATAATTAGCTGACTATGGCTGTAACCAACATCACAACATGTAACCCATTAGTTATTCTGGCATCTGACATCATAGATTAGAACCTCAGACAAATGTAGTTTCTCTCAATCTAAGTATGTTGACAGTTTACAAGCATGGGCTTGTTCTAAAGTGTTTTATGTGCACGTGCTTTGATAGGTGGACCTGTTCTCAAAGACACTGCTGCTGGTGCCTATTCACCTGGAGATCCATTGGTGCCTCGTTACTGTGGACATAGCAAGCAAGAGGATCAACTTGTATGACTCCCAAGGCATCAAGTTCAAGGAAGTTGCCCAGGTGGAGGACATTGAGGATGTGCCAATACAAATCAGAAAAATATAAACCATAAGATTGTTCCCTCTCGAGTCTGAAACAAAGGATGTGAGTCCTATCACCATAAATCGACATAAATATCTAAATGTTCTTATTGTTTCAACAGAACATCCTAAAATATATCAAGACTGAAGCAATGGAAAAGAAACAAACTGCTTTCCAGAGTGGCTGGACAGTGTTTGTTAACGAGGTGGGATGACTAGCATAGGTGTTTGTTGTCCATATCCTTGACTTTTATTCTTGTTTGTCCCAGTTCTTAGGATTTTAGGGATAGTTACAAAATATAGATTTTTTTATCTGTACGGTTCAGGAGTCCTTTGGAATCTACCATGTGACCATTTGCATGTAACTCTTTGTCTTCCTCTACTGGCCAAATAGGGAATCCCTCAGCAAACAAATGAAAATGACTGTGGAGTGTTTGTCTTGGAGGTACTAGCATGCTTTTTTTCTCTACTTTAATAAGTGGTCTGTCTTCCAGTAATAAGATATTCCTAAACCTACTCTCTCCTCTGCTTATATCTCTTATGCCTCCTGCTCCTCTCAGTACTGCCGGTGTCTTGTTCTGGGGATGCCACTCCAGTTCTCCCAGAGGGACATGTCCAGCGTGAGGAAGAGAATATACAGAGAGCTCTGTGACTGCCAACTGTCCACCTAACCCTTGCTTGCCACTCTTTCCCATCAGAACCCTGCACCCTCTACAATTGAAGAATGTACTAGCAACACTTTGATGCTGTTATACACGGTAGAATAGCGTCTCTCATATACCTGATCTGAGAGCTTGGTACAAGACTAGAAACCAAGGCAGAAAAGTATTGATGCAGGCTGTTGTTGGAGCAGACTTGCAGAACGTGTAAAATGTGGAGATGTTAACTATTAATGTTAACTTTACTTTAGTTTACAGACTTCATCCTTTTCAGTCAGTTATCAGTGTTTTTGTCATTCAGTTGTTTGAGTTGACACTGGTATTAAACTAAACTAAATAAATGTTCACTTTTCTGATCCAACATTTTTTTTTCAGATTTCGGATCATAGATTGATACTATTTGGATAGTACCATCACTGGGTCAATGCATTTGACCCTACATTTCTTTCAAGATGTTTAGGTTATGGTTCTGATAAGGCTTGGTTGTGATCAGCATCAATGTTAATGCTAGAGTATATACATTTTTTGTGTTGAAATTAAATGTTATTTATTTGTAATGCTGACAACTTTGAAAGTGGCAGTAGGTAACATTCGCTATATTTATGTCTGTATTGTCTATTGAGGACTGTATGTACATAGTAACTTTACAAAGAATTGTAAACATGTAATAAAACATTAACATTGGAACCATTAGAATACTGTATATATTTTATTGGTGGTTTTATGTATTTGTGTTTTTATGTGTATTTATTCAGATGTATTTTCTAACTACACAATTAGGTTTTCTCAAAAATAGATGCTCTGTCATATCTGTCAGCACTACAACTTAGCGCAGGTATGTCTCAATATAAAACACGGTACATTAGAAAAAAGTTTTCTTTAAAAAAATATTATAAGGCACAAAAACAGCCTTCTACAATCTTGTGCTTTAAGTATGAGAGTCTAGTACATAACATACAGTACATATTTGAAGCACACAGTCTGAAATCTGTATTGTACTGTACATAATGTATTTTATGTTCAGACTAAACTTCTATTCACAATAGGTAGATATGTAGATACTTCACATGCTGATCGTGGAGATCATATTTCCTGCTTAGGATTCTGTGAAGGTAAGCTGATCATAGATGTGTGACCAAAGCCCTCTCACTCGGCTTCATCTTCCATTACCCACTCTACCTCAGGTTCATTATCGAGGCGCAAGACGAGGTACGACATAAGCTGGAACATGTTCTGCCAAAAAAAGATGAACACGTAGAAGTAGAAGTCACTGATGTCAATCTGACAGAGCTGGCCTGAGAAGCTTAGTTCACACATGCATTGGAATCCATTGTTGAGGTTGTGGCAGTATCCTCCATTTACACAGGGGCTGGACCAGCATTCGTCCACATCTATCTCACACCTGCAGAGAAAGAATACTTAGCAGCCATTTAAATTGGTACAGAGCTTGAACAGGAAATGACAGCAAATATCCTCTACGCAGAAGCCAAATGGATTAAGTTACTGTGACTATCCATGGTTTACCATTGGCCCATAAAACCAGGAAGACAGTCACAGGTGTTCACTACTGTAGAGCAGTTTCCACCATTGAAACAGCTGTAGCTCCACCTGCTACTCAGGCAAACAGACACAGGCAGGGTTGGGATCCTATAAAATAAACGAACAAAAATGAAGCCAAAAATACAGAAAAAATGCCAGCATGAGACAACTCACAAGATTTGGTGGGGTGCGGGTGCTGGTCATCTGTATATGTACTTACAAACTCTTCTCAATATCAGAATCAGAAAGGGATTTATACCATGGTAAGTCGGGGATTTTTACACTGGAAAATAAAACGTTATTTCTATAAGTTAGCTTTTTTGTATGTCTTTGCTTCTATGAAATACATACTTAGTGTTAGTAGTTCAGATGGAAGGTGTTTGAGACTCACTTGCAGAGAAACCCGGTCATGTTCTGGGGGCAGAGGCAGCCGTAGTTCACGAGGCCCCTGAGGCAAGTTGCCCCCTGGCTGCATTTGTTGTCATCACACATGTCCACGTCTGCCTCACACCGGGCCCCTGTGTATCCTGGCTCACACGTACACATGTACCCACCGGACAGAATATTACAGGTGCCATGGACACAGGGGCTGGAAGCACAGGTGTCAGTGGAGTCCTGGCACTGTGGTCCTGACCATTCTGGAGAGCATTTGCAGAGGAATTGGTCAAATAGGTCTTCGCACATACCCTGGTTCAGACAGGGGTCGGGTGCACATACACTTGCTCCCAAGCAGCCGTACTGGGGAGGCTCACTGCCAGATATCCTCACAAACTGCTCATCTTGAGGCCTCGGTAGATTCAGGTCAGTGTCTCCATGATAGGGCAATAAAAGCCCTCCAATCTCCACAGGCCCTAGGCACCCAGCCAGGTGCCCCCCAGTTTCAGGTCCTAGCCCCCCCAGGAGGATGTCCACCCCGTCTCTGAGGAAGTCCAGGTTCCCGGAGGATACGATTGACACATCTGATTCCTCTCTCCTCTTGTCCAGAACCATGATCCACCTGGAGGTCTTGAGGTCAGGGTTCTCCATGGAGAGCTCCACCGTGTGCCATTCGCCGTCGCTAACCGGCCCCCAGCTCTGTGCAGTCAGCTTCGGGGAGCCTACACCCGCTTTCACCTGTAGCTCCAGAAGCAGGCGGGAATGCTGGAGGGAGATGGTGAGGTATTCTGAACTTTGTTCTGCATGCATGAGGGTGCCGTCAGTTTGCCTGGTTCGGAAACTAAGAACGACACTGCTGATGCTGCGACTGATTTTCCCATTGCCTCTGTAGATCAGTGTGCTTTGGTCACTTCGGAGGGTCACATTAGACTTGCCTGTAGTACGAAGAGCAGATTCAATCAGTTGTATACTTGATGAGCTAAAAATATATTAGCCATTTTCTGTTTAGTATCAACGTTAATAACAAATATGAACATGATGACTACACATATAAACAAGGTCCATGTGATAACCCTTAACACTTAACACTATAATCTCTAATCATAGGAATACCCTGACCTGTTGTTATAATCTTGGCAATCAGTCCACACACATCAATGAATGAAAGGAGAACATAACACTGTGTTACAAAGACAATAGCACAAACCTATGATACAGACATGACATTCATAAGTGATTTTGAAGTGCAACCTCTACTTTAGAGGACCTTAAACTACTCACACTCAAAACCCTGGGCCAGAGGCTGGCATACTGCGGTCGAGGGGCAGGGGGACAGATCACACCATTTCACCTCCTCACAGCGCCGCCCTGCAGTATTGGGAGGGCAACTGCAGCTGAAGTCATCCCACATGGAGTAGCAGACTCCACCATTCAGACATGGACCAGCCTGAGGAGGATAAGCAGGGTCATTTGTCCTGTCAGTGATGACTTGCCCAACCTTAAGGCTGTCTTTCTTGCCCTATCTATATACAGTAAGTAGGTATGTAGATGATATCTACGGGTCTCATCAGCAACCATGTGCAGGTCTGTCAGAGACTTACAGAGCAGGCGTTATCACTGGTGCACCCATGTGTGACGTTGGTAAGCTGCTCCAGCTTGAAAGAGCCCACTGGAGTTGTTATAGGGAAGAACTGCAGGGGTCTGCTGTTGATCCGCAAGTCCTGGACACACCCCTTGAAGTAACCCCCGAAGGAGGCAGTGGCTCGCTGGTCAGCCAGACCTCCAACGTAGACTAGGTCCCCTGACTGAGCCAGTACAGGCCGGATAGGGATCGTCCCCTGGCTGTGGCCTGACTGGTACAGGGCCACTGTTCTGTCTTCCAGCTTTACCATCACCAGGTGGAAGTGTCCATTGCTGACTGAGCTCTGCCCTACCAGGCTTTCAAAATTGTTGACTTGAACTTTGATCTGGCCCTCCTCCAGCCACAGTCGGAGGTACTGGCTGGTGCTATTGGCCAGAGTCAGGAGAAGGCCGCTGGATTGCTTTGTGCGGATAAACATGGACACAACAAACGTGTCTCCTGGGTCATCGTCCAATGAGAAGAGGGCAAAGCTCCCGAAGTCTTGGTTGCCAAACCTAGCAGTGATATATTCTAAAGGAAGAACACAAAATAGTCCAATTAAACACTTCCCTTTCATAGTTGAGATCAATATCAACTCAGCTCAATAATGTGTCATAATAACAGAACGTTTACAAGAATACGAAAAAAAGTATTATGTCTTAAACCTTAGTACACAATTTTAATTTCAATGCATCAGATCTCCCTTAAAATGACTATATTGCAATGGGAAGGAACCCAAACCTGTTTGACAAATGGTTTTACAGTATGTTTCTGACTGAAACTCCTGCCTGTGTACACAGATCACGTTGACGGAGAGTACTCAGAGTCCCTAGGCCACACTGTGTTTTCCTGAAAGCGAAGCTGCTCCTAGTCTGCTAATCAATCCCACGTTTCTTTAATCCTCGTCACAGGTGTTGTCGAGTTCATGCCTGTGTGTGTGCTATTTTTTACTAGCTCTATAAGCTCCTTTAAAAGGAACTGTCTAACTTTATTCTGTGTTAGGTGCTGCTTAGTTAAGATGCCTGGCATTCAGATGGTGTGGTTGTGAACTCTCTGAGGCTGAAATTAGCAGTGTGGCATTACTGCTTAATCTGACCTAGGCAGATACAAAATGGGTTTAGGGTCAGACAGGGTCATCAGAGATGTAATTGTACTGTTCTATTATTAGTGTTATTATTATTTAGGTTTCATTACAGTTGATGTTTTCCACTATGGGGATGGCATTTGGCGTGAGCTACTTTCTACAAGTGATTCCTGGAACGGTTATCCCTCAGTCCTTACCTTCCGCACAGGTGGGCCCCTCATAGGGCCTCTGACAATCACAAGAGAAGCTCCTCCATCCCTGGTTCAAACAGCGGCCCCTGTTCTGACAAGGGCTATCCTCACACTTGTCCCTTTCACTGCACCCCAGTGTGACGTTCACCTGGGTGGAGGAGCTGATACTCAGCTTCCCAGCGGGCACCACAAGCCGTGAGTCCACTAACACGTCTCGGAAGCAGCCGAGGTAGGCTGGAGGGTATTCAGCCTCTCTCTTTGCAGCTGAGCCCGACCTTTCTCCTTCTGCTCCTAGAAAGAGGCTCTGGCGGACAGACTCCAGCTCGAGGAACCCCGAGCCTCGCTCGAGAAAAGGGTCCTCTGTGCCAGACTCCATAGAGCAGCTTCCCTCTGAGCAGGGTTGGCGCAGCTTAATGAGGCTCACAACACCGCCCAGCAGGGCCTCCACCCGGTGCCACTCGTCGTCCGCCACCTTCTCAGGGAGCTCCTGAACCAGGGTGCTCGACCCTTGACCCCGCAGACTGCTGAGGCGGAGACGTCCGTCCACCAGCTCGATGGTCAGCAGCAGGTCGTCCACCCTCCGCTGGAGGAGGGTGCCAATGGGGTGTCTCGTCCTGAAGCTGAATGTAACATTGAGAGGTGCTTCAGGATCCAGAAGCTGAGTTGTCACATACATGTGACCCTGGGTCTCAAATGAAAATGCGGTCGGAGTCTTGCAATTCAGGCCCGAGAAACCGGCCTGGCAGATGCATGTGTAGGCATGTCGATTGTTCATGAAGAGAGGAGAACAAATTCCTCCATTCTCACAATGGTTGGCATTACAACCCAGCAGAGCAACTGTGCAGTTCTCTCCCCCATAGAGGCGGCCATCTGGGCTCTGCAGGGAGCAGAGGCATCGGTAGCTTGCATGATCGCCAACACACACACCACCGTTATGGCACGGCTGCTCTTCACATCCGTTAATGTTGTTGTCAGAGAGAATGTCTACAAGGAACATAAAAACGATTTTACTGTCGAGAATTCAGTTTGACTGCCAAGAAGAAAGTTAGTATAATTAACAATAATTATCTGGTGTAGACACAGAAACTCATAACATTGCAGATTGTGATGTCTTGAGAATGTCCAACAGAAATAAAACAGGTTGACAGAGCTACTCCTTGACCTCTTTACTGTAGACAGAATTGTAGCTCACAGAACAAAATACAAAAATAGCCCATTAACAAGATAGCATCAGACAAAGAGCGAAATTACCTGCAATAACAAACCCTAAAACACAAAAATACCCGTAGACTCTCAACATTGTCAACATTGTTGTTTTCAAATCCTCCTAATCAAGTTGCCTGAATAAATATCCATGTTATTTCACTGAGTGATGAAGACTCCTGGTTCATAGGATGCCATCTTATGCCGTTATCCCCATGCATGCTTTGACCAAGGTTGGGATCACTGCAAGCCAGATATATGGGATTAAGCTAATGCACTTACAATGTCTTACAGAGTTGGCCAGAGTATTGGGTTCAGAGGACTGACATATTCATCTTCCACGTTTTAAGAGTCACAGTAAAAGTGGCTAATTGTTCACCTTTTCACATGCATGTCATACACAATCAGTCACACACACGCGGTCACACACACACGCACATACATAAACACGCACAGTACTTGTCTCTTTGTTGATTTAATTACTTATCAGTAATTGGCCTCAATCACTTTAATCTATATCACGAGATTAGTTTTGCACTTTATAATCTGAGTGGACATCTCTAGGGGGGTATTCCAGAAAGCATGTTATGCAACATAACTGGGTAAATTAACCCACCAGCTGATTCACAATGTTGCAGCAACCTACTGGCAATGTTGGTACAACGCTGGGTGTCAGCTGGGAAGTTAATTTACCCTGGGTATGTCACATAATCTGCTTTCTGGAATACCCCCCTGGACACCTCTACATGTCAAGTAGGCCTACATCATCAAAAGCAAGCTAATAGCAACTTATTGCCATTATAAATAGTCTTCAATATGATAGAAAGGATCTTTAGAATGCCTACATAATTTGTCAGTAACAGAGGGTAAAAGTGCAGAGCCATTTAGAGAGACAGGGACAGTCTCTTTACATGGCTCTGCATAAAAGGGAATTTCTCTCCGTGTTTTCGCATCTTTTTACTACAATACCCACAATGCAATGTAACCATTCTCAATGACTTATGTGATAAACGCCTGCACATTCTACATTCACAAACTGATTAGATAAATCATTTGAGCACTTTCTGTACGCTGCATACACAAATAACTATTTTTCTAACATAGGTAATAAAAAATGAAATTACTCTATAGCTTTATTTTGTCTACCACACGATCAACACGTTTTTTACTAGGACAACTGAATCAGCCAATGGCAGATTGTTTAGGTGTCTGACACTTCGACGTTGGGAAGGTGGGGCAATTTTGAGATGTTCAGGATAATATAATGTAGCTAGCGCTATGATCTTCGAAACAATAAACATATATATACGACCACGGTTGCTTGATCAAATCTGATGAATCGAAACGGCTAAGGTAGGCTTGTAAATCAGCGTCGCTAGTAATTACACTACCCGAGGGGCAGAAAGGGTCGTTTGTCAAGTTCTCCTCCGAGGGGGCCCATTGCGAAACATAACAACATAGGGGTCCTTGAGGTGCATAGCGAATGCGGGAGTGCATTAGTCAGCTAGACAGAATGTCAAAGTGATGTAAAATGTGTGCAACACGTTTGATCGCAACTTGGCACTTTTACTCACATGAAACTAACCTATAACATCGTCAACCTCATACAATTCTACGTATGTTATTGTTTGCGGTAATTTCACAGAGTAACTATGAATCCAATAGGGTCTGGTAATTTGATGTAAAATATTTTAAACCTCTTAATATTACTCAAACAAAGAAAACCATGCCCCTGTCAAATATCATAGACTATGTCTTCACCATATCCTTGACCAGCTGTTATGACTGTTTTCAGGCAAATCGAATGACTCATGACACACTACGATGAAAAGGAAATTAAACAAACCTCAGCCACCTAAGCAGAGAAGAAGCCCCAGTTCACGGAGGGACATGGTGGATTCAGGTATCATGTCAGATCCTGACAGTCAGATGAAGCACCTGGCTTTGATGCAGCACAGTAACAATGTCCTTAAGTTCTTAAATGAGGACAGAACCAAGCAGAGGTTTTGCGACCTACAAGTCTCAGTGGGTGGAAAACAGTACAGTGCCCACAAAGTGGTTCTGGCCCAGGGTAGCAGTTACTTCCATGCTGAGCTTACCAAGAACCCACACACAAACCATGTCACCTTGGACCATGTTGAGGAGTCTGTGTTCCAGCACCTGCTGCACTTCCTGTATACGTCAGAATGTGTGGTCTCAGAAAGGGAGCTCCCTGCCCTGACCAAGGCAGCACACTTCCTGGATATGATGGATGTGGTAAAGTTGCTGACCGAGACAGAAGGACCAGTGGTTTGTGTCCTGGCCCAGGCTAAGACTGGGATGGAGCCAGATGTTGAGAGAAATACTGAAGCCCCAGCAGATGGCACCAGAGACCAAAGCCAGACTAGTGTACAGTGTTGCTTCTGCAGCCGCAAGTTTTGCTACAAGAAGTCTTTGGAGAATCACCTGGCCAAGAGTCACATTTGTACACAAGGGGACTCAGTGGTTCAGAATGCAGCAGAAGGTCAGGTGACCACAACTGCTAGGAGGTCAGCGCGAAGGAGGAAAGTACCTGCCAAATTTAAAATGAGTGACACTGAGGCCACAGAGGCTAACATGGATGAACCATCTCAGGACACTGTTGGGCAAGAGACAGGCCCCTTTTTACCAGAGGAAGAGGGGAACAAAGAAGAACATGACGACAGGAAGCAGGAAAGCAAGCCTCACTCAGGTGGTGCATCAGAGGATGAAGAAGAGAGGGAGGACGAAGAGTTGGAAGTGGAGAACCGACGTGTCATTGTGGAAACTGCAGAAGATCAGACTGGTCCTGAAGTGGAGGTGTACAGTCAGACCTCTGACAGTGCTAATCATGCACCTGTATACCCAGAGGGCCTGGCACCAGTCATAATCCACACCGCCAGCAAGAAAACTCTCCAGTGCCCCAAGTGTGACAAGACGTTTGACCGTATAGGTGGGAAAAATGACATTAAGCAGGTTGGATGGGGTACATGATTGAATTGGCCTGAAATTGATCTGAAAGGAAATAATTAGCCTCTTATCAGTTGACATGATAGCTTATTGATACCCAATCGTAAATGTATGTTGTGCTGCAACATAAAAACAAAATTCTCCTTTAAACCAGAAATGGGGGTATAGGTCGACACCCCAGGCTGTAATGTTTCTCAAATGTTTTTTAGGAAAGTATGAGAGTCACACCAGGGTCCACACAGGGGAGAAGCCGTTCCAGTGTGACGTCTGTCTACAGTGTTACTCCACCAAGTCCAACTTGACTGTGCACAAGAAGAAACACGACAATGATGCTCCCTTCCAGAGGAAGGAGCACAAGTGTCCCTTCTGCAGCAAGCTCCATGCCAGCAGGAAAACCCTGTCCAAACATGTCAGAAGGTAAACCAGGTCCACCCCTCTGGCATTAGTCATTGGTTCTTTTTCTTGAAAAATACTGTATCAATTATTCAGTACAATTGTATTCATAGTTTGTCAAGAAAGAGGTGAACCATTGTTTCTTAGAAAACCTCTGACTGACCACAGTGTGTCCAAACTGTGTCCAGTAGGATATGTGTTAACTTGCCCCATGTTTACAGGTTCCACCCAGACCACATCCAAGAGTTTATTATAATGAGGAAGAGGAAGAGCGAAGGTTGGAAATGTGATGTAAGCTTTGATTGTATCCTAATGCTAGGGGTTTAACAGAACCAAATGAAGACACGTTTAGACTCCTTAAGTTTCATTCCTCACTCATGTTTGCAAGGTGATTGTGGTTCCGTTGCCCAGATGATCTGGTTTGCTCTTAATCCTCTTCCTTCTTACCCCTGAGTTAGATCTGCCACAAGTCTTTCACACGTAGACCTCATCTGGAGGAACACATGATCCTCCACTCACAGGACCGGCCCTTCAAATGCTCCTTTTGTGATGATTACTTCAAGTCCAGGTTTGCCAGGTTGAAACACCAAGAAAAGTACCACTTAGGTGCGAACATCTTTAAACCTTCAGTTTTTGTATCATGTTTAAACGAATGAACTATTCGATCTAGTATACCCTTGAAACTGATCCAAAAGATTGAAACTGTTGACTTCAGTTAGACTGTGTATTGAGTGAGTCAATTTATTTCATTTGAATGTAGCTATTGGGAAATGCTGTCTAATCATTAAATGCTTCGTAAATTCTTCAAAAACATTGTGTTAACCAATGGTTGAAAGCTAATATTAACATTAGAAGTACGGTTGTGACATAAGCACCAATTAAACCTCTTATCTGCCCACAGGTCCATTCCCATGTGATATCTGTGGCCGACAGTTCAATGACACGGGCAACAGAAAAAGACACATTGAATGCACACATGGAGGGAAGAGAAAATGGACCTGCTTCATTTGCGGGAAATCAGTGAGGGAGAGGTAAAACTGTGTTACAGCATGACTTTGCACGTTTAAACATCCAGGCCTCAATTCCTTTGTAAAGGCAGCCAATTTCATTCAACTGTACTTATATAGACTGACCTTTCGATATGAATCTCATCAACAAAAACGTGTATTTCTCTGTTGTGTTTTCCTTTGCATATACAGAACAACATTGAGGGAACATTTGCGTATCCACAGTGGAGAGAAGCCCCATCTCTGTAGTATCTGTGGGCAGAGTTTCCGCCATGGCAGCTCCTATAGGTCAGTCTCCATCCAATATCTAACCCTGTTACACAAGAGTCAAGGTACCCCCTCCTCTGCACCACCCTTCTAAACATCCAGCCTCTATTGGGGTCGAAAGCATGTCTCGTTAGACAAGCCCCAAAGAGAGGCTTATAAGAACCTTGAAGGATCTGGAGAGTTCAGATCATTGGTTGGGATGAGAGATGCAGAAGTCAGCCATATCAACAATCTGTGGGTGTAATGTTCCAGTGACAAGAAGAAGGCTTAAAACATACCATCTTAAAGCATGTCTGGAGTTTTCCAAATATCATGAGAATGACCTAACTGTGATGTGAGAGAACCTGGTAGGGCCGAAACTCAAAGCACTGCAATTACATTATAATTATGGTGACATGGTCATCTATTTTTTTCTGAATGTACCAAACATTATCCTTTTGATTTTGACAGGCTTCATCTCCGTGTCCATCACGATGACAAACGCTATGAGTGTGACGAGTGTGGGAAAACCTTTATTCGTCATGACCATCTGACCAAACACCAAAAAATACACTCAGGTTCGATGTCCCCATTAATCTCCTTTTTCCGCAGTCTCGGTTCAATCTGTATAATCTGTGGTGTTAATATAGATGGAATGTATCAGTGTTCACCTGCTATGTATGCATGTGAATTAAAAAGAATTGTGGACTGAGCTCTTTCTTAATTGGATGCAGGTGAGAAAGCGCACCAATGTGAGGAGTGTGGGAAGTGCTTCAGACGGCACGATCACCTGACTGTCCATTACAAGAGTGTCCACTTGGGAGAAAAAGTGTGGCAAAAGTAAAGGTCTAGGTGTCTAAGCCTTGTTGTGGTGTGTTAGAATCCTTGAGCCAGAAGATGGTGTGCTCTTCCAGTGAATGTGTGATGATAAAAATGTGAACATGAAATGTGTTTTCCTGGTATGTGGTTTGAAACCACATGCGTGAATAAGGCTTTTGTATACAGGTATAAAATGGCGGTGCATCAGTGTGAGGTCTGCAAGAAAGAGTTCAAGGGGAAGTCCAGTCTAGAGATGCACTTTAGAACACATTCAGGTAAGATGACCCCTCCTTCCCTCTTTTGAGTTTCTTCCAGCTTTCTTGGACGGATTTCATTCGTTTTGATTGGGGATTCAATTAGTTTTTCTTTAAATCTGACCCATTTCAAAGGTGAGAAACCACACAAATGCCCAGTATGCCACCAAACGTTCCGGATTAAGAAGACTCTGACGAAACACATGGTGATTCACTCGGACGCCCGCCCCTTTAACTGCCCCCACTGCAGTGCCACCTTTAAGAGAAAAGACAAGCTCAAGTACCACATGGACCACGTTCACAGCACAAAGTTCAGCGAGCAGCCTCCCACCGGAACTAACGAGGACAAGATGGCCGTCCTGCCATACGATGAACCCCCTAAAGTCTTCCCGGAGGAACCCAAGACCGTCTTCCAGAGTTCCACTGCCGACTCGTGTGTTCCTGTCACTCTGGTGCCCGTCCACATGTCGGGCGTCCAAGGACAAGGTGACTTGGCCAGACACGGAACAACTATCTCCACCCAACCCCATGGTGTGCTCACGTCACCCCAAGCCCAGGCCCAGATAACCAGGTACCAAGCAGCCACGGACCTGGCCTTCCTGGAGAAGTACACGCTGACCCCTCAGCCTGCCAACATAGTGCACCCAGTACGGCCAGACCAGATGCTGGACCCTAGGGAGTCTTATCTGGGTACATTACTCGGCCTGGACTCTGCCCCCCACTGTCCAAAATATCTCTAACTCTGATCACCCCCACTAATAACCTCCGACCTGCCACCAGGCTTTGTATGCAACAGTGAGCGACAGACATGCATAGTGTCTGGAGAGGAAAATACTGAGAGCTAGTTCAGAAGAAGCACTATGATCAAATATGTTTTGGATACTTTAGATACTTTTTTTTATCACCACAGAAATGTGCAGCAGTGAAGCTGATTTGATATCTTCCTCAGCATGAGAGCTCTGACACATTATCTACGTTGTCTGACACATTATCCATGTTGTCTGAGACATTATCCATGTTGTCTGACACATTATCCATGTTGTCGTTGTTTTCCCCAACCATGCAATGTTCTATACTTGGAAACGTTGCAGTACTATGAGACGAGTAATGTTGCCACTTGGTTGAACAAATGACACCTTCTCTATATTTTCCCAATCTTTGATGTTATGTAAAGCGATTGAAAGGATCGGTCTGTGTGTTCGTCACACTGTAATATTGACTCTGTGCGGCTACGTTCATACATTGGGTTCCGTTAATGGTCCCGTTTGTGTTGTTGTTGTTGTGACTGATAGGTGGAACACACCATTTAACTTTGACTATATAAACCATTTGACTGATAGTACTTATTGTTATTATTACCCCCTTGAAATACATTTCTGATGGGGATAACATGTTTACTATTTGCTTGTTTTAAATGGGAAAAACCTGGTAAAAAGGTTTCAAGTTTCATAGTGGGTGTTGCAAGGTGTTGATGGTGGTTGTATAAGGGTCCTGTTGGCCTAGTTTACAACATTCACATGAAGCATCAAAAGTGATTCAAGCCATTTAATTGTATCAAACATGTGGGCAGATGATCTTAAACGATGTGAGAATACGGACCATAATAGAATTGTAGAACTGTTATAATTGATGAACATGAAAGCAACATCATGTCTTCTGGAAGGCTTCTAATAACTCTTCATTTGAAGGGAGTTTTAGTTTGATATTGTGTTGGGATTCTCACCCTGTGACACCTGAAAATGAACAGTTACCATTGACATCAAAACCACATTTCTATTCTACATACTTCAGATGTACACAGACCTGGACAGTAGGCTTACTATAACCATTCATATTTTTTCACTTTATTACTTCAATATTCCTGTGTATAAGCTTGCCATTTGTGATCATTAGGAACATTAGAACATAATTACAACTGCCATCTAACCTTGTTAGAACTGAACTACTTCGACAATTCAACTTCAACAGTGAATTCAACTGTTGTGTCAATTCAAACAATCAAACTGAACAATTGGACAGGATATACTTCACTTACCGAGTTGAAGTTAATAGCGCTGACCTACAAAAATAATGATGGGAAATTAGTTATTTTAAATACTTACAATACACTACAGCCACTTTGATATTTAAACACCTTGCAATTTTATTGCTTAAGTTTGAAGCAGTAAGGCTGTTGTATTAAAGCACCATAAGGCCTAAACTAAACATAGTGAATTGGTTTGAGAAATTTCCCCAAAGTAAAGGTTTGTTGTTCAATGTTATTTATGTAGTTTAATTTAGAAAGGTAGGGATGTATAAGGCACTCACAATCATTAAAAACTGGTCTTCCTTGTGAACAGCGAACATCTAAAAAATAATCTCGCATCCAGTTTTTGTAGCAAAAGAATCGTTTTACCGTTCCTTCCTCTATATATAATATAGGTTGTTTCATTCCTTTTGGCAGATGTGACCCGGGAATAGAACAAGGTTCTAAAGAAACGTGGGAAACAAAACGGGTTAGTGCACAATATCTTTTTAGGGAATGAGAGAAGAGTTGGTTAAGTTAAAGTTTTTTTTATATATATACGCACGCACATATTTTACATACCTAAACAAACGGGTTGGGTGGACCACTTTCCCATTTTCAAGACAAACAACGTGTTCTGGGCCCACACGCTTGTAATAAGTACTACATCGGAATAACAGTGTTGATTCATCATACTTAGAGACTAGACCGTTTGTTAAAACAGGAACTGTACCACAGTACACCACTAGGAAACCAACAACAACAAAAAATGATTAGAAAATATGTAGCTTGTCCTCATTCAACTTCATGCAAAATGTCTGAGAATCTTCTGAAGTGATTATGTGAGAATACACAATGGACATACATGGTTGTGTCTGGGGTTGTGAGGTAGCTCCTGCACCATGTCGCCTTGATTCTTGCCTTGTTTCTACAAAAAAAACAGTAAATGACAGTGTTTCAACACAGAAGTCGACAAATCACTTCAAATAGCACAGGACAGGACCACTCTGGTGGTGATTGAGTTTGATTACGCCATATTTTCCATAGTGTCGTGAGAAATCAAAATGTCCTTCATCACCTGTTCTGTCATCAGCAGCAGGCGCAGGTTGGACAGATCCTCAAAGATTGAGTGGCAATACAGAATGAGTTACCAAATACCACTACATTTTACAGAACAATTTAAGGATGTGTGCTACATTGCTAAATATTTTGATTGACTTCAAACACAGCAGCCAGTCCTTTTAGTGCTTTTCCTGACTCCAAATTTCAATACAGCATGTAATCATCAAGAAGATTAAATACATTGCCCTATTTGGGCTGCTTACTTGGTGCTGGAGTTGTTTCAATGACTTCTGTAGGGATAGTTAAAATACTTGTCAAAACGATTGCCATGTGTGAGTTCATAAAACAGAATAAGTGAGTGGGCTATTTACGTAGACATTTGGGCGGTTGGCTCCATTTCCCGTCCTCACAGACACTCTTCTTAGGACCTTCCATAGTATAGGAATCCTTACATCTATACTCTACTGCCTCATTTTCCCCAAATGTGTCCTGGTATTTATGGATGATAACAGCATCAGGCACTAAAGCAGGTGCACCACATGCAGTTGCACTCTCTGTAAGTAGAATAAAAGAGAGATGATGGTGAGTAAACAGAGTGCAGACCATCAGACAGACAGCATGTGCTTGAGATAAGAAAGGCAACACACATACAGATGAAATGGTACTAAACCATCTTATATTAAACTGTCATTTGTTTTTGTTCATTCATAAAATAGACATAGCTTCATGCATTATGTTCGCAAGGACTTTTTTAAGTAAGCTATTGAGGAAGGCCAAGCAAGAGGGGATGTCAGCATATTGGTTGGTGGTCCTGGTATTCTACACAAGTTTGTACCATCTCAAATGTTTCTACTCGTGTTTTACACCATCTGACTATGAAACAGAAACTTACTTGTACATGATCCTGTTGACCATTTTCCATCCGTACATGTTAGTATTGTTGAAGGGGGGTCTATTTCATATCCAGCCTCACATTCAATTCGAACTCTTTTAGGTCCAAGCTTTATGATTTTAGCATTAGGGACATCAGGGGCAAAACAGTCATTTTCATCTGAAAAATCATTTAAACAATGTTCATCCACGTTGAGACAGAAACCATGTTCTTCTAATGTAAATTAAAGCATCAGGGACTTTTGGCACAAGGGCACAATGCTTTTCATATGAAAATAACAGCAAAAATGCTTTGAAGGCTGAACTGAATCAAAGTGTTCCAACATCTCAAAATCCTCCAACTGTCTAGAAAGTAGAAAATCATTGTGGTTATTTGCAGAAAGTAGGCTGTATATTGATAAATGTCCGTTGTATTTTTGTCTGATGATTTGTGTTTTATGTCCATGTGGGCCACTACACAAAGCATATGCTATCATGAAAGACTTACCTATACATACAGGCTCAGGTGACCATGCCCCATTAACACATTCGCTGGTACCCCACCATCCCTCTTCCCTTCTTTTATAATCCTTTTCACAGGCATATGTAATGTTCTTGCCATGCTGATAAGTGTTTTCTTCAGGGACAAAATAGCCATTTTTCAAAGAGGGTTTGGAACAGTCTGATCTTTGACCTAAGATTGGTTAGAAAAATGCTTAGTTAGTTGGTGACAACGGTTAAATGAATGTTGACAGTTTCTCTTGAAGTTACCTTAAATACAGGATATTTCACAAAAGTTAAAATTTCAGTGGTTAGAATATTCGGTTTACAAACAAGTTAATGTGTAGCTGTCCATCATTCACCATTTACGATTAATTTTAAGATTTTTATTTATTTAACAGGAGATAAATCCCCCATTTCTGGAGACCTATTTCTGAAGATAAAATAAACACACAGAAGTTATCGGAAAATGTGAAATGGAAAAAATCTTACCATCCACTACAAGACAACTAAACAGTAGAACGAATAGAAGACACCCTAGTTTGTCCATTTCATCAAAACGTAGAGAAGGATACAAGATAGGAAATACCATTGCTTAGGTAGTGAGGATCATGCGTTGTCTGAGACATATGTTGTTCAGTCCAAGTTAATCATTGTGCAAGGCCCTCCCAATAACAAGTCTGGTATGCAAAAAAAAAGCAGGTGGATATTTACAAAAGGCAGTCCTTGTACATAAATTGTCTTGGCAGCTTTCTTCCCAGTCTAGAACATGAAATGAAGCACACACACTGGGTAAAAAGGAGACATACCTACAAGACTGCAAGCCAATAATCAAAATCCAGCATTATAGTAATATGAGAAAACTGTGTAAGAATTAGAATTAGTAAGGTCATATAAGGTCAGAGTTGATCTACCGCTTAGGATTGACATATGACAATGGTTAATTCCCATCCCCCATACACACTACACACCCCCAAAACAAACATCTCACCCACTATTCACTCATATACTGTTGTTACACAACAGTACATTTACACACAAATCTACATTGACACATTCACTCCCTCGCCATACATGGTAGTTAGATACACGTAGCTCACTTCAACTTGAGTGACTTCAACCCGAGTCTTGAAATGTGATGTGGGAAACTTACCGTCTGGTCCCGGTGCCCAAGAAGGGGTACCCTGCTGCCTTGGTGAACCTCCTGCAATTCGCCTACCAGCATGTCACCGGAGTGGATGACACCGTCCTCTATCTGCTCCAGAGGGCCTACTCTCACCCGGGTGTAGCTGGGTGCATGGTGACAATCGTGTTTTCTCCAGTGCCTTCAACACCATCTGAACCTTCAGAGAACTAAGCAGTTGAACCAAATAAGACATCCTATTCTGCCCATTTTATCACAAATGAAACAAGAATACATTCTAGTTGAGTATATAAACATGTTTTTATTCAATCTAATGTTGGGTGGTGGAGGGGAAAAGGTGGGTGGAAACTTGCTTCTGTTATTCAAGCTAATGATTGTCCAGGGTCCTTCCAGTAAATGCTTTGGAAAATGTACCTTGAAACCAAACTTGTGATGTTGTGTTTACTTCCAGATTCCAACTAAATATTCTGTCCCAACTTGTGGTGTTTGTTCACCATAATCATTCACCCCCCAAAAATGATGAATTCTGAGGCCTGATTCCGTATTACATAAGAGTGCACTAACCAGTAGTTATAAAGCATTTTCCAGACCAGATCATATTTTCAGATGCATCTTAAGAAAGGTGGTGTGAAGAGATGGTCACAGAGCAACACTGGTTGACTCATTTGTATGAGTTGATTGTTTCAAACCACACCATCATCATTGTATACTTTATATACAATGAAACTTTCATACAGTATAGCAACAGAATACAAATTAGCAAAGGCCCTTTATCAGGTTTTTATTATGTCATCACTAAACAAAACAAAAAAAGGTAAAGCAATGTTCGTCATCATTCTGTTCATATCCGCACAACAAACAAAACTAAGAAAAAATAAAGATACAGCATCGTTATGTGGACCAGGAGGTGGAATAACTAAATATAATGAGGAGCAAACTGAAGATTGGAATATACCATCTGGAATTGTGAACTCTGAACTAGGGTGAAAGACACCACTCGCTCAACCTCTCCAAACTCTGATCAAACACAGTTCTATAAAGTCTCATATGTACAACTAGGCTGGCATGGAGCATGTGCATATTAGCATGGACGGTCCACGGCTCAAACTGTACAGCTCGGTGCTCCACTATTCCACTTGGATGAAAAAGACTGTTCAATGTTAGGAAATATAAACATCTTCAATTTACAGGAGGTCTCCTCCCTTAAGCTCAACTGTCATTTCTTTGTACTACCATTCTCCTGAAAGGTTTTCATCAAATATAGTACACCTGGAATTTAAAGGGTTTTGATAACATTAGGGGTAAGTTTTGCAGTTTCCTCACTTAATGTGCATCATGCCTGATTGTTAATCAAAGAAAACCATTCCCATAACCTTCAATGTCAATCAAGACATCACATGCCTACAGGTTTGCAAACAATACAGATGTGGATACAAATGTGGTGGGCACAATGCACTTTCTGTATTGAAGGCCATGTTTCTGGCTTGGTAGTACTTAGTGGTGCTTCAAAAAAGAGAGCTTCGGTTTTGGTTCTCAGCATGCATTATGAAAGACTTTCAAAATGACTGAGGACCCTATAGGTATCAGAAAGTATCTAATGACAAAGCCTAGGTTTCCACAAACAATCTGGCACGATGCACACCAAGAAAGAAAAGTATGACATGTTCCTAAGCATCCAAAAACAAGAGCCCCATATCCACCCTCCTCCTTGGCCACTGAACATGGCAAAGCATAGTACCACATTATGATGTTGTGCATTTAGAAACTAGTTTTGGTTGACCAACTACAGAACAACCTGGAAGACGACTTGGCCTCATCTCCCCTGTTCACCTCCAGATGGTCCACACTACATCTGTGGCGTGTCCAGAAAAAGAAAAGAAAAAATGGACTGCAACTTTGGCCCATGGCAGGAAGTCCTGTGATTGGCTGGATTTGGACATGCAGTGCCTCTAATGGACCTAAGTGCCGATGGGGAGGAGGGACACTGACTGGGGTGTGACTGGGATCGCCCCTGGCGACTGTTCTTCTGTCTCAGATGGTGTCCTCAGTGAGATGCACAGGCTCCACATCAGGATCAGGCTTGAGGGGCGGAGACAGTCCCTCACTGCATCTCAGAACCTTAAGTGGGACTTGTGTTTCACCATGTATCTGTTGTGGAGGACACAAAAAAAATGAAGGGTGTGGAAAAGTTAACCGTGATGCCTCTTGGTGGAGTCGAACCGTACGCACACACACACACACACACACACACACACACCTGTCTAGAGTTTCCCAAAAGCGCAGGAACACAGGGCGGTCCAGGTGGCGCTTGTGGTGGCTCAGCTCCAGCACGGTCACGTCCCACTTCTGCACGTTGGGGTCGGTCTTTGCCTCGTCATACTTCAGGTGGAAGGCTCGGACTGCAAAACGCAGACAGTCACAAACACGCAGAGCCAGACGGACACTAGTTACCGTGCACATTCCCCGGCTCAAGGCTTGAAATCTAGGTCACGCTCCATTTTACTGGGGTCTCACTTTGGGAGCTAAAGGACGAAGGAAAAGAGGCATCCAGTGTCGAACAGAGACTCACTTTTGGCAAAAATGTCCACAGGAGATCCGTCAGGAAGCAGCCAAGGCCAGCCTTTGAACTGCCAGGCCGGACCCTGCACGAATACTGCCACCACGCGGTCCCTGCCAAAGAACAAGGACACAGGTCACAGACCCAACACAGAGCTAGGCAGGACAGCAGTTCTGCAGAGTGGTCCATACTTAAGGCAAATCACTTGAATGCACGGTTGTCATTCATGATGCCCGAGCATGCAGATCCACGAGGCCTCGGAGGACCTTCACCCCCATGTAGAAACTACTATGGAGACATGAGCTCTAGAAAACGTGTGGCATTCAAATTGAAGAACCACGCCCGAGACACCCTGAGCATTGGGATCTTTGCGAAAGAGTCACGGCTGTAGCTGTAAATACATTCTACCCATATAAAAAGGCAGCAATGTCCATTTACTTTTGGCCAGCAGCCAAAATGAAATGTTATCTGCCATTTGTAACAAGTTCCCTTTTCCTTGCATTTGATTGTTGTGTGTTGGCGCTCGTTGCTGGTGTAGTAGGTCTGGTATTGGGTGGATGTTGCCTCACCAGTCTTGTGGGGCCAGTTTGAGGGGCTGGTCGATGATCCGATAGGGCACGGTGACGCTGAGGGTGGCCCCCCCGGGCTGGAGCTGGTCCTTCCGTCTCTGGAGCAGAACCTCGTTGTCTCTCTGGATGCCCTGCTTCTTCTTCTCCTCCGATGTCACAAACCTGCCGGGACAGAGACAGAGAGACAAGGACAGGGAGAGAGAGACAGGCACTGATAAGCCAATGGTACATAACTGTCATTCAACCTTAGATAGGCGTGCCAACTGAGCGCTGAACAAAGACTGTGCGGTGGTCTCAGATACAGCTTGGTGAATCTGCTACCTGCTGATTGTGTCAGCTCGTCAGATCAGGTGGATCTGGGGCTCCTGGTGGAGAAGGGCTTGGAGCTCCTTTGCAGTCAGTCAGACTTTGAGCGCTCCCTTTCTGATCCGGGGGCTGCCCTCACACCTTACCCCCTCAGACAGAACACCAGCTACTTTGCTTTCATTGAACTTTGATGGGTTTGAATGTTCTTTTCTATAACGCTTCAAAAAGGCCAAAACCCAAGTCCCTCTCCCCTCCCTGAGATATCCTCCACTCTGAGATGTCAAGATGGAAGAACAAAGAGCATGTGCCTCCCCTCAGGATCTAGACATCTTCACCTGGGGTGGCAGGAGCTAAATCTATGGTGACAAGGAGGCGTGAAGGGACCCAACGTCACCATCAATTATTATAGCATAATAGTTTGAATATTCCCCAATCATAATAATATTTATATTATTGAATGAAATGTACTATAAAAGTCAAATTGTATATATTTTCGCATGGGGAGATTGGAGTAGAAGGTGCCCGCCCCCACTCCACACACAGCGCCGTGGCCCCCAGCCACAGCCCTCACCCACACAGGAGCTAGCCCGCCCCCCTCCACCGTAGCTCCTCCCCCACACAGCCACAACAGGAGACGCTTTTCCACCCTCCCCCGGCCACCACCCAACATGACAAGGATTCATGTGCCTTGTTAAACAGCGCAATAACAATGAAACCCGCTGATGCCCACAGTGTGTGTGAGTATCCAGACCACCTCGATCTGCACGTTTCATGTCTTAGCTCGCCGCTCGTGCTGCAGAGGCTATTAATCATAATAAACACACACCGTCTAACTAATATAACGTGGAGGTGGTGTGTACACGCATGTACAAAAAACGAGTTGACTGCAATCCCCCTTGAACCATATGGACTAAATGGTGATTGGTTAAGATCTGGCTACTCTGAACGAGCTTGGGGAATTTATTTGTATTTTGTTGATTGAAAAACAGAGATTTTTGACACACATGATCACCAGACGGGCGACATACAACGTTTTGCGTCTGGAGCAGATCCCTGAGCAGCCCAGCCCCTGAGCAAACGTGGCCACTCACTTGAGGTCCTGCAGGAGCTCCTTGGCGTTCAGCATGGTGATGAGGGACGTGGTGGCTGCTGGGATGATGACGATGGGGGTACGAGAGCCTGCGGGCGGGCAAGAGAAACACCCCTCAGTGACAACTGTCCATCCGACCACACAACTGCCACGGAACACTCGTCTCAGAATGTCTTTTTGAACTAAGTCACGTTCAATAACACGGGCCAATGGGGTTACAGGATCAGGAAAGTGTGTGAGCTGTTGTTGTGTAAGGGGGCATACCTTTCTTTTGATTTGGTGGTGGTCTCGCTTGGGACACTAGAGGACAAAAAGAAAGAAAGAAAAAAACACACAAAAAACATTCAGTTACAGATTTATCCAAGCAGGAAATACCTAAATTCTGCAGCTGAAAACGTGTAAAAGCCACATCATTCTTAGGCAAGCCTTCCGCACATCCTACCAAAGCACATAGTCTGGGGACAGGGTAAGAGAGCCTCATACACACCTGGTCTGGGGACAGGCTGCAAGGCCGGGGTCTGGGCCTTCCTGGCTGACGCACCCTCCTGCAGAGAAAGAGCGGGAAAGATCCTGATGTTAGTCTCCTGATGAGAGACTTGTTGCTCTTGTCAGTTAGTTGTAACTGACTTAAAATGATTGTACTCGCTGTGAAATATATTATTGTTGCTTGTTTTTTCAACAGGTACACTCTTGCACTTTTGAGGTTCAACGCTGTTTAATTGTAACTTGTCTAACTAGTAACTACATGATATTATGGTTCTTCCCTTTGGGACTTATTTGGTTTTCACAATGTATGCTTCATGTTTGGTTACCCACAATGTTTGGGGCTATCTCGTTGTTATGATCAGTGACCTATGCACTCGTGTAAAGCTCTCTCTTGGAAGTCTGTAGTGTTACTCTGTGGGATATTGTTGGTACGGTATCATCAATTTCTGAATGCTTACCAAATCTTTGCATATCTTTGCATTAGGGGTGTAACGGTACACGTATTTGTACCGTACCGTGACGGTACAGGCACGTATTTGGTGTTACAGAGGTGGACCGCGGTCCGCAAATGTGGCGTACATAGCGTTAATATGGCGAATGTAAAGGTTTGTTTTGAGGCGCGGAACTTAAAACTTGAAGTCGGAGTTATAGTATTGCATGGAATGGTGCATATGACTTAGAAACTAGCTAACCAAGTAGCTAGCTAGCCGAGTGTAAGTGGCGGCGCTTGCATTGAAACACACTGTCAGATCAAGCTAGCTCTACCGTTAGCACATGAAAACCTAACCTAAGCAAGTGTTTTTTTTTACCTGAGTTTTTACCTGAGTTTATGTCATAGTGTACTTACGTTAGACGAAAAGTCTTTGATTAGTGGCCTGTCAGTCAATTAATGGTCCTTGTTGAAGTAGACTGCATTAGTTATTTAGTGCTTGTTCACTGAAAATGTATACAGTGATTCATCCACTTTATTTAAATACGATGTAGGCGCGTTATCATTCACGTCAGAAACGTGAATAGTAAAAACGCTCGTACTGGAGAGGGGAGGAGTACCATCGTCAGTAGCTATGATAGTGACATTATACTCGGAGTGGATTTCCCTGTCGAGCATGTCTCCAAGCACGAGGGAGTAATATTTCCAGTCAATGGAACGTCACCTCTGACCGTACCGTACTGTACCGTACCGTGACTTCAAAACCGAGGTACGTACCGAACCGTGACTTTTGTGTACCGTTACACCCCTACTTGCATACTGCGCTGCTATCATTGTTCCCCTTCACTGTCATTTCAGACAGTTCAAAATGAGAAGTGTAGATAGTAACCAAAGCTCTCCACAGCAGATGCAACTCTGGTACCTGTTCCACAAGCAATTAAATGGCCCAGTTCAAGCTCCAGTAGATGAGTAATTACAGCCATTATAAAACCCAATCCATTGGTAGCCTATGCCTCAGTTATATCATTGAGGTCTGCACTGTTGTGGAAATATCATTGTCAATAACTCGGATGTCATATCAGGCATACTTAAATCACTGACTCCCTCAAGTCTTCAACACAGATGGATTGCCTCTAACAGACCATGTAGGCTGGGCAAGCCATCTATGTAACATACAAGCACTCTCCTAAGTAGGATACTAATACAAATTATAAAACAATAAAAAAAGGATTAAAAGAAGATCAACCATTAGAACAACAATGTTTCTGTGGCTTCAAGATACAATTTCCTCCTAGTCTTCCACATCGTGTTGCCCTACATGGAACACATCTACAGCCAAGGAAATGCTAGGAGTTGCCCTCTTTTCCTCCCTCTCTCTCTCCCCCTCCCTTTCTCATCTCCAATACAGTAAGTCATGTTTACACTTTCACTTAATATATTTGCCTTGGAACAATAGATAGCTTTTCAATTGACTTGATTAGAGAGCATTTGTTACATGGTCCAGTTTACTTCAATTCCAGCAAAAGGGGCTTGGTTTTGGTTGTATTGCCAATTACAAAAAAAATACTAACTACTTACTAACCGAGAGTGAGGTCATGCCGGGAAATATCAAACTGAGGCTTGAACGTATCGACCGAGCGAAGGTTTCGGTTGTATTGCCAAAATACTAACTACTGTCGCGAGGTTGATACGGCAAAGCCTCAGTTTGATATTTCCCTGCATGACCTCACTCTCGGTTAGTAAGTAGTTATAGTATCAGACCGCAGACCGGCGATGAGGTCAATACGCGACTGGTATGACTACCCATAGCAATCAGAACGCTCGTACTGTCGTACCATATAATGAAGGTTTATGATGTCTTGTGTTGCAAAATATTGAATTAAAATGATAAACAATGACATGTAGCCTGTAACTGACCATCAGACCACACACATCATACATACAGCCCCCTACTCCCATCAGACCTCTCCTCCCCCTCCTCTGCTCTATCCTCCCCTGGCCTTCCTACTGAACACCGGCGACACAGACTGCATGTCTGCAGACGAGCATGCAGAGACAGAAGGCACAATATGACTGGCTGAGAGGCGCACGTTAAAAAGGAGGGAAAAGAAGAACCAAAAAAAGAGTGCGAGACCGAGAAGAGGTAGTCATTCATCGCTCCATCCTGGCAAACGTGCAGCGTCGTGAAGCGACTGAAGCACAGGGAGGGGGGGGGTCTCAGGCTTGTGATGCAGCCTCAGAGCAGGAGCATGGCGTTAGCAGGGAGCATCACAGCACACAGCCTCGAGGGATGACACACCACGGAGCGACTGCAGCGCGGGCGGCTTGCTCTACTTCGCATGCACACACCACAGAGGCAGCACAGCCCAACAATTCGCCACGATAAGAATTTCACAAACGAGTAACATTCCACCCAACGGATGGCTCCCCTCTCTCAACCTCGGCATGAGATCTGGAGGACGTAGCCGTTGCTAGCACAGGAGGGGAGGAACCGAGAGGGGCATGGCAGAGGGAGGAAGCAGATGTATGCCAGGAGACGCCTGCAACACGGGTAGTGTGACCAGTTTATAGGCACAGTGGGAGGAGAGAGAGGAGGTGAGGCTATAAACATGACAGAACCACTTCCACTTGAGGAGTAGCTCGCATCCAAAAGGTACCAACGACGACAGCAAACGAGTACAGGAGTCAAACTAACGAGAAGGCTAATGAAAACCCATCTACCTTCTGGCAAGTCCTAATGGTTCAGGTACGTACTGCGCGTAGCACCAGCTTGCGACGCGCCCCCTATTCTATAGAAGCTGACCCATGTACGTCCATCATAAGGACATCACAGAAAATATTCTGCATTCATTTAATCCACTGATTGATACTGATAATCTGCACTGGCAGCTTGTCTCACAGATTACGTGTGTGTTTGCACATTTCAGGCCATAGGCTACAACCAAGAGAGGTAGAGCTTTAAATGACCATGTTCCTCTGTGAGATGTCACACACAGCCCTTTGTCTAGAGGTGCGGGGGGGGGCTTAAATAGTCTGGTGAAAAACTCAGTACAATGTCAGAGTACACACCACTCCAGGGGCTGGTGGGCCACAAACAGAAACAAGAAAAGGCGCCTTTACAGCAATCTGATACAAGACAATTCTTTGAGGCAAAGGGCAGGCACATGAGTGGGAACAGGAACTTGGCTGTGTGTCCAACGTAAGCGCATCAAACTTCCTTAAAGATGACTAGTCTGACTAATCTATCAGCTCCATCTGCTAACATGACTTCATATTATATGTACATATTGTCTGTATTTATTATTATTATATGTTAAATAGGAGAGCTGTGAAAGATAACTGAATTTCCCTCACGGGATAAATAAAGTATTTATCTATCTATCTATCTTTCTATCTATCTATCTATCTATCTATCTATCTATCTATCTAGAATAAGGCCATCCTTTGTCCATGACTACAGCAATTATTTGAATATATTTGAATTTTCTATATTCGCGTGCCTCCAGGCTAGGTGATGACGCCGTAGTGTACTAGTTGTTCGTTTCGTAGAGCTTGCAGCTAGAATTATAGTGCAGCTAGCATGTAGCGCGTCTCATAGCTATGTAGCCTACATACATGTGGTTGTAAAACGTATTAGGCGAAATTAGCAGAGATGATGTCTCTGAATACTGGAAAAGCAACACTGTCACTGCTGTCAGGTTCCCCCCGTTAGCCTCCACTACTCGGACATTTCACCGCCAAGTACTAATGACGTAGTGTGATGAAAGCGAACGACTTTTCAGCGCAGCTAGCATAACGAGGACGAAAATGTATAAAGAAAATCTTACATTACGTTTACTCAGCCAAGCTAATAAGTTATCAGTTAGTGAGACGGTTACTATTATGTTGCCCCACCCACGCTGTAATAACTTTTAAGTTGTAATTATTACTAAATTAATCAAATTACAGTTTAAACTGTCCAATGCATGATCAAAAATCCATTTGAAAAATCGTCCAATCACGGACGAGCGTTATGGTCAAACCCTTTTGGCTGTTTAATGTCTTGGAACATGCATTACAGTGGGTAGTTACTAGTTACTGTTTCTGTCACATCCTTGTCATCTCTCACCCAACTAACTTCTTATTTACAAGATGCATTCTCTTATTAATTAAAGGGGAAGATCACACCAGCGTTCCTCAGGAAGCCCAGCACAAGAGCCTTTATTTCACATCATTCTGTCACCTGGAATCAGGGTTTGATAGCACGTGGCAAGCTCGACTGTCACCATGCAGTGGAGGCGGCGCCACTGCTGCACACACATCGCTGGCCTGCTGTCTCTCCTCTCACTCCTGGGGGTTCTGCTCATCCTGGGTCATCAGGATCTGCTGTCAGACTGACTGGTTCGATGTGGTGGAAAGACTACCCTGTGGTGGACTCAGAAGGCAGGGGACCCCACACCAGCGCCAGAGGAAACCACAGCTCCAAACAGACTCTGTGGAGGGGTTTCTGGAACCGCCTGCGGGCCTAAAGGCTGGCACCAGTTCCAGCCTCCATCAGGAGGACTTCTCTACTCAGGGGGACGGGGACCAGACAGCAATGCTAGCACTGAGCAGAGAACGAGCTTTCTGGGAGACCTGCTGATCTCTGAGCCCTGTCTTACATATCATGAGCCTAGAAGTGCCCAGATGGACAGCCGGACCCCTTCCTCGTGCTGCTGATAGCTACGGAGATCCAGCAGGTGAGGCACGAGATGCCATCGGCATGACCGGGGAACCAGAGCGGGCTCCAGGTCGGGCTGTCGTACGCCTCTTCCTGCTGGGGGTACGAGAAGCAGAGCTGGGCCGCCAGCTGCAGAGCCGCTGGAGGCAGAGAGCCGGCAGCACCACGACTCATCCAGCAGGACTGCTTGGACACCTATAACAACCTGACCATCAAGACCCTCATGGAATGCACTGGTGCACGCACTGTCCACACGCCAGCCTACATCATGAAGACAGACAGCGACATGTTGGTCAACACAGACTATCTCATCCACAAGCTGCTGCGACCAGAGCTGAGCCAAGAACGGGTACTTCACAGGCTATCTCATGAGGGGCTACGCGCCCAACGTAACAACAATCAGCAAGGGTACCTGTCCCCGAGCTCTACCGAGCTAAGAGTACCCCACCTTCGCACAGGCACAGGGTTACGTTTCTCAGGGGACTCTTGGCCGGGCGGATTTACAGGGTGTCGCGTGGGAATCCGACGGCTGAGCACCGAGGACGTTACGTGGGCGTCTGCCTGGCCAAGCTGCGGGTTTGAGCCCACGGCCGCACCCAACGAGTTCTGTCAACCACTGGCGGGTGTCCTACTCCAGCTGCAAATACAGCCACCTAATCACCTCGCACCAGTCCAACCCAGTGAACTGCTGAAGTACTGGCACCACTTGCAAAAACAACAAACACACGCTTGCATCAACTCGTCGAATGACAAGCTGGGCGGAGGTTACGTAGAGTCCACCTCAGGGTGAACAGCCCTCTAAACTATAGACAATAGACAATGTGGGCCCAGGTTTCGGGGGATATAAGTGCCACAGGGGTCTGAACAAGTTAATAACCATGTTAACATCACAAGTCTAAATGAAAGGTATTGATAAAGCACCAGTTGGTTCATGCATTTGAAAGCATGGATGTCCATTTAGAAAGAGACTGTCAAAGTAGAAATGGCTAGAAAAGCTGTGTAACTTTTTGAAAATGTGATATTTGGTTATACCGTAGCATCAAGTTTGTTCCATAAGTTGATGTATATGAAAATACAATGGATAAGTTGATGTATTATTAGGTGAACTTGATCAGAAAAATTCAGAGGTGTACTTCAGACCGTGACAAGACAGGAGTCACTTCACTCTTTACACCTTTTAACTCACGGCGTGAGATGAAAGTCCCATGACACATCCTGAGTTTACAGTATGTTGAAGACGCAATAAATGTTTAAAGATGGTATTGTATCTATATATGTATCAGCACCTTCTACTTCAAACCTGCATCACAGGTAAAATATGCACCGTACTCTAGTCTACAGTATGTGATTTTAGACTTAGCAAGCTTGGAGTGTGCTTGAGTCCAGTTCTAGATCAAGATATTGAGCCTCTGGACCCAAAGTGTCTGTTCGACCAGAACACGCATAGTCAGAACAACAGGCCGACGCTGAGTGCACGAAGTCAGGAGGACGAAGCTGGAGACGAGGGCGACAAAGCAACAAAAAGGCAGATGGAGAATGCAGTGATGCTACAAAAAGCAGAAGAGCCAAGAATAAAGGAGCGCACCAAGAATCATTAAGTACTAAGTAAGTAATATAGTGGTACCGATCATTACACATAGCACGAAGTTGTGACAATCTGCATTTTGAGGCATCAAGCAAAGAAAAAGGGAGGATGAAAAGTAATGGAAAAGAAATGACTCAGCTCGTAGATGTGTGTGTAAAAAACCATGATGACATCCCTATCTCAGAACAGCAGTGAGGTAGATAAAACATTCAAAAGAAAAACCTCACGA
Source organism: Mallotus villosus (assembly GCA_903064625.1). Lineage (NCBI taxonomy): Eukaryota > Metazoa > Chordata > Actinopteri > Osmeriformes > Salangidae > Mallotus > Mallotus villosus. The sequence goes on along the minus strand of CAEFZP010005607.1, from coordinate 16,197 downwards.
AAGGTAATCACAGCAGCTTTCTAGGGCCCCGGATCGCGGCTCGAACTAGTGGAAATGATCTTCTGAGCACTACATGTCTGAGCGGACATGAGAATAATACAATGGTCAGGTGTAATAAATTGTGTGTCCACCGTTTCAAAAATATTTGTTTTTGCAACATCAAAACCAAAGGTGGTGCAGGTCACCAAAGGAGCAGAATGAAGACGTAGACACATATCTCACAAAACCAAGCCCGGCTGCACACTGGACATCTAGTGGGATCGCGTACTCCTGAACGAGTGACATGTGATATAAATGAAAGCCATGTTGTGAGATAGTCAGGGACACACTCACATGTCAGCAAGCCTGTGAGTTAGCCAGAGGCTAATTCAAGCATTTAAAGGTAATTGCTGTTGATCACATCTCATCAACAACATGCAAGGCAGTAGCTGCTACAATGCAATGTGGAAACTCTTTTAAAAGACACATAGCGATCTAATCTCCGAACATTGAACGCTGAGTCACGCGTCCCCCAACCCAAGAGGAGAGAGGAGCTGCGTCTTACCGTCACAGACTCAGTGTCATGCGTCGGTAAGTCGCTCCAGTGTATCATCTGAACACCTTCAGTATAAGGGCAGAGACCAAGAGAGATGAGAGAGAGAAAAGAAAACAGATTGTGTACGCCTTCACCACTTCTAATAAGTATACATATTAAACATATATGAGTGTCATATGAACTTTGGTGACATCATTACTCTGGGACAAACTCATTAACATCGATATGACGTGCTTCCACTCACCCTCTTTTCCTTTGAATCTCTCTTGATCGTAACGGTTATAGGCTGCTGGACAGGCTGTTTGGTCCTTGTGGATGGGTCTTGGGAGAACAGAGAGTTTGCCTTAATATACTTTTTTCATCCAAGTGTCAACACCAGTATATAACCGTGGGTGCCGTGGTCAAACCACTCTCTATGGGGCACTTCTGTCGATACTATGTCGAAGTAGCTGAGGGGAGAAAATTGCTTTATTAACATCACACAAATATTCATAAGGGAAAGCTTAGGTCAGCAACACAAATCTGTTTTATGCTATGCTACAGCTCTCCCGTTGAGGTAGACAGCAAGTCATGCGCTCAGAGCTTCAACCACAGGAATGGTTTTCGTCGCGGTGCGGGGTAGGACACAGATTGCATTTCCCAAAAGAATGATCTTGAGAACAGTGCAATTGACAGAAATGTAGGTACTACTGAGAAAACAAACACTATTAGTGTCCAATGAGGATGCTGAGCCTTACTGCTGCTGCTTCGCACATCACGACGGGTGAGGAAGATGCACATTGTTGAGCAGGAAAAGGATTGAGTCGAGAGTATAGTACTCTTTGGGCTGCCCCTCCTTTCCAGTTCTGTAATGAGAAAGCGTAATTGGTATACTTTCTCAAATACTTTTAGCCAACCATCACGGTAATACGGCTCTAATACAAGTGAGCCATCATGTCTGCCTCACTACTAACATTAGCTAACTGATGGTATGATTATAAAATACATAGACAAATGACAAACGTTTCTGCGCGATTCGTTTAACAAATAGAGCGAGCTACAGTTGCATGACAACATGTTCCTGTACTGCAGTAGCCTATGTAACGTCGTTTGCTAGCACTGTGCTTACTTCAGAACTTATTCGCTAGGCTAGCAAGTAGCCCAACAACTAACTTAGGAACTCATTTTAAAGCCAGTCTGCTGCATAATAATTCATTTCAGAATTTCACAACCTGCAGTGTCAAGGTTGAAACAGAGACAGGGGGGGATATATTTTGTTAGCTGTAGCTAGCTAACTAACTAAATAGCAAACACATGATAGCATACAGCCTTCACTGGCTACATGTAATGAGATCATTCAGTTCTTTTCAACTAAAGATGACTGTCACACCGCGTTACTCAACAACTCTCTCGAATGACAGGGAATGTGGTAAGGCATTTTAAAAAGATAGGTTTTCTATACACGCTTTGCTGGTATAGTCAGTGGCGATGTATTGAGCATCACAATCGGCTGGATCTTGCAAACAAAACCGCCACTGCGCTCAAGGCAGCAACCGGGGAAACCGTGGGAATGGGAGGGTGCCTAAAACGAAAGCCCAATCTCGCTCATTTACACCAGCGAACGTTCAATTGGCTAGCTAGCTAAGCTATCTAAAGATCACAGTCCAATACAGTCTACATTTGCCATACGAATAAAAAAGTACATACCCCCAAATGACATAATTAGTCTTCACATTTTTTGGCCACGAAAACTCTCCAAATATAACCTCATCTCCTTTGGCAACAATTTCTTTTTTCTGGATGTTGTACTGGCGAAGAACACTCAATACGTCCGCCATCTTCACTTGTCTTCATGAAGTGTGATTACAAGGAAGGCCCTCTTAGTTATCAACGGTGTAGACTCGCATATTGCCTGTCTCATATATATGACTATGCAGCAGTCTTTTTCTTATCCTTCTATTCTCTGCTCTATATTTTAACATTGAAAAAATATATATGTTAAACTATTCTATTTACATTTGAATAGTGCCACAGTAAGTAAAGTAAACATGTTTATGAAGCACTTATTTGGGTACATATTATAGGGGTGTAATATGTGGATACACAACAATATTTAACTCAAACATGTACCTACAGTAGTGAAACAATCGATTTTTTCAAAAGCTTTCTTCAATTGTCGTCCTTCACTGAACCAAGCATATAGCCTTATATTACCATAATACTATTTTCAAAGCAAGCATTTATCAAAGTAAATTGTGTGAACATGGTCAATGCAAGGCTTGACATATAAAGCATTGAGTTTAAAATCTATTGTTTTTTCATAGTATTACAAAATGTACAATACATTGTTATTATATTGAAAATGTTGCAGTGAACACTAGACAGGAACATAAATATTTTGCATATACTGACATTCTCATGTTAGTACAACTTCTTTAACTTCTTTAGTCATGTAGAAAAAGTTATGTGCTCATAAGCAGCTTAAGTCTTCCTAAACCGGTAATGGATCTTGTTTTGACCGTTGACCACATAACATTTGATATTGCACAACAATAACTACATGGCTAGAAAATCCATCTCTGACTGAAGAATAAACTGCCATATAAAAAAGCTAAGGTTTCAAACATCCATGTCATATGTTTTATAAAGAGCATATAGTTCAGTAGTCACAGATAGTGTGCAGATCATTTTATATGAGTTTGACATTATCAGAATTACATTTAGTCCAATACCAAAATCCTACAAATAAGAATATAACTTTAGTGCTTGTAAATTAACAATTCTATACACTGTCAGAATAGTAAACATATCACTCAAGGACTTTCCCAAGAATATGAATGATGAACAATGTTTAGCTTATTTTTCAGTCATCTAATGCATTTTTGCTCATTCTAAACTCATTGTAACAATGAACGGCTACTCTACAACCAAGTAACATACTCCATAGGGTTGCAAAAAAGATTCTACACTGATATAGAACTAGCTACAAAAAAATATAAATTACAGTGATAAACTCAAACTTAATATACTGGTGCCATCCATTGAATCACATTGGTTCTATGCTCATTTAATTTACAGTAATGTAATTGAACTTGATGTCAACCGCTCCAAGATCAAAGCCACAGATGTCCAGCATGCCTCTGTCCTCAGGGTCAGCGATAGACAGACCGTTCGAGGTCAATCCGCACACTATCAACTTGGAGAATATTCCAGTTTTCTGCATAGTAAACACAGCGGTTACTTGAGCAATAGTAGATGATGGAAATCACTTTTGAAAGACACAAACTACCTTTCATCATATAACTGTATCACACTCACGTGTCTGTACGTCCTCAGATTCTCTAAAGGGTTAGCTTGTCCAAACCAGGCCTCGTTGTTGGTAAAGATGATGAATACATCCACAAGTTTCTCATTCTCAGAGGCCCAGAGAACTGGCAGGGCACAGTCCGTGCACCCACTGGGGATCTGGAACACGGGTTTGAGAGACGAAGTACGTGATCAAAGAAAACGTGGGCAAGCGAGCACACGCACTAATCTGAATCTCAGCCCGAACACAACCAATGGTTTTACGAACCAGTTACGTAGAGGCTAACTATACACACCTTGATCAGTTCAGCTGGTGACGTCCACCTCTGCATCCACAAAACTTCTCTGGTTCTGGGTAATGTTATCATCCAGGTCTGTTTTGATGTGGAGCGCTTCTTGGCCGTAATCTTGGCCTTGATGGCAGCAATCTTCTCCACAGACATGGCCTCTGACAGTGACCTAAATGCAAGGACATTTACATGTTAGAGGATAGACAAACTGCACTTCCTGATGTGAAGAGCCGAGTGACTTTAATACATTGAATTCCAAATAAATTCATGCTGGTCATGTCATGAACAGATAACAATACCTAGATGTTGCAGAGTGCCTTTTCTGTTGTGTACAAATGGGAGGGCAGGGAATTGATACCTGCTTTGTAGCACTAATTAAGAAGGTCTTCCCTTTATTCTTGCCTAGTATCCAGCATGAGCTGCACTTAATACCAAGTAGGACATATTTCTGGTCTCATAAAAGTACCAACTACAGTGGGAGTACCAATGTTGGTGTCATTATAGAACAATTATTGTTAAGTTACTGCGTCGGATGCAGCCCTTCTAAGACAAGACAACCTTTTGACATTTTGTTAGGAACAAAGTTGGGTGGCTCCTGAGGTGATTTGTCTTCAGTTGATTAGGTACCACCGCTAGAACCGTTGCATTACAACAATGCTGGAAAAGACAGCTGTCCCGTGGGAGTCCCTCCTACCTGATCTGGTCGGTCTGCACGATGCCCTCCTTGTGGCCCTCTAAACGAGCAGCCAGACGCTCTTTGTCCAGACGCACGCGTTCTTCATCCTACGGAACCAGACAACAACACAGTCACGGAAAGTTGAATATGACACTCTTCAAAATGTTGTGCCGAGTAAAATCTATTGTGCTGGGTTATATCAGCACAGGGTAAAAAAAGATCTGTTCTCGTAGTGTGGAAATCATTCTTAACATGGCACCTATTAAGATTTAGAGTAAGTAGTACCAGCCAAATATATCTTTTGTCCTTGTATTTTTTACCTCTATCCTTGGTTTTTTGGCTTCAGATGATACTTCATCTGCAGCTCTTTTGACTGCAGACAAATACAAATAGACCATTGGTATTTAATGGGCAACTTTGGACACCAATTTTTTAATTCTTAGACATTTGTGGGCGGGTTAGAATACTTTACATGAATAGATGTAACACCAGTATACCTTGTGTTGGCCGTTGCAAACCAATCTCTATGGGGGCACTTCTGTCGATACTTGTCGAAGTAGCTGGGGGGAGAAATTGCTTTATTTAACATACATATTCATAAAGGGAAGCTTAAGTCAGCAACACAAATCTGTTTTATTATATGCTTACAGCTCTCCCCGTTGAGGTAAGACAGCAAGCCCTTTCGACCAGGTCTTCTAACAACAGGAATGTTTTCTGTCTAGGGGGGGACAAAGATTGCATTTCCCAAAAGAATGATAATCTTTAAGAACAGTTGCAATTACAGAAATGTAGGTACTGAGGAAAAACACGTTATCAGTCCAATGAGGATGCTTGAAACTTACTTCTGCTTTTCGCACATACGACGGGTGAGGAAGATGCACATTGTTGAGCAGGAAAAGGATTGAGTCGAGAGTATAGTACTCTTTGGGCTGCCCCTTCTTTCCAGTTCTGTAATGAGAAAGCGTAATTTGGTATACTTTCTCAAATATTTTTTGCCAACCATCACGGTAATACGGCTCTAATACAAGTGAGCCATCATGTCTGCTCACTACTAACATTAGGTAACTGATGGTATGATTATAAAATACTTTGACAAATGACAAACGTTTCTGCGCGATTTTTTTTCAACAAATATGAGCGAGCTACAGTTGCATGACAACATGTCCCTGTACTGCAGTATGTAACGTCGTTTGCTAGCACTGTGCTTTACTTCAGAACTTATTCGCTAGGCTAGCAAGTAGCCCAACAACTAACTTAGGAACTCATTTTAAACAGAGACAGGGGGGGGATATATTTTGTTAGCTGTATCTAACTAACTAGCAAACACATGATAGCATACAGCCTTCACTGGCTACATGTAATGAGATCATTCAGTTATTTTCAACTAAAGATGACCTGTCACACCACGTTACTCAACAACTCTCTAGAATGACAGGGAATTGTGTGGTAAGACATTTAAAAAAGATAGGTTTTCTATACACGCTTTGCTGGTATAGTCAGTGGCGATGTATTGAGCTGGCATCCCAATCGGGCTTGGATCTTGCAAACAAAACCGCCACTGCGCTCAAGGCAGCAACCGTGGAAACCGTGGGAATGGGAGGGTGCCTAAAACGAAATCCCAATCTCTCTCATTTACACCAGCGAACGTTCAATTGGCTAGCTAGCTAAACTATCTAAAGATCACAGTCCAATACAGTCTACATTTGCCATACGAATAAAAAAGTACATACCCCCAAATGACATAATTAGTCTTCACATTTTTTGGCCACGAAAACTCTCCAAATATAACCTCATCTCCTTTGGCAACAATTTCTTTTTTCTGGATGTTGTACTGGCGAAGAACACTCAATACGTCCGCCATCTTCACTTGTCTTCATGAAGTGTGATTACAAGGAAGGCCCTCTTAGTTATCAACGGTGTAGAGTCGCATATTGCCTGTCTCATATACCGTAAATCCTCAAATAAAGACCGGGATACAATTAGAGGCCGGCCTTCAGATAGTAGCCGGGGGCGTGGTCGATACGGACAAATAAAGGCCAGGCCCCAAATACAGGCCGGGGGTAAAAAAAAGCCTACAGTAATTATGCCCATTATTTTATTTAAATAATACAATTCTATAACAGAAGATACCGGTTACGCTACGGCTACACCAAGCGCGGAAACCTTGCCTTGCGGACGCGGTGTGGACTCAACAATGAGAGTGGCTACACCAGAATCGGAAACGAAATTTTGGAATAGACTGGTTTCTATTTGTATTACTTTCCGCGAGGTTTGCGTGGCCCTTTTTACATAGTCTGGTAATAAAACTATGAAAATGATCATATATGTTGCTGTAAATAATGAAGGAAGCAACAAATCCGATTATTTCCCAAACCTCGAGAGCTGTTTCCATAGAGATTTGAACGTGTTGTTCAATGTTTATGAAGCACTTTATTGGATACATTATTATAGGGGTGTAATATGTGGATACACAAACAATATTTAACTCAAACATGTACCTACAGTAGTGAAACAATCGATTTTTCAAAAGCTTTCTTGTCGTCCTTCACTGAACCAAGCATATAAAAGCGAGCATTTATCAAAGTAAATTGTGTGAACATGGTCAATGCAAGGCTTGACGTAATTAAAGCCATCACAGTTACATGATCTGCATTTATGTTTCTGAATGGAATAGGAAACCATGAACTTCCTTATTTTTTCTTTGTAAATTCGAATGACTTTTCATACCAACTGGCCTCTAAAAGTAAAGCATTTGAGTATTGTTGCATTTTTTTCATTCAATATTGGAGGAAATATAAAGCATTGAGTTTAAAATCTATTGTTTTTTCATAGTATTACAAAATGTACAATACATTCAGTTATTATATTGAAAATGTTGCACAGTGAACACTACACAGGAACACAAATATTTTGCATATACTGACATTCTCATGTCAGTACAACTTCTTTAACTTCTTTAGTCATGTAGAAAAAGTTCTGTGCTCATAAGCAGCTTAAGTCTTCCTAAACCGTTAATGGACCTGTTTTGACCGTTGACCACATAACATTTGATATTGCACAACAATAACTACATGGCTAGAAAATCCATCTCTGACTGAAGAATAAACTGCCATATAAAAAAGCTAAGGTTTCAAACATCCATGTCATATGTTTTTATAAAGAGCATATAGTTCAGCCTTCCTAGTCACAGATAGTGTGCAGAGTAGTTTTGTATGAGTTTGACATTATCAGAATTACATTTAGTCCAATACCAAAATCCTACAAATAACAATATAACTTTAGTGCTTGTAAATGAACAATTCTATACACTGTTCAGAATAGTAAACATAATCACTCACGGACTTTCACAAGAATATGAATGATGAACAATGTTTAGCTTATTTTTCAGTCATCTAATGCATTTTTGCTCATTCTAAACTCATTGTAACAATGAACGGCTACTCTTCAACCAAGTAACATGCTCCATAGGGTTGCAAAAAAGATTCTACACTGATATAGAACTAGCTACAAAAAAATATTAATTACAGTGATAAACTCCAACTTAATATACTGGTGCCATCCAGTGAATCACATTGGGTCTATGCTCATTTAATTTACAGTAATGTAATTGAACTTGAATCCAATCATCCTAGGCAAAAAGTGAATTGCTTTGGAGTTCCTCACAAAAAAAGTTATTTGTGTAGTGTATATTCAATACCTGTCTTTTAGTATGATGCAATGGTGCATTATTCAACCATGGTAGAGGTCCTTATACCAATTTCAGGTAAGCGCACACATTTTGGTCCAGCCTGCTGGACACACGGTTATTTTAATCAACGTTAAAAAGGTTAGTTCATTGTGAATGAGTGCCGATGCCATGACGCTACGTAAGCCTAGTCCCATTTGGCCATTTCTTCTCTTCCACTGTCAGCCTTGTAATTTTTGTACACTGTCACGACTGTTTATTAGATATGATCCAGGGCAACATTTCGAATGATGTCAACCGCTCCAAGATCAAAGCCACAGATGTCCAGCATGCCTCTGTCCTCAGGGTCAGCGATAGACAGACCGTTCGAGGTCAATCCGCACACTATCAACTTGGAGAATATTCCAGTTTTCTGCATAGTAAACACAACGGTTACTTGAGCCATAGTAAAAGATGGAAAGAATTTTCGAAAGACCAAACTACCTTTCATCATATAACTGTATCACACTCACGTGTCTGTACGTCCTCAGAGTCTCTAAAGGGTTAGCTTGTCCAAACCAGGCCTCGTTGTTGGTAAAGATGATGAATACATCCACAAGCTTCTCATTCTCAGAGGCCCAGAGAACTGGCAGGGCACAGTCCGTGCACCCACTGGGGATCTGGAACACGGGTTTGAGAGACGAAGTACGTGATCAAAGAAAACATGGGCAAGCGAGCACACGCACCAATCTGAATCTCAGCCCGAACACAACCAATGGTTTTACGAATGGTTACGTAGAGGCTAACTATACACACCTTGATCAGTTCAGCTGTTACTTGAGCGAGAGGCATGTCAGCTGTAATGGTGCAGGGACCCACAACTCCCTCAGAGTAGGCCACAACCTGCGTCTCTGCTTCTGTCCTCACAAGAACCTGAGGTGGGCATAAACAGCACAAAATCAGCCTGGTGAAACACGATAATCAAGGTGCTATTCACTACGACTGCACACAAAACAACAAGGAAATAAATAACACCAGTGTGCTCATGTAAAAATTCCTGGGATAATCATTCAAGTGGCATGTCTCATAGGAGGAACATTCCTAGTATGCCTGTATGTTTATGAGATGACACTGAAAGTGTCATCCAGCATTGAGTGTTGCAGGCATACAGAAAAAGTAAAGAAACCCATTCCCCATGCCTGGCTTCCTTCCGACACGACACCACAGTGATGAATGTAGCAGGGAAGCACAGCTGCTAAATCTAGAGTCCCCTTCACTGCCCCCCGGTTCGGGAGAGCAGTATTGCCTTACCATTGTCATGGCCGCAGCTGCAACAACTGAATTGACCAAGGACCCCAAAACAGTGCTGTTCAAGGACGTGCTGATGTCAACTGCCACAACAAACCGTTTGCCCATCGGCTCCACGTTCTAAAAAGGTATGAAAGCACAACGTCACACTTATGCCTGTGAACGCACCAAGGACAGTGTCATGTATGAGGGTGTGGAAGGATGTGATGATAGACCTACTATGAAACACTTGTAAAAAGCGCTCTCCAGTGTTTTGAGGATATCACTGTCTGGTTCCCACTTTACTTTCCCTCGATTCCCTAAGCCTCTTTTGTAGTTCTCGGAAGCCACCAAGACACTGAGAGGATGGATTTTAGCCTGGAGTTCAAGACATTAGGTCAAGACATTAATTTCACAACACGGTAGAACTAAAACATAGTAACCCCAGGGAGAATGATATTTGAAGGAAAATGGCGGTGTGCCTCACCTTCTTGAGAACTGCCTCACTCTGAATCCTCTCACAAACTGTTGCCAAGTCTGAGCCTCCAGGTTCGAGAACTTTGTCTGCTGTCATCTTACCCAAGGCTCTAAGCACTGAAGCAATTGGCATTTCTTTTAAGAGAGCTCTCCATACCTGTAGGGGAAAAAACCCAATATATATATATATATTATATATATATAAGGATAAAACCCATTTCACTAAGTAATGTGGTCCCAATGTTTCCCATGAACATACTGTTGGCATTGTTGAACTTGAAGTCATGAGATCGAGACTAGATTTTTTTTAGGGCTGACTGAAACCCAACCCACCTCTGTCGAATTCAGATTGTCATTCAGTGCAACGCACCTCTTTGGACCTCAGGTGGTTAGTCAGTAGCTGGTCCCTGTCTAGCCTGTGCTCCTCTATCAGGTGGATGACCTCAGCTTCGTCTGAGCTGTGCTTGACCTTCTCCACCACCTCCAGATAGGAGACGATCCTGGCCACCTCCTCAGAGTTCTCCTTTTCACTATACGCCCCCTGGACTTCTTTCCATCCCTTTGTCATATATTTGCTGAGAAGTGCTATTTCTGAAAACACAGCAGTGAAGTCACATTGATGACATTTTGCTAGGACAGTAGATTTTGTTCTTTTTCATCATTAGGATTTCTAAATTATTCAACCGTTCAGTCAATCAAAAGGCCCTCATTTCATACATTTGATTTCCATCTACGTGTTGTACATAGTGTGTTTGTCTGTGGAAGCTAACCTTCGTTTGCAGGCTTCATGTGGGACAGCCTAAGCAGGTCCTGATGGGACCAGCCCCCCCTCTGTTTACATTTGGTCACAGCCACAGCCAGGCTCATGCCGTCTTGTTCATTATACCACTCCGCCACTGCTTTCCGCAGGGCCCGTCCCCAAATCCCACACCTCATTCCCTCCTTGAGCTCCTTCTTGTACTGGACAAAAGTGAACAGGTGTGTGGGCAGCCGGCACACTTCCTTCAGGGCATGATATGCTGCCTGCTTGGTCTTTACGTCCGAGTTCTGGGAGCACACAGCCATGGCGAAGAGAGAAGGGTTGGATCTGACTATCCGTCCCTCCTGAGTGAGCCTCTTGATCTCTTCCACCACCTCGCAGCCTTTGCCTTCCTGGACCATGGCAAGCAGGGCCAGTGCACTCTCCATGCCGAGTCTGTGTTCCTTGGTGCTGTAGACACCACTCTCCGAGCCGTAACAGAGGAAACGTCGAAGTCTGGCCACATCGGTCACCTCCCAAGGCTGCACGCCAACAACGTTTTCAGTGTGGTCATTCATCTGCGTGATTTTGGTGGTAGTGCATCCTGATGGCTCCATGATACTTGCTTGTCAGCCTAAAAGAGTCAGATGGAGAGAGTTAGTCAGTTGTTCAGCTGTAAAGAGGATACAATTATCATGTCACTCATAAGCTACATGTTAGCAAGTAAGATTGCTGAGATTTTATTTTCGAAACCACTGTCTTGGTTCTTGAATGAGACTATAAAACAATGGTTTCCTAAGCCTATAGGGTCTACTGTCAAAGAGTGGGTTAGCTAAGGTAAGTCTGACGAGTTATCCACCTTGGTTGTTTAAAGCAAATACATTTTATGATGAGTGAGCTAAAGAAAGCTTACAAACTTGGCTAAGTAGATAGCTGGCTAACTGCAGCGTAAACTAAACCACCGACTGACACGCTACACCAGAGATAACTCATTCCTCATTTGAACAAAGGGGACTGTGTGTGAGCCAAAACAATATATATAATAGTAGCCTACAGTATGTGCCAACACATAATTAGCTAGAGCTAGCTAACCTACCTTTTTTGTATTTTTTTCTAGCAAGATATGGTGGTAATGTCTTAGTCTACCATCTATTATTAATAATACGCGATACACAATAGATATAGACTGTGTCTATTTTAACACACAAAATCCAGACGTGATGTCACTGTATGCATCGATATTCACACACAACAATTCAGACAGCTAGTAGTAGCCTACGCATAACAAGACGCAGTGGCAATAGCTGGATAAACATTTCTGCCATCTCGTCACAGCTGAGGATATTAATTAACAGTGAGGAGTAAACATAAGCCGCTATAGTCAGCTAAATAGCGAAGTTCAGTGTTGCCAATGAGGCTGCTATAGCCACTTCTGTAGCCTACATACTAACCTAAATGTTACAATGTTGTAAAACTAGCTAATATTATAGATGCGCGTGATCTATCGTAGGCCTACTATGTCTAAAAAGGACATCTGAACTTACTTCGATTTTGAAGATAGTTTTCAATATTCACGTCCCTTATCCATTGAAACCACAAGCCCCGAACCATCTACGAAGCTGCGGTGCATCATGGCTGGGGCTGGAGGGAGGTGACACTGACAGCTCAACCAACGCGTGTACTTTCTGCAGCAGATTCATATTGTTTACATTTGGACCAGATTCCTAGCGTACGGTAGAAAGTGAACATCTAGCCCACTATGTGACCAGCTGACTCTTGTCACGCACAAATACAGTTAAAGTGTTAAGAAAAGCTCTCAAAGTATTCAATTTAGATTGATACTTAAAGTAGCCTACGTACTTTCTGTGTCTCGGTGAGTAGGTGAAGGCCAGTTTGGCTTCATTAGTGATGCTGTGGAAAGTTGATATTAAACTAGATCTTCGTCAAATGGATTCAAGAAGGTAATCAGAATATGTTATAATACGGGGTACGCATATGGGTATGGACGTTAACCATTATAGCCATCACTGATAATGACTTAATTTAATTAAAGGAAGCTGGTTTCTGGACTGTCATCCATGCCTGGTCCTTAAAACCCATCCTGACCTTCTTGCTTTGTGAAGGTCATACGAGCCATACAATATGTAAAACGCCACCCTCATGTTGCCAAAATATACTCACACTTTGTTAAATACAGTCCACCCCCATGTTTAGGAACCTTAAGAGTTAGTTTTCTCAGCATCATTATTGAACACAAATAGTTAATAGTTTAAATTTTACTGATGTGAATGACTATTTAGCCGCTGCCATTGTAACTGTATCCACATACTGTTCGTCTGGTTTTGGGAAAGTAAGTGTACTTTTCAAAATTAAAATTATGTATGTTTCATCCTGTATTCAGACTGTCCTGCTGTTTCATGCAACAGTAGTAAGGCTGATAGGCAGACTGTAGTGCCTATGCAGTTAGCTTGAATGAATGAAGATGGAGAAGGGTAGAAAGATTTGTGAAGCTACCAAGATTTATGATGCACCTCAATTCTTTTGAATAACATGAATGTGATTTTTCTTAAGACAAACCTAGTCATCATGTTGAGTGTACGAGAAAATAAAGAGATGAACGAACAAGATTGTGTGTGTCCCTGTCATAGGAGACAGCCAGAGGTCAAGGTCAGCGAGAGGGTGGTGTGAAGGCACCCTCTGGTGGAGCAAGGTGGAGGTGCGACCAATCTGTGGCGGCCTGGTCATAATGTTCCTGGGGAGGTGACAAGGGTTAAACTGCATAAGATGCTGGCTGAGCTAAGAATTGATTGCCATGTTGTTGCTTCTATATGTGTAAGCGTATATAAATATTTGTTAATTAACTGTATATTGTCAGTTAAATCTGAGTTTTACAGCTTACGCACTTATGTACGGTGGCCCTGAAGTGCAAAACACCCCCCCTAATATGAGTGTATCCCCCAAATGAAAACACTCCCCTCAATACAAGTCAACTCCCCCCAAATAGGATGACTTGCCACCCTCCCCCCCCAATACAAAGACACGCTCCTCCACATGGAGAACGACATAACATTAACTCAAAACCACATTACATTAACTCAAATCGGAAATGGTTGGTACAACACGTCGCTGAATGGATGCAGTAACTAACAGGGAATAAGACATTGATCGACAGAAGTACGAAATGCAATAGCCTGACATAGTTACGTGCACCAGGACCGTTGTTTAGCTATCGAAGCAGGTAGCAAGTAGGCCTACTTATGCAAAGTATAACTTGCGTGTTAAGGGGCACTGTTTCGACAGCGCCATTGGGCTGCGCTTCAATACCGCCATCTAGTGGTTTAAAGTGTGAATTACAAGTACAGTTCTCACAGTAAACCACCAGATGGCGATGGTAAAGCGCAGCCCTATGGAACAGGTTTTTTAAACGTTGAGTTACAGTAATGTAATGTTTTCCATTGGGGGAGTGTGTCCTTGTATTGGGGGGAGTTGAGCAAGTCATCCTATTGGTGGGGAGTTGACTCGTATTTGGGGGAGTGTTTTCATTGGGGATGCACTCATATTAGGGGTGTGTTATGCACTTCAGGGCCACCGTAACTTACAGTCGTATGCAAAGTTTGGCACCCCTGATAATCTCCATTACTTTCATCTATAAAATGTTGGGCGTTGGATGAGGAACGTCTTTGTCATATATATACACATACGTCATGGACAGTGATATTTTAGCCGTGAAATAAGGTTTATTTGATAAACAGAAAATATGCCATACGCATCATAAGAGAATAGACACTTGCATAATTTGGGCACCCCAACAGAAAAATCACATTAATATTTAGTAGAGCCTCCTTTTGCAAAAATAACAGCTTCTAGACGCTTTTTATATCCTCTGATGAGTGTCTGGATTCTGGATTGAGTGTAATTTGGACCATTCTTCCTTACAATACTCTCCAGTTGAGTAAGGTTTGATGGGTGCTAGCGTGGACAGCCCGCTTCAAAGTCACCCCATAGATTTTCAATATATTCAAGTCTGGGGACTGGGATGGCCATTCCAAAACATTGTAGTTGTTCCTCTGCATAAATGCCTTAGTGGATTTGGAGCAATGTTCGGGTCGTTGTCCTGCTGGAACACCCACTGCGCCGTAACTTCAGCTTTGTTACAGATCTTGAACATTATTGTCCAGAATTGCTGGTACTGAGTTGAATCCATACGACCTTCAAACTTTAACTAGATTCCCAGTCCTGCACTAGCCACAGCCCCACAGCATGACGGACCCCCCACCAAATTTTACTGTGGGCAGCAAGGGTTTTTCTAGGAATGCTGTGTTCTTTTGCCTCCATGCGTAACGCCTCTTGTTGTGACCGAATAACTCCATCTTTGTCTCATCAGTCCACATACTTTGTTCCAAAATGAGCCTGCTTGTTCAAATGAGTTTGGCAACCTCAAGCGAGCCTTTTTGTGGCGCGTGTGCAGAAAGGCTTCTTCGCATCACTTCATACAGCTGTTCTCTGTGCAATGTGCGCTGAATGGTCGAGCAATGCAACAGTGACACCATCTGCAGCAAGATGACCTGCAGCTCTTTGGAGGTGATCTGAGGGTTGTCCTTGACCATTCTGACCATTCTTCGCCTTTGCTCTTTGTTATTTTTCCTGGCCTGCCACTTCTGCCTTAACAAGAACTGTGCCTGTTGCCTTCCATTTCCTAATGACATTCTCAACAGTGGAAACTGATAGCTGAAACCTCCGGATAACTTTTTGTAGCCTTCCCTAAACCATACTGCTTGAACAATCTTTGTTTTTAGATCATTTGATAGCTGTTTTGATGCCCCCATTTTGCCACTGTTCAGAGGAGAATCAAAGAGAAGCAAAACTTGCAATGGCTAACTTAAATACCCTTCTAATGATTGAATGCACCTTTTTATGTAATTGAAGGCTTAACGAGTTAATCAGACTAACTATGTGTTGCAGTTAATCAGCATTTAGTAGGCAGAGGTATTCAAATCAAATAAATGATAAGGGTGCCCAAACTTTTGCACAGCCTTTTTTCACATTGATTTAATTTCACACAACTAAATACTGCTACACCAAATATCTGTCTGGAAAACACCCCAGCACTCAGTGTTAACTAGAAAAGTAATATTACAATATTATATTGATCTTTTTTGGTGAAGACAGGAAATTATCATGCAGCCTCAGAGGGTGCCTAACACTTTGCATACGACTGTATGGCTCTTTTTCTGTAAGAGGTGC
>CAEFZP010005604.1:0-31219 GCA_903064625.1 Mallotus villosus | reverse complement strand
AAGGATATACATTTTTCAATGGTTCGCAATGTTTGGAGGAATCCGCATCACTGCTTTGCAGTTATATTTATTGTTTTTTTTCTTCTTTCCAATAAACAATGTATTTTCCTTTTTGCTGTTTTGCTATTTGTTTTGGATTTATTATGTGTCTGCTGTCTTAAGGCTCTGTGGGGTTTAGTGTGCAGGTTCATCGCATCTACTCCAAGTTTCCTGTAAGATAATGTTTTTTATTTATTTTATTTCAATTGTTTTATTTCCACTCACTCACACAGACTCACTCACATACATGCATGCATGCACACATACAGACTTACTCACACACACACACACACACTCACACATGCACACACACTCACACAAACACACACACCCACCCAATCAATCATGGCTTGTCCTTTAGAGAGGCTGGTCAAAGGGTCCAGCCCATTCTGAGTCGGAGCACTGTGGCATCTATTGTCAGGCTCGTAATGAGAACAGGTACTGTCACAGTGTTACTGTAATGTATACCACTGTGTATTTCAGCTTTACTGTTTTGCCCTGTTAACAGAACAAACTGGGTCTAGAGTAATGCAGATGTTTTATTAATACCATTTATGTGACTCTCATACAGTAATGTCAATTTTGACATGCTTTTTGCTTTTACTTTATAGAATCCACACATTACCACACACTGGTGGCAGAGGAAATATATTTAGTGTTGAACAGGAGTCTGCCATTGTATACATGGTTGTGGCAAACAATGCAATCAGACTGCGTGAAATCCAGGCAGCAGTAATTGCAGATCAGGGAGCATTTCGAAATATAAACCGTGTGTTTGGCAACTATTGATAGTCCTTAAAACCATGTCAGAATGAAGCAGCTATACAGAGTTCCATTCCAAAAAAACTCTGACATCGTAAAGGAGGCAAGATTCCAGTATGTGCAGGTACTGATTTTTTATTGCAATACCTTACATTTAGTCTTTTAGCAGACGCTCTTATCCAGAGCGACTTACAGTAAGTACAGGGACATTCCCCCCGAGGCAAGTAGGGTGAAGTGCCTTTCAGAGGGCCACTGTTACAGTGCCAGGTCAGAGGGCCACTGTTACAGAGCCAGGTCAGAGGGTCTCTGTTTCAGTGCCATGTCAGAGGGCCACTGTTACAGAGCCATGTCAGAGGGCCACTGTAACAGTGCCAGGTCAGAGGGCCACTGTTACAGTGCCAGGTCAGAGGGTCACTGTTACAGAGCCATGTCAGAGGGCCACTGTTACAGTGCCAGGTCAGAGGGCCACTGTTACAGTGCCAGGTCAGAGGGCCACTGTTACAGTGCCAGGTCAGAGGGCCACTGTTACAGAGCCAGGTCAGAGGGCCACTGTTACAGTGCCAGGTCAGAGGGCCACTGTTACAGAGCCGGGTCACTGTTACAGAGCCAGGTCAGAGGGCCACTGTTACAGTGCCAGGTCAGAGGGCCACTGTTACAGAAATGGACGTTATCAGGCTTCCACAGAGCTTGATAACAACCCATTCAATTGAATCAGGTGTGTTGGAGCAGGGAAACATCTAAAACATACAGGACAGCGGCCCCTGAGGACCAGGATTCGACAGCTCTGATCTAAGGGGCCTGGAAGTGTGATACAACATAAGGAGATCATAACATCTCATGATGCACTGAATGAAAGACTGGCTCCACATGAAGAGAGAGAGCGCTGCTGGCCTGGCATGACTGGATGTCATCATTTGGGACAATGTGGCCTTCCACCACTCACGCTTTGTGAATGAATGGTTTGCCGCACAGCCTCGTATGATGATGCATTTCCTCCCTGATGCGTGTGTAGCCGAGGTGTATCGGTGAAACTCACTCCTCAGGTATGTAATGAGCCACCCGCGTCACTGAATAGCTAGCTTTTCTTTCGCGTAGTTGGTGGTGGTGGCGCTTGGGAAGCCAGAGGTGGCGAGTTCGACTCCCGGTGGGAGCGATCTACCTCTGACGGAACTTGCAAGATCACGTTCGTTACATACCCGTTACACGTGTTTGTCAAGATATTTTCAGGTTATTGGATGTGCTTCGGCAAGGAGCACAACCTTTGTTCTCTCACATATTTATTTATTTATAATTTTTGCCCCCCTAAGCCTCGATCAATATTTGGATTACATAGAAAACGTTGGTGTCAAAACTTTCGTCTAGGTGAGTTGAGTTGCTTGTATTGGAATTTACGTTCCGTCTGCACAGTTTAGGACCATACAACTTTTTTGTGGCAAAAAGTGTCTTTTTTCGCCGACGGGTACTCGGTTATAGCCTACGTCACTAAGTCTAAACACATTAGCAACGACGCATGGATACAATGTGATAGAGACGTTCTAGCACGCAAATTGGAGTTTAGATTATGAGTGAAAAATACCACCCCAAAAAATCCCAATCGTTGGGTTTTGTTGAGAAAGCGATTTCGAGTGGAACTGAAATTGCGTTTTTTTTATTTAGGTTGTGAAAGTCTTTGTAATTTGAGCGAGTGCGGGTTGCCTGTGAGACCGCCTAGTCTTAGGCGGCAGCCATGCTAGAAAGCGGCATAGTAGTATTTTCGTAATAGCACGCAAATTGGAGTTTAGATTATGAGTGAAAAATACCACCCCCAAGAAATCCCAACTATTTGGCTTTGTTGAGAAAGCGATTTCAAGTGGAACTGCAATCTCGGATTTTTGATTTATGTTGTGAAAGTCTTTGAAATTTTAGCAAGTGCGGGTCGCCCGTGACACCGCCTAGTCTTAGGCGGCAGCCATGCTAGAAAGCGTCATAGTAGTATTTTTGTAATTTGATAGTTCGGTCAATTCTAAACCAAAAAACAGAAGGAGGGCAATGTTATGACGATATGACTATTGTGAAGACAGCCAGGTGGTGGATACAAAAATATGCCCCCCAAAACGTACACAAGTTTGACATTAGCGCCGGAAATGAGAACGTTTCTTTTGACATAAAGTTTAGCTGTGTATACACCATAGATATATATATCTATGCAACGCGATCTCACTCAAATTCTTTAGCTTAAGATATGGTGATTGCGAAGACAGCCAGCGGGTCAGCATATTTTTGTGATTTGTGTGAAACTTGGAATTTGAGTGAGACCGCATCTTGTTTTGACGTTAGCCCCTGAGTTAGACTCGGTCGCCCACTGGAAATACCCTATAAAATCAGTAAATGACCCTTTTAAGCAATCAAGAAAAACTGTAATACACCCACTATTCACAGCAGACAAGTGAATACACCCACCACTATTCACAACAAACAAGTTTATACACCCACTATTCACAACACAGGTTACAGTAATACATCCACTATTCACAACAACACACAAGATAATACACCAACTATTCACAACAACACACAGCTTAATACACCCACTACACAAGTTACTGTAAAGTCCCAACCCCCCCCCACCCCCACCGACCCCCCCCAGGACGCCAACCTTGGCGCCCGCACCCCCCGGGCATATGACCTTTGTTGGTAGTGCGTTTTAATCTCAAGGATAGCGGGAGGGTTAATTTGGGAAAGTGCGCCCCCCCTCTTCATGCTACCCGGTTCGCCCGTGTCAAAAAACGCTACTGCCAACATCCATTGTCAAAACTCTTCACACATTCAGCAAAACAGAAGTGTATGTGAACCAAACTGTGAATCATTTTTCATTGCTTTCACACAAAATGCATTCAATGACCACAATCTCCAAAATCCATGAACTCTATTCTCATTCATACTCCACCACCTGCAAAAACCTATATATTTGCAGCACATTTTTCAAATGCTCAAATTGTTTCCAAAACTGTTAAAAACACATTCAAAACCAAATGATGGCAAATGTTGTGCAGTACTGCAGTAACCAGATTGAAATAAATAGAAAGGTTTAGCAGAATATTTAATCTTTCAAAACACTGTTGATTGCAATTTCAGAAGTTTTGACCAAACAGACAAAAGGGCTGGTGCGGAAAGAAAAGAGGCAGGGAGAGGGAGGATGCCTGGAGGACAAGGGAGAGGAAGACCAAGGGTGCTGGTCTCTGATGAGATCAGGGCCACAATTATGGTCAAATACAGGAGAGAGGGAGAACCCTCAGTACTGTACAGCATGAGTGATTATGCTATACTGCAAATGTTTACTCCTCGACAGGTCTGCAAGCGACTTTGTAAACCGAGATTTGTTAAAACTTAACCAAGAAGGTAGGTCGAACTTTTGAGAATGTGTACATGAGAACAGCGTATTGGTCCAATTGTTAAACTAGTATATAAGAAACTGTAACCTGTTGTGTTTTTGAAGTTATCATTGCAACTGCATTGTCATTGATAATTTGTTTTGTTTGTTTATTCTTTTTCTTTTTCGCAAGTACACAAATATATGGATTACATAATGGATACTGAAATAAATTGCTGTATTTCTGATTCATTCTTGTATAGCCTTTAGTAGTCAAAGTGAAAAAAAATATTCTTGTTTTATCATGAAATATTGATTAATTTGAAAAATAATTTCAACTTCAAAGATTTTTGTAATGCTCCCTGTTGTTAGTGTTTTTAGGTCAGTGTGTTATTGTTGACAATGTATTCTTTCTGAGTGAGAATGATTATATACAATTATATAATTATAATAACAAGTGAGTGTGGTCTATATATGGTGAGTGTGGTCTACAGGTGAGTTTGGTCTATATGTGGTGAGTGTAGTCTATATGTGGTGAGTGTAGTCTACAGGTGAGTGTGGTCTATATGTGGTGAGTGTAGTCTATATGTGGTGAGTGTAGTCTACAGGTGAGTGTGGTCTATATGTTGTGAGTGTGGTCTATATGTGGTGAGTGTAGTCTACAGGTGAGTATGGTCTACATGTGAGTGTGGTCTATATGTGGTGAGTGTAGTCTACAGGTGAGTGTGGTCTATATGTTGTGAGTGTAGTCTACAGGTGAGTGTGGTCTATATGTTGTGAGTGTGGTCTATATGTGGTGAGTGTAGTCTACAGGTGAGTGTGGTCTATATGTGGTGAGTGTGGTCTACATGTGAAGATCAGGAGATACCTGTCTGAGCATTCCACCCAGCTGCCAGTCCAAGCACTTGTCCTCTCAAAGTTGGACTACTGCAACTCGCTGCTCGACGGTCTCCCAGCATGCGCAACCCGCCCTCTCCAGAGGATTCAGAACGCTGCAGCCCGTCTGGTCTTTAACCTACCCAGACGCTCCCATGTTACCCCGCTCCTCATCTCCCGTCATTGGCTTCCCATCACGGCCCGTATCAGATTCAAGACCCTGGTACTGACCTTCCAGGCGGTGAACGGGACTGCATCCGACTACATCAAGTCTCTCCTCCAGCCTTACACCCCCACCCGCCACCTACGGTCTTCTTCTGACAACAGTGGTGGTCCCACTGCTCAAGAGTGCCCGGTCCCAACACAAGCTCTTCTCCTGTCTGGCCCCCCAATGGTGGAATCAACTCCCCACCTCCATCAGAGACACTGACTGTCTCCCCACCTTCATCAGAGACACTGACTGTCTCCCCACCTCCATCAGAGACACTGACTGTCTCCCCATCTCCTTTAGAGACACTGACTGTCTCCCCACCTTCAAGAAAAGGCTCAAGACGCACTTGTTCCGAGAGTACAACGGCACTTAGAATGATTGGCTGGACCTGATGTTAGTTTCCTCCAGGATCACAATGACTTTTATTGAGAGACTTGTTGCTCTTGTTTGTTTGTTGTAACTGTCTTTAAACTCGCCGTGAAATATATTATTGTTGCTTGCTTTCTACAGTTACACTCTTGCACTTTTATGGTTCTTGCTGTTTAATTGTAACTTGTTTAACTACATGCTCTTATGGTTCTTCCCATTGGCACTTATTTGGTTCTTCACAATGTATGCTTCATGTTTTGGCTACCCGCAATGTTTTTGGGGCTCGTTGTTATGATCAGTGACCTATGCACTTTTGTAAAGCTCTCTCTTGGAAGTCGCTTTGGATAAAAGCGTCTGCTAAATGAATAAATGTACAATGTAAATGTCTTAGAACTTAGCTCTCACCATTCAACCTTGTTGGTTTATGATGCAGTACCAACTCATCCTGCTCCTCTTATGTGCACAGGCCTCCACCTAGTGGTCACTTTCTGACATGCAGAAACACTGTGTTTGCACTATGATATTACCTCTGCAGCATTATCCATACAAATCCAATTAATAGGACAAAGATGGGATTCATTATCTTTTACCGTCATATATAGTCATTTATTGAGGCACTTGCACAAGCCATTGAATGTTGAAATAAACACAATACAGTTACCATAGTTTTCTCATTGTTGCATCTGTAAACATAGTTAAGGTTTACACCTCACTGTCTCATTGAAAATACACTACATAACATTATACATCCCATGGGAGTCTATAAGGCAGCTATTATATGTACAAAACAGCAGAAAAGCCAAATACAAAATGAAAGCCTCAACCCATGCTGTCAATATCCACAGACGGCACAGCAGACTTGATCCCCATGTAGCTAACATCTCACCTAACCCTAACACCTATCCACTTCTTATTTGTAAAGTGGTTAAGAACCATTGGAGGGAGTGTGGGTAGATTTGGGTACATCTGAATATAGTAGCAGCACAGAGACACATCTCACAGAACTCCTGACTTCAGAAAACTACAATTTCACTGTCTAAATATATGTATATATAAATATATACATTCTTTATGCTCCGTAAAAATTACAAGAAAAGAGACCCAGAGGCATGTGGATAGTTGAACTTTTGCACTGTTCTAGAATGCGGGTGTGGATGTTGACTGGAAAATGGGACTCTGCGTAGGTTATCACTGTGATAAAGGGTCTGCAGCTAGCTAGCTGTCCTCTGGGTTTCAAGGTCATGTCACTACACTGCATCATACGCTGCAAGTGTGTGTGTGTGTGTGTGTGTGTGTGTGTGTGTGTGTGTGTGTGTGTGTGTGTGTGTGTGTGTGTGTGTGTGTGTGTGTGTGTGTGTGTGCGTGCGTGCGTGTGTGCAGGACACAAAAGCACTCTGACGTGTGGGTTCAGTTCAGTCTGTGGGTATTACAACTTGGTACAGATCATCATGAGAGAGGCTTGGCAGTGGCTTCAATGAGTGGCTTGGATACCCACCTCAGTCAGCTAGTTAGATAAAGTAAACCCACCTCAGTCAGCTAGTTTAAACCACATTGAGCAGCTGGTGAACAGAAGAATGAGTCAATGCTGACTGGTCTAAACTCGCTAGGGGGTCATGTAGGACTCATTATCAGGCTACGATAGGGGTACAGTCAGGATAATGGCTGGGGCTCTACCAGGGCTAGATCAACAGACAGCCTCCAGTTCAGTGTCTGGGTCTCTTGCCCCCTGGGGCTGTTTGGGATGTTACCCAGTGCCATCCTGGGGGGTGAGGCTTTCCCACGGACAGATGATCTCTTTGACTCCTCCTCCCCGGGAGGCTGGTCCACTCTCCTCGTCCTCGTCCTCAGAGTCGATGGGATAGATACGACACTCAGGGGGGATGTCCACCTTGATCTGGAAGAAGCTGCAACAGAGGTCATAAACATATGTGTTTCTCCAGGTTCTGACAGTGGAGGAGGAGGTTGTCTGGGGCAGGACATCTCCCTGACTCACTTAGCAATGCGTCTGGGTGGGGCCTGGCTCGGCCGGGCTGTGCTGATTGGCTGGACACGGCTTGTCATCCCAGCAGGGGAGGGACATTTGGGAGACAGGCTGGCAAACACAGTGGATGGAGTGCAACCCCGACGAAGCAAGCGGCCCAATGAAAGGGCCACTCGGGTTCGAGACGCTCCGCCGACCCCCCCAGGCCTGGCCTCGCCCTCGCCCTCGGCCCCCCCCCCGCCTGCCTGCGTTCCGGCCCGGGGGTGCTGTCTATGGCCACACTGATTGGAGAGGGACAGGCAGGGGTGTGGGGGAGGAGGGGAGGGGTGCTGGCCGACGGGGGGGTCACACATGCCAGAGTACACGGCCAGGTGAGGGACGGGAGCGGTGAAGCGGCACAACTGTAGGGGTCAAAGGTCAAATATCAGGGGTCAGCAGCAGCAAGGACTGGAAGGTTCCATCCATGTCTGATCTGATCATATACAGCTGATCAAAGTAATAAAAAACGACACTCAACGGACCAATCCTACTCCCTCCCTTTCTGTTAGGCTTCTCTGCTTTACGGCCTAACCCCTCTTCCAGTGTCTCTGTCTGGTTCCCTTCCTCCCCCCTGGGTCTCCATAAACAGACTGCAGCGAGGAGAGTGGTGAGAGACTGAGTTGTGAATGAATGAGAAGAATGTTGGATGGCACAGTAAAGATGACAGGACACGGACACATGGGTGGCCTGACGTATTTATTACAGCAAAACAAAACACGCTTTAATGGAACTTAAACAGTCTCTAAAAGTAAACGATCAAGCAGAGAACAGAGACAGCAGGTAAAACACAGACAGACGGCATGGTAGAACACAGAGACAGACGGCATGGTAGGTGGATGGAAACTGAAACACATACTGTCGATGACACACACCCAGTGATACATGACACCTCAGTCTGTTCAAATAAACACAACTCCACTGCTCTGCTCCCTGACATCACTAAAGACAGTCCTTACTTTCACAGATATATCTACTGACATTGCCTTTCACAGCTGCTATTCTGTCATGCACAAGCCCACCTACCAAAGCGTGTGTCCTTGTGTGCATATACAGTATGTGCATGTACTTATTTCTTGGGGGGAACCTCCTTGCCCTTGTTGCTGAGTTTACTCATGACCTGTGTGATGTCCACGGGGCCGCTGATGGCTAGCTTGGCCCTCTGCTGCTCCTCCTGCTGTCGAACGATGATGGGGCTGACGCTGGGCCTGCGCTTTCGAGCGTTCTGCTCCAGCTGAACATCACTGGGGGGGAGAGAGAGAGAGACAGAGACAGTGAGAGAGAGAGAGACAGAGAGAGAGAGAGAGAGAGACAGAGACAGAGACAGTGGGGGGGTGGGTGAGAGAAATAGAATGATGGCCACAAACTTGAATGTTTGATAATGGGGGGTGGAGAGATCAGCCCTGTTGATGGAGACTCACCTGAACTTGTGCTGATCAGGGTTGATGGCTCTCTTCTGGGTGTCCTTAAACACTGGAGACTTCAGGTACCGGCCGTACGAATCCTAGCAGGCCACCACACACACCCACACACACACCCACACACCCCCCCCCACACCCCCCACACACACACACACCCACACACCCCCCCCACACACACCCACACACACACACACACACCCCCACACACACACACACCCACACACACACACCCCCCACACACACACACACACCCACACACATACACACCCCACACACACCCACACCCACACCCACACACACGTACACACAAACAGTTAATCCACTGAAAGCAAACAAACATTTCAGGGAAAGTAAGCTGCTCCATAAATCTGTGGTATGGTGACGGTGTGGCCCACCTTCTTCATCAGCATGAATATGTGTGTCTGAGCCGCGTCCAGGACGTATCTGTGGGGGTGCTTCAGACCTTTCACTGTGATGTCCATCGTCTTCCCGTCAATGTTAATCCAGCGGGGGGCGCCGCGAGCCAGGAAGGTCCTGAAGAGACAGAAGGTTCCACAAACACTCGATACTACACCACAGACTCGGGACGCTTCGTCAATGTCACAAAATCATTTTTAGAACATTTAAACACTTTATTCATGTAATAAAAACATTTCGATTTTGGGCCATTGATACAGTTCATAAGAGACACATTTTGTGATTAACACATCGTTTGGACAATGCGGGAAATCTACATATTGATCATTCCCAGGAATATTTAAACTTACCAATTTCACAAGCAAGGAAGGGCCAAGAGAAAATCATTTGAACAAACCAGCTTGCTTAACTTGTTTTCATCACCATTAATGGGTGGACAAGTTGAAAAGTTTGTCAATTGACATGCAGTTTATCTTTTAGTGTGAGCAGGAACTGTGTCACAGCAGAGGAGAAGAGCTCTGGACTCTTTCAGCCTCCCAGACACTGTAGGATAGCTGTCTTTACATTATTGTCTGAGTCACCTTAAATCAAAGTTAAGAAATTCATTTCAGTCTGTCAGTGGGCTACACGCCCCACTAACAGACTGTCAGGAGAGAGCGTACTGTACCTCCAAGGTCTTCTTACTTGTAGATGTGCTGGGCTTTCTCCTGCATGGTGTCAGCTGTGCCCCACTTCAGGTCCTCACAGGCTTCCCAGAAGGCCAGGTTCTCACCTGGACACAGGGATGGGAAGAGCCAACGTTACCCCTGATAGCCAATGACTCCTGGCCAGACCGAAATAGAAGCTCCCCGTAGTGGCCTGGTGTTGGGTTAGCGTAGCTGGCTCACCGCTGAACTCCTTCTTGAGGAATAGTCTGAAGTCAGCACGGCCCCGAGGGTCACAGAGCAGCTCCCCGAAACTGAAGGTCCACCTCTCCACTCGCATCTTAGTTGGCATCTCCACACTGACACACACACACACACACACACACACAGATGCACACAAACAGACGCATAGACACACACAGATGCACACAGACATACATACAGACACACACAGGCACACACAGACACACACAGATGCACACAGACATACATACAGACACACACACAGGCACACACAGACATGCGCAGACACACAGACACACAGACGCACAGACACACACAGAGCAAACATAGACACACACAGATGCACACAGGCCATGCACACACACAGCAAATATAGACACACACAAACACACAGATGCACATTCACATTAATACACACTCTTTTGCGTTTTCTTCTCAGATCTAAAACCTGTAGCAGATAAAGCAACAGTGTGATGAGTGTCTGTTAGTGTGCGTCCTCATGTACTTAGCCATGTTCAACGACCAGAAGGTGTTATCATCAGTGATCCAGGTGTTGCTTGGGAGACAGCTGCTAAGAAACGGGTCATGGTGCTTGTATGTGACTGAGTACTTCACCAGCCTATAGGGAGATCAAAAGTCACCATCATACATGCACACAGATGAACACACTCCATCCCACAAGATAAAACTGTGTGAAGGAGCAGACCTACACAGAGACGCACACTGTGTCCCAAACACTCAAACCTGTCACACACACAGACACACAGACACACACACACAGACACAAGCACTCCATCCCACAAGATAAAACTGTGAAGGAGCAGTGGACGCACGCTCCGATGGACACTGAGGACTTCACCCTGGGCCTCATGATCGACTGCTGGGTAAAGATCATCTAAAGGACACAGGGAGACGTCATCAGACACTCACCAGGAAGAAGACATCAAAATATTTAAAATGACAGTTTTTTCGGATGGTTAAGGCACCATCTTTGAAACTCGATTATTTTTGCTAACCTCTACCCATTAACCACAAAACCTTACACCAAACCAGAAAAACATTACACAAAACAAAAACAAAATTCACAAAAGTGTTTTGCTGGTGGTGCTTTGTGTGCCTATTCAAATGATGGTTTGTGTGGACTTTACCTATGCAGAGACAATGTTTTAAAACACGCTTTGCAAGAATTGCTTGCTTTTCCAAGAGATATATTGTAAAATGTTTTGCTGAAAGTTGTTGTGGTTAGTGTGTTGAGTTTAGCAAAAATAGCCTATGGTTCCAAAGATAGTGGCTTAGTAATAAAAATAAAAGATTTAACTGTAAAAGGAAGTGAATGATGTGCCCTCAATTCAGAGGGATGTGAACAATAAATAATTGTATTGGTTCCTGACTTACAATTCTTCTGTAGACATCAGATGTTTTTTTCTGGAAAATAAAACAATGTTGTTTTTAGAAAGCTTCATAGCGAGTCTAATGTTGATTACTTAAGTTTTAAGATGACATGTCATTTTGTATTCCTTTCTGTGTGCTTGTGTTCCTGGCTTTACCTGACTACAATGGACACAGGCGTTCACACACGTCAACTAGGCGTCTCGCTGGCGATGTGCACACGTATTTTAACAACGTGTGCACAACGTGTACGTGTCGTGTACACTACACCTGACATACGTGAGACCTACGCCCTACGTTAACACTACACCTAGCTGTTTGTTGGATATCTAGGCGTGTGCACAGAGACCTACGCCTACGTTAACACTACACCTAGCTGTTTGTTGGATATCTAGGCGTGTGCACAGAGACCTACGCCTACGTTAACACTACACCTAGCTGTTTGTTGGATATCTAGGTGTGTGCACAGAGACCTACGCCTACGTTAACACTACACCTAGCTGTTTGTTGGATATCTAGGTGTGTGCACAGAGACCTACGCCTACGTTAACACTACACCTAGCTGTTTGTTGGATATCTAGGCGTGCGCACAGAGACCTACGCCTACGTTAACACTACGCCTAGCTGTTTGTTGGATATCTAGGTGTGCACACAGAGACCTACGCCTACGTTAACACTACGCCTAGCTGTTTGTTGGATATCTAGGTGTGCACACAGAGACCTACGCCTACGTTAACACTACACCTAGCTGTTTGTTGGATATCTAGGCGTGTGCACAGAGACCTACGCCTACATTAACACTACACCTAGCTGTTTGTTGGATATCTAGGCGTGCGCACAGGCAGGTGACATGTGTGCTTCTCATACTGACACCATTGCGCAGCACCGAAACAGCTCCGCACACCTGCCTGCCTAGACGCGGGAGCACTTTGGGTTTTAATAGGTTTCACAGAGATCACCAAGATCTTTGCCGAAAGATCTCTTGGTCTCGGCAGGTAGGTGTGCGCAGGTTTGTATACCTGCCTGTGTGCACGCCTTATCAAATGTAATATGCACATATTACGCATGTATATACGCACACCAAATGTTCTATCAAACTGTAAGATGTAGTAGGCTATTCATTCTGAGCTTTCTAGAACTCTCCAAAGTAGCCTACGCGTGATTCACCCGCATCAGGTACACGGTGAACGCACTGTGTGCAGCTACGCTGACACTGATTACACCCCATAGTTGGTTTATGTGTGCGTGTGTTTGTGGGTGTGTGTGTGTTTGTTGGTTTGTGTGTGTGTATGTTGGTTTGTATCCAATCTTTAAAGCTGAGTCTGTAAGCACATGAAGATCCTTGTAGAAAACCTGCAGAGATGAAAATATGAAAAAATATACAATGAACACTCATCCACACCTTACAGATAACAGTGAACCAATCATTGATCAGTCTTGAAAGACAGGGCTTAACCATAACGATGCTTGGCGATTGGCTGATTACGAGGACAGGCAGGAGGACAGAGAGGGCTGTGTCAGTAGACCACAACAAGCCTCTTATCAAATCTAATCGGACTGACGACAGCCCTTGTGCATGTCCTTGGTAGAGCTGAAGACACAGAAAGCCACTATGACAGCCTCAGCCCCTGGCTCACCTGTTACCTCCAGTGTGTTGGGATCTATCAGACGGTCCAGTCCATACTCCATGGCACTGACTGTACCTGGCTGGAAACACACGCACCCACATAGAGACAGAGAGAGAGAGACAGAGAGAAGAGAAAGAGACAGAGAGGATCTCTGAGTCAGTTGACTGTCACTTTCTCCCAGTGAACATCCTACCCCTTTCCATATGTTTCCTTTCTACAGTATATGCAGGCTACCACATGTACTATCGTAAATTAGAGAGATTCCAGACTGCTGTTTGTTCTTGGGGTTTGAGGCATCCAGGTGTGTTCTCAGACACTTGTGAAATATTAACCAGCTCTGCCCTTTCCTCATCACTGGCCAGAGGGCTAATGAGGCCCCATGGGGGCAGTAATGGGGTGTGGTGGGGGAGTGATGAGGCACCATGGGGGGCAGTAATGAGGTGTAGGAGAGGAGTTCATGGGGTGCTGTAGGACAGGAGACTCTCACCAGCTTCCTCTATCCAATAGGAACGGAATAAGGATCGCCTATCCTTTCTATTTTAGCATGTCCTGTTTTCATCCAACTGTTTTTGTTGACTGCTACTCTGAATGTGGGGGTCTGTGGCGCTACGTGTGCTTCTCACCGGAGGCCTGTGGACGACCCAGTACGCTCTCTCCTGACAGTCAAACACCACGCGGTCAGGCTTCTTCCTCTCCTTCCCAGCTCTAGACAATCAGACACACATATATTCACACACACAAACATACACACATATATACACACAGACACACACAAACATACACAGACACACACAAACATACACACACACATACACAAATAGATACATTCACACACAAATACACGCAGAGACATACACAAAAACACGCCGAGACATACACAAAAACACTCATCATACAGAATATGGCATCACTCTACTTGTGACATAGGAGGAGACAGA
This sequence comes from Mallotus villosus, assembly GCA_903064625.1. Taxonomy (NCBI): domain Eukaryota; kingdom Metazoa; phylum Chordata; class Actinopteri; order Osmeriformes; family Salangidae; genus Mallotus; species Mallotus villosus. The sequence continues at coordinate 16,916 of CAEFZP010005604.1, read as the reverse complement.
CTGACCTGTACTGTTCCTTTGCCTGCATCACAATGAAGTCCCATTTATGGTTCATCCACTTGTGAAGGTTGTTGTACTTCTCCTGAAGGTAAAAAGCGAACAGGAAAATTGTTACGTTCAATCCTAAAGCAGGTTTTCACATGTTCAGGGGTTTAAACATCTCTCATCTCTCACCTGCTCGTGCAACTCCAGGATACCCTTCTTGCGTATGTTTCTCTTTGCCAGATAGATTGCTGGAAAACAACAGTATTTGCTTTATGTAACATGTTGACTCAACATGTGAACATTAGCCAGCAGCATAACGTTGTCTGAACCACCAACCATAATCTGTGTCTTCAACAGGCCACTGCTGGGCGGGCCAGAAGTATGGTGTCTGAGAAAAGACAATATTTTTTACTGACATGTTAAAGGAATGTGTGTGTGTGCGTGTGTGTGTGCGTGTGTGTACCTGAAATCGGTAGAGAGAGGTGTCTGGTTTGATAATCAGGCGTTTATGATCCTGGAGTGGATATATGAATCCATATGACACCATCATAGTTCCCAAGGTGCAAGCCTCTAAGTTGATGGAAAGACAAGCAGAGTGATAAGAGAAAGTGCTCTGAGGTTTTATAACAGTTAAGGGGCACCTGAAAGAGCCGGGTGGTGGTCTTACCTTGGGTTTCCACTGTGAAGCGGTTAGCTAGCCATGCCACTATATCCTCACCTGGTAGAAGGAAATACTCGAAGATCATTTAGATTTGACATAGCAATGCATGAGTGTGTGATGTGCATGTATTCACAAGAAATGTTGGTTCAACATGTACCTTTACCTGCCAGGTTCCTTAGAGAGGGGAGGGGGGGAGGGGTGGATTACAGCCTCATCCAGATGAGGCTTTATTTATAGAGTGATCAGAGATTAGCATGATTAACAGGAGTCTGTCCAGAACACTCCATGATCCACAAGCATCTACCTGGCTGCCTCCTAAATAAAGAACCACCATAGTGAGTCAGACCCAGACCCAGACCCAGACCCAGACCCAGACCCAGACGGGAGCGTTTGATTTGAATCATGTCATGTCTGTAGGCAGATCAGGACCAGATCAGCACTTTCCTTTGGAATGAAAATACTTTTGTTCTCTGACACTGAGGCCATCAAGGTTGTCATTGAGATGGAATCTTAAACGGTTGGGGTGGAAAACTGTGTTGGAGAATTCTTATGTACATCTAGTAACTAAGCCCAGATACTGTATATGTACAATCCCGTAAGACTGTGTGTGTGTGTGTGTGTGTGTGTGTGTGTGTGTGTGTGTGTGTGTGTCTGCGTGCGTGTGTGTTTGTGTGTGTGTGTGTGTGTGTGTGCGTGTGTCCTTCCTTACCAGTCATAGCGTGGGGTATAGTAGTGATGACCAGTCTCTGAGGCTGTGACTTTACTCCTGCCTGTGGATCCTGCATCTCCAGCATCACCGCCTCCAGCTATTAGGAGCAGAACACCATAACAACCAGTCACCACAACAACAGGTCACCGAAGTCAAAAAGTGATACTTATTACACAAGGATTAAGATGAAAACCGTCAGGAGTTAGGTCCACACCTACTCTTCACCCCATACTTTGACCCTGCCTTCACAGTGATGGAGGAGGAACGTTCAGGAATGCTGAACTGCTCGTCTATCTTCTCCATCACCAATCTTAGTTGTGTCTCAGCTCTGTGACTCTGTGTGGCTGTTTGAAGTGGCTTTGTGTCATGTGAACATCTAGCGCTTTGAAGCTGGTCTAGGGAGGACCTCAGAGCAGCAGCTTCAACTTGACCAAAGGGGCTTTCATGAACCCTCCTGAAATGATTGAGGGTGTTTCAATCATTTATTGAACCACAGTTGTACCAACTCCTGGCAACACAACATTGCACCTTCAAAGCAAAGCTGCAGGAGGCGTTGTCTCTATGCTTGAGGTGCAGCTATATCCTCTGGTGTAAGGGTTAGCATCGAAGGTAATTATGAAGGTGCTGCACTTATCCAGGCTAATGCTTATTGTACTAAAACTATGACTGAGTAATCCAATACAGAGTAACAGAGCCCCACTCAACCATGCAGGAAGGCATTCCCTGCCATTTACATAACCGGCATTTCCAGTGTTGTTTTGTTTTCTTACAGTGAGCCAATGAACTTTGCACAGCATTTGAGGTAACACAGCAAATGTATCTTTGTGTCTTTCCAACTTTCATGTTTTGATAAAACAAGCTTTACTTTCAGAAAGACGTTTCAATACATTTAGGCTATAGATCTGGATACGAGATAAAATCATTATGAATGAGTACCTACATATTAATATCATAACGGGGTTTATATGGCATGTTATAAAACATGAGTCGACAAAGAAACATGTTTTAAACGTTTAGAAAATAAATCGATATCCTCAGATAAATATGCAGTAGGATGTGACAGCCTCAACATTTTTATATGGATAACCTACCTTCTTTAGACATGCCATCCGCGGTCGAAATCTCTGTCCATGATCCCGTACATTTCTGATTGTCATTGTGGTGGCTTTCCACCCCACTTACAGAATACAAGAGGTATAGTCGGAAATTTATCGTGGAAAGATGCTGATGAAATTACAACGAACAGGTCCTATTCTAATCGATGCCAAACCGCGCTCCTTAATAAGGATAGAGAGGAGGACAACCCTCCAACCACAGCAGTTATATTCTGGCAGATTAACCTCAACTGTTACGCATTTACGCAACCTGGCAGCAAGATGGCGACATTTTGGTCATTGTTTTTGTCATGACGAGTTGAAGCGTTATTATCTAGGCCTATTATTTATAGGTAAATTGTGTTTAATGGCTGCAACAGTGTCTCCGAGTCTCAATAATGACATTATTTTTGTTGTTTTTAGCTGATACGTGTTTAGATTTGAGTAAGCTAACTTTAACCAGGAACGCTATTGTCTATTCACGTGCTTACTTTATCACACACGTGTCACAACTCAAAATAATAATATTTGATATTGGATCGTGAGCTTGTGTGTTTCGATCTGTGTGTGACACCTCTGCATCCTTCATGAGAGGGGTTGCCATGGCCACATTAATCATACAGAGATGACTGTATAATTATCTGGACATTAATCACTATCTGAGGGAGCAGGTGTGAAGAATGACGTTTTCCAAATGCTCTGATGAGTAGGGGATGAGGGGGTGTGGTAAGTGTACAGGCTGCTTTATTCTGTCCACAGTGAGTTAATGAATGGATTGATTGTGCTTTCAGATAATGCACTCAGGTTCCTTTGAATTCTTACTCCTGGGCAGCGGTTCACCCCTACATCACCACAAGTCAGCGTCAGCCGCCAGAAGTGTTTCTAGCATCACAATGGAGGGGGATTCCTGTACCACAGCTCCCCCTGAGGGTAGGATCTCCACAGACAGAAGTGCTCCATAGTGATGCACACTCACAAGTGACAATGCATACATAGGTTGCACCCAAATGTATGTGGACATTTTGACTTGAACCCACCTAGGACTTTGGTTAGACGGATATAGGAATCAGTTGAGAGGAGCAGGACCACAAATTCAAATGTACCTGTAGTGTAGTTCTCCTTGTTACAAATGAACCCCTAGGAAGTATATGATGGGCATCCAGTAATTGTATGCTAGATATGCCACCGTAAAGCTATCTCTCTGATGGTGCAGGTGGGTGGTATTTAGACTTGTGAGCTTAACCAATTCAACTCAATATTATTTTCATGTTCTTCTTCATTGGTCAGGTTCAATAAACAGTAGACCTAATCCACATAGAAGCCCTAACAAAGTCTCCTCAAGGTCTTCCACAGGCTGACTGTGGTCCAGGATGTGATGCGGCAGACTTACGCAGACCTACTCTAAAGCATTAAGGATTTAAAGTTGTGCCAAAGAAGAGGACATTCCACATGTAAATAGGCAGTTCTTCCTGTTTGAGTTCTCTCTACTCTCTAGTGGCTATTTGTCAGAAATCTGACATTCTGGACTGTCCCATTGCTTTCAGAAGTGTACAGCCATCTGAGATTCTGCTCAAAGAATGGAGAGGAAGGCAAGGTCATTATTAACTACTTACTAACCGAGAGTGAGGTCATGCCGGGAAATATCAAACTGAGACTTGAACGTATCGACCGAGCGATAGCGAGGTTGATACGGCAAAGTCGAGGTTCGAGGTTAGTAAGTTGTTTATTATATGGCATTTTTAGCTCTTTTCATTTTGTAAATTGTAGCCTAATTGTAGCTAGCTAGGCTAGCTCTCAAGTCTTCTCACGGTGTGTTTCAGGTGTTGTCTAGCAACCAATTACTTTTGATAAAAAGCGGACAGTACGGTTCTGCTAAAATGGCTTTAATTCCAACACAAATAACGATTATTTTAGAAAGTTAACAATGTCTTCGTCGCTGTTGATGTCTTCAGTATCGTCTGGATAGTAAAACTCAGTTGACTTCGATATCGCTAATTTTGAAGATGACGTCAGAGGAGGGCAATAACAATACTTATTGGGCCGCTGGTCAATACGGGTTTGGCATGACTACCCATTAGCCAATCAGAAGGCTCGTACTGTCGTTGCCATATCTCGGTTAGTAAGTAGTTAATATTCATTTTATTTATTGACTGATTGGAGATGATCACTTTTATCATCTTTTTCCCTTTTCCTCTTTTTCTATTGCTCACTTTCTTCTTGTTATCTCTCACCCTTTCAGTGCCCCCTCCCTCCCCCCTTTACATCTCATTCAAATGTTCTCTTTCCATATCTGGCAGATTATTATGGTTGTCATGGCGATGGAGACTTCAGTTCTTGTTAGAGTGTCCTCAACAGTAATGGCATGAGCCTGTCCTATCTTCATGTCTCTTTATATATTCTACTGTTACTCCAGGTTAAAAAGGTCAATTTTTGAGTGCGTAAGGATACGTAAAACCAATCAGAGTACAGACGCTTCACAACTCCAACACAGACGCCATGCACACTTGACATAAAGTACTGCACAACACAAGCGATTTAGCAACCATAAATGGAAGGAACGCTGTCTGGAATATTTGTTGGTTTGGGGCGTCAGAATGTGGTACAGAATAGTAACGGACTGGTACTGGCATTTAAAATACTTTATTACGTCACCTTATTAGTTGCCTGACAACATTACACGTATGTAGGGGGTTTTAATTTTGGCCGAACAACCAAAACTATTCCCCTAGGTTTAAAGGAAGAGAAAGGGATTTATTTATTGGCCATGAAAGTTTGCACAGACAAGGAATTTGCTTTGGCAGGAAGATGCATACAATAAACATAAAGTAACCTTAAATGTTAAATATGTGTAAGTAAGTAAGTAAGTACATTTTATTTATAAAGCACACTCAAAACACAGCAAGGCTGACCGAGGTGCCGAACAAAAGCACAAAAACAGAATCCAAATACATTTTTTTAAATACTATTAAAAGAACACAGTATAACTAAATACAAAACAGTCAACAACAGAAAAACAAGCAACAGCACAAGTCAAGTGGTGGGAAACGCCAGAACATAAAGGTGGGTCTTAAGCCTGGATTTAAAAACAGACAATGAAGGAGCCTGCCTAATAGATAGGGGAAGCTGATTCCACAGCTTAGGACCAGCAACTGCAAAGGCCCTATCACCTGTGCGTACACAGCGTGATCTGGGAGTGTATAAAAGAAGCTTGTCAGCAGACCTCAGTGACCTAATGGGTGCGTGCAATTTTACAAGATCCGAGATATATGAAGGGGCCGGTCCATTAAGAGCTTTGAAAACAAACAATAACATTTTAAAACGTATTCTAAACTGGACAGGAAGCCAGTGCAAAGAGTCATAGACATGTGGACTATCTATACTATATATCTATACTAAAGTGGAATTATAATTAAAACTAGAGAGCATACAATTTCTGTGGAAATTGTGAGGGTGTGCCTGCTTGTCCGTCCCTTTAAGTTTTTCCCTTCTAGTGATATTTTCAAGCATTTAGCCTACTCATAGGCTATTGCATAATAATTCATTAAGAACACCCTTGGAAAGAAGCTACTGTAACAACGTTATGACTGGAAATATTTCAGATGGAATCGCGATTCAAACAGTAGCTCTATGTCTGCTAACTTAAATGCCCCAAAAACGTAAATAGGCTTGACATTTATTTAGTTGAAAATCGCTCATGCATAAAAAGCTCAATAGCGATCATTGTCAGTAACAACGCAAAATGCGATATAGCCCTTTGTGGAGAAGCTGCCCCGGTAAATTGTATACTACAGTGTTCGTCTTGGTGGTGATCGTTGGTTGAATTCGATGTAGCTAACGTTCCGTTGTACAGTTTAGGCTGAAATTAAAGATTGTTTTCTTGAACAGATTGACACGTTTAGGCTGTGTCAATGAAGTTCGGGTTAGTAGTCAGACAGTTTCACCTATTGAAATACTTTTGATTTAAGGGAGTGCCGAACATGTTCTGTCGCCGTTTGACTTCCTACTGTAAACAGCTGATGTTTTTGTTAGCTACACAGTGTCTCGCGTAGGCTACAGCGTTGCAGTACTGGTTTGAAATCACAAGTAATGATTATTTCACCAACAAATCGTTTACTTGTAATCTAATGTCATAATAAATCGTACAACGAAAATGTATTTGTGAGTAATGTTTATTTTAAAGATCATGCATCATAGACCGCTGTAGTATGTGTTGCCCGGGCAACATAGGCTAATGTCATGATGCTAATGCTTCAGTGAAATAGTAGACTACCCTTTCCGAAAGTATATGTAGTTCCTCAATAATATCAGCTAATATTGTACATTACACTTCACGATTGTGTTTCATAAGTAAAATTAGTAAATAGTTATCACCCTGGCCTCTTTGCTTGTGGCGTTTCTCCAGCTGCCTTGCAGTAGCGTTAAAGCTATAGTTAGCCTAGCTATCTCCCAGAAGTTAACAAGCTGCTAAACTAATGTTCTGCTAGAGGTAGTCACGCGTGTTTCTTGACGTTAGTAGCGTCAGTGACTGTGGCTAACAAGTTAGCCAGGTAAATAACAAGACAAGCAACTCAATGGCTACCAACTTTTGACGTTTTCTAAGTAATCAAAATATTGACGGATGCTAGGGGGGCGGCACGATACCATCTTTGCTGTGCAACAGTCTTCTATGCACGTCGTATCTAATGCGTCGTTGCTAACATGTGCCGACGCTGTGACGTAGGCTATTATAATTGAGTAGTCTACCCTTTGCCGACAAAATCAACTTTATGCCACAAAAACGTTGTATGGTCCTAAACTGTGCAACGGAACGTACATAAAAGTAATAGCATATCAATCGCTAGCAAGACGAAACTTTTGACACGTAGTTTGTCTATGTAGTCCAAATATTGACCGAGGATTAGGGGGGCTAAAATAAATAATAATAATAATATATATGTGAGATAACAAAGGATGCACCACGACTTCGTTGTGGCACACCCAATAAAATATACAACAAAATATAAGTTGCCTAATTTACATTATAAAAATACAAAAAATACAAATATGACAAAAAATACAAATATGACAAAAAATACAAATGTACAAGGTGCAGTAATGTAGTGCAGAAAGCAATGTGTTTAGAGCAGGAAGTTATTAAAGTCATTAAGTCAGTGTGAACCCTTGGCCTTGTTGAAGAAGCCAACAGCGGAAGGGAAGAAACTGTTTTTGTGGCGAGAGGTGTTGGTCCTGATGGACCGCAGCCTTCTGCTGGAGGGGAGTGACTGAAACAGGGAGTGTCCAGGGTGGGAGGAGTCGGCCACAATCTTCCTCGCTCGCCTCAGGGTCCTCGAGGTGTGCAGGTCCTCGAGGGTAGGCAGATAGCAGCCAATCACCTTCTCCGCAGTGCGGATGATAAGCTGCAGCCTGCTCTTGTCCTTGGCAGTGGCAGCAGCGTACCAGATGGTGATGGAGGAGGTGAGGATGGACTCAATGATGGCTGTGTAGAAGTGCACCATCATTGTCTTTGGCAGGTTGAATTTCTTCAGCTGCCGAAGGAAGTACATCCTCTGTTGTGCTTTCTTTGTGAGGGAGCTGATGTTCAGTTCCTACTTGAGGTCCTGGGAGAGGATAGTGCCCAGGAAGCGGAAGGACTCCACAGTGTTGACTGGGGAGTCACCCAGGGTGATGGGGGTGAGTGGGGCTGTATTCTTCCTCAAGTCCACACCCATCTCCACTGTTTTAAGAGCATTGAGCTCTAGGTTGTTCTGGCTGCACCAGGTCACCAGGTTGGCCGCTTCCCACCTATAATCAGACTCGTCTCCACCAGAGATGAGCCCAATAAGGGTGGTGTCGTCCGCAAACTTCAGGAGTTTGACGGATGGATGACTGGAGGTGCAACTGTTTGTGTACAGGGAGAAGAGCAGAGGAGAAAGGACGCAGCCCTGAGGAGATCCGGTGCTGATGGACCGGGAGTCAGAGACTTGTGTTCCCAGCTTAACGCACTGCTTCCTGTCAGACAGGAAGTCTGTGATCCACCAGCAGGTGGAATCAGGCACGTTCAGCTATTTAGCAATGTTTCTCTGTTAGAAACCCCGGATATTTTGGCAGAACACTGAATTAACAGACAAAACTAAACTAAACAGAGCGCACCGAACCACCGAGGCAGCCATTTTCGGCGCCATCTTGGATCATTTTTCAAAGGTTAACTGAAAGGGAGTTAGATTAACTAACTAAAGTTCGGGAGGAAGATAGCGCACCAAGACTCCTTCGCTCTAACTCAGGTTAGCCTAGCGAAGCACGGAAGATGTGCACCAACTCCAATCAACTTAATTTGAATCAGCCTAGCAAAAACTCCAATCAACTTAATATGAATCAGCCTAGCAAAAACTCAGCACGTCAATTAAGAGGCCTATATAAAGCGTCTTCAGTTGCTCTGGTCATTGTGCTAGCATATTGTTGTCGCCCTCCCACCCTCCTTTTTTCCAGGTTCTCCCTGTAATATATGCAGGCTCTCCGGGGGATCCGATCGAGCTGCTGCTCGGCCGTGACCTCTAAGGACTCTCCGCCACACCCCAAGTCCATACCCGGTAACTGTATATTCATCTCCATCACAATCCTTGCATCCTCTAATCAAACTTCCCTCTCAGGACCCCAGGCTCGGCTTTGCTACCAGCCTCCACCATCCGCTCCAGGCTCAGCTCTGCTACCAGCCTCCACCACCCGCTCCAGGCTCGGCTTTGCTACCAGCCTCAGGCTCGGCTCTGCTACCAGCCTGTACCACAGTGCATTAGGCTTGGCTCTGCTACCAGCCCGTACCACAATGCCTTAGGCTCGGCTTTGCTACCAGCCTCCTCCCCCATCAGGGCTCGGCTCTGCTACCAGCCCCGCTTCAATAAAAACATCCATTCAATCTATGGTGTGATTACTGAACTCGTGAACAGTGTATTAATACTAACCAAACATGTTGGGAATGGCAGTTATTTGACTCTATGGGTTGAACCAGTGCAAAAATGGTCAGTCAGGTTAAACAAAATTGATATTTAATAACATTGCAAATGAATTAGATCAATTTACATGTTACAAATCGAAGGCTTAAAGCTTACCTACTCTACCACCTCAAGAGTGAGAGGTGAGGAAGGAGGAGGAGAAGCCAGAGCAGAAGAGAAACCCTCAGGAGATCAAGAATCTAAAGAACATTGCTTCTCAATCCCCTGTATACCCAACTATTATCTGTAGAACAACAGATCACATCTTGATCCTTACTTATCAACATATGACTAGCAATGCAACAATAAGTTACACAATGATGTTTGAGACCATCAAGCAGAGACTCCGTCCAGCAGGGCAGGCCTGGACTGGTAATCTGGCATACCGGGCAAATGCCCGGTGGGCCGACGCACTTGGGGCCAATATGATTGATATTATATCTATATACAGGTGCTTGTCATATTATTAGAATATCATCAGAAAGTTGATTTATTTCACTAATTCCATTCAAAAAGTGAAAAGTGTATATTATATTCATTCATTACACACAGACTGATATATTCAAATGTTAATTTTTTTAAATTTTGATGATTATAACCTTATAACTAAGGAAAATCCCATCCCCCCCATCTTCCTCTTCACAATACCCCATAGATTTTCGATGGTTTTAAGGTCAGGCGAGTTTGCTGGCCAATTAAGAACAGGGATACCATGGTCCAGGTTGGCACTGTGTGCAGGTGCCAAGTCCTGTTGTAAATTGAAATCTGCATTATAAATTGAGAATATTCAAATTATATGACAAGCACCTGTATAAGTCTTTATTTTTATTTTTATGAACTTAAAATTGGCCAACGACCGGCCTATAAAGCAGGGATAGCGGCACATTGGTTCATTTTCCATACTGACACTGGGCTGGCCCAATCACATTTCTTAACTCTTTTGGTGTACTGGTGGGTTGTGTCCGACCGATTGTGGTGGGCCGGTCTGAGCAAAAATGCCAGGGCCATGTTTTGGTCCCAGTCCAGCCCTGGGGCAGGGTGACACCCAGCCTCACACTTCCATCAATGATTTAGAAGTTTACAAATTACATTTTTAAACCACTTACTCTATGACATTGTTTTCTAAACCTTTCTACCATAGTTTGAAAAGGTTATATATTCATTTTACATTAAACCTACTACCGTTCTTGTAAATTCCCATAGTTGGGTGTGCTTTGCATTCGGAAAGGGCACAACCTTTGTTCTCTCACATATTCGTCTGTCCGTCCGTCATCTGCCGCTTCTCCGGGAGTCGGGTCACGGGGGAGCAACCTAAGCAGGGAGGCCCAGACTTCCCTCTCCCCGGCTGCTTCCACCAGCTCTTCCTGGGGGACCCCGAGGCGTTCCCAGGCCAGCCGAGAGACATAGTCCCTCCAGCATGTCCTGGGTCTTCGCCGGGGCCTCTTCTCAGTGGGACTTGCCCAAAACACCTCCCCAGGGAGGCGTCCAGGAGGCATCCTGATCAAATGCCCGAGCCACGATGACCGACCTTCTCACCCTATCTCTAAGGGAGAGCCTGGACACCCTGCGGCCGCTTGTATTCGCGATCTCGTTCTTTCGGTCACTACCCAATGTTTGTGGCCATAAGTGAGGGTAGGAACGTAGATCTACTGGTAAATAGAGAACTTCGCTTTTCGACTCAGCTCTTTCTTCACCACGACGGACTGATGCAGAGCCCGCATCACTGCGGATCCCGCACTGATCCGCCTGTCGATCTCGCGCTAAATTCTTCCCTCACTCGTGAACAAGACCCCGAGATACTTGAACTCCTCCGCTAGGGTCAAGATCTTCTTCCAGACCCGGAGATTGCACTCAACCCTTTTCCGGTCGATAACCATGGCCTCAGATTTGGAGGTGCTGATTCCAATCCCAGCCACTTCGCATTCGGTTGCGAACCGCTCCATTGAGAGCTGAAGGTCACGGCCTGATGAAGCCAACAGGACCACATCATCTGCAAAAAGCAGCAACCCGATCCCGAAGTCACCAAACCGGACCCCCTCAACTTAGGGAATCCGGTACCCCGTACTCCCGGAGCACCCCCCACATGAGCCCCCGAGGGACACGGTGGAACGCCTTTTCCAAATCCACAAAACATGTGTAGACTGGTTGGGCGAACTCCCATGCACCCTCCAGGACCCTGCCGGGGGTGTAGATCTGATCTACAGTTTCACAATCCGACGGACCCTTCTCTCCAGGACCCCTGAATAGACTTTCCCAGGGTGGCTGAGGTGTGTGATCCCCTAAAGTTGGAGCACACCCTCCGGTCCCCCTTTTTAAAGAGGGGAACCACCACCCCGGTCTGCCAGTCCAGAGGCACTGTCCCCGATGTTCACACGATGTTGCAGAGTCGTGTCAACCAAAACAGCCCTACAACATCCAGAGCCTTAAGGAACTCCGGGCGGACCTCATCCAGAGTTTTTTTACCACCTTGGCGACCTCAGCCCCAGAGATAGCAGGGCCCTCCCCCCCGATGTCCCCAGACTCTGCCTCCACGTCGGAAAGCGTGTTGGTGGAATTAAGGAGGTCTTCAAAGTATTCCTTCCACCGATCCAGGACGTCCCCCATCGAGGGCAGCAGCGCACCATCCCCACCATATACAGCGTTGACAGTGCACCGCTTCCCCCTCCTTGTTGCCGGATGGTGGTCCAGAACCTTTTCGAAGCCGTTCTGAAGTAATTTTACATGGCCTCGCCGAACTCCTCCCACGCCCGGGTTTTTGCCACCGCGACCGCCAAAGCCGCATTCCGCTTGGCCTGCCGGTACACATCAGCTGCCTCTGGAGTCCTACCGGCCAATAAAGTCCGATAGGCCCCCTTCTTCAGCTTGACGGCATCCCTCACCTCCGGTGTCCACCACCGGGTTCGAGGGTTACTGCCGCGACATGCACCGACCACCTTGCGGCCGCAGCTCCGGTCAGCCACCTCGGCGATGGAGGCCCGGAACATGGCCCATTCGGACTCAATGTCCCCCCTCCCCCCCCCGAGACATGATCGAAGCTCTCCCGGAGGTGGGAATTGAAGCTCCTTCTGACATGGGATTCTGCCAGCCGTTCTCAACAGACCCTCACATTACGTTTGGGCCTGCCAGGCCTGACCAGCGTCCTCCCCCACTATCATACCCAAATCACCACCAGTTGATGATCAGTTGACAGCTCCGCCCCTCTCCTCACCCGAGTGTCCAAGCCATTCGGCCTCTGGTCTGACGACATGACTACAAAGTCGATCATCGAACCGAGACCTCGGGCGTCCTGGTGCCAAGTGCACATATGGACAGCCTTATGCTTGAACCTGGTGTTCTTTATGGACAAGCCGTGTCTAGCACAGAAGTCCAACAACAAAACACAGCTCGGGTTCAGATCGCGGGGGCCGTTCCTCCCAATCACGCCCCTCCAGGTCTCACTGTCATTGCCCACATGAGCATTAAAGTCCCCGAGGAGGACGAAGGCATTTCCGGGAGGAGTGCTTTCCAGCAGTAGCGGCTGGTGATTTTTTTTGCGCAGTTGGGCGGCGCGGGGGGGGTCGTTACACAGAACTTTTTTTTAACATTAAATATATATGTATTAGCTATGTTGGATGCTGTCGTCCTCTCCTACTATTTCTTCAATGCCTAACGAATCTATCTATTGACCCTGTATGTATGCTTGAGCAGCACTGGTTGAAGCCTGAAAATATTGTAAACAATGTTTGCATATATGCAGGTAGCAACGCTAGTGCTTAATAACTATTTTGCTTGTCGGCTAGTAGGGCTCGTGACACAGCTCACCAAAAGAACGATGGGGAAGCCACTTGTCTAGCAGATTAAGACGTGTTCGTAGGTACCTAGCGAAAAGTAGCCTCAACTTTCCTAGACTTAGCTACGATACTAATGCTGAAGGGTCGCTGATATCGCATAGCGTCGTTGCTAACGTGTGATGTTGTGACTGTGTGTAACACTGAATTACTCACCAGCTAACCAGCTCCGGTTACTTAGCATACAGGTTTGAGGAGAAGCTACGGGTGTACGTCCCGTAGGCCTACAGCCCATCCTCCTTTGCTAGCTATGTTGCTCTCGTAGATACGTGATAATTATATGGGATGTGAGGGAATGATAAAGGTCTTTGATTCGACGAATAAGATGTCAATATAAGTAAGAAACGATGTCATTGGCCAGGGGCGCATGAGTGTGCGCCCCGGCATCGCCCCTTTTTTCCGCCAATGAGAAGCCGTTTTTCTCAAATGTATGAAAAAAGAATGAGAGCTCCCATTGACTTCCATTTGGCCGGCGCCCCCAGGGGGGAGTGGCTTATCTCAGGGATAACGAATGGCAATATATTATATTTGATCACATTTAAGTGGTTGTTGACAGGGACTTACGGTCTCCCACACACATTTAACGCATTAACACAGTACATTTATTATTTAAATAGTTTGGTATATCATATTTTTGCACGTTTTATTATTATTATTTTTACGAAAAATTCTAGGAGGGGCGGCGCCCTAGCGCCCTCTATGGACGCACCGCCACTGCTTTCCAGCCCCCCCCCACAGAGACTCCAAAAGGGTGGGTACTCTGAGGTGCCGTTTGGTGCATAAGCACAAACAACAGTGAGGACTAGTACCCCCATCCAAAGGCGGAGGGAGGCTACCCTCTCGTCCACCGGGGTGAACCCCAACGTACAGGCTCTGAACCGAGGGGAAACAAGTATTCCCACCCCAGCTCGCCGTCCCTCACCAAGGGCAACTCGAGAGTGGAAGAGAGTCCAGCCCCTCTCAAGGAGACTGGTTCCGGAGCCGATGCTATGCGTCGAGGCGAGGCCGACTATATCTATCCGGAACTTCTCTACCTCGCGCACCAGCTCGAGGCTCCTTTCCCGCCAGCGAGGTGAAGTTCCACGTCCCTAGAGCTAGCTTCTGCAGCCGATGATCGGACCTCCAAGGCCCCCACCTTCGGCCACCGCCCGTCTCACACAGCACCCGACCCCCATGACCCCTCCTGCAGATGGTGAGCACAATGGAAGGGGGTCCCACGTTGCCTCTTCGGGCTGTGCTCGGCCGGGCCCCATGGGAGAAGGCCCGGCCACCAGGCGCTCTCCCTCGAGCCCCACCCCCGGGCCTGGCTCCAGCCCCGGTGACCCGCATCCGGGCAAGGGCAACTGGGAACCATTGCTGTTTTTCTTCATGATGGGTATTTTGAGCCACATAGCGTCACTGTGTCCAATTCCGACCGCCGAAAGCTCCTATTGTCCAAACCCGACCAGGCAGTATCAGGTCTTTTTTCCAGAATTATCTTCCGCGATCACCAGCAAAGTGTACGTAGTATTATTTTATGCATATCAAACAATCTCTGTGTCAAATTTCATGAACATACATGGACGTTTACATGTCTAAATACTATAGGAAAGTTACTTTGATGAGAGAAAGCCGAAAGACCACTCGGGCGACGCATGGGCGACGATGAAAAATGTTTCAGTATTGTCATCGTACTGCTACTATGGGTTAGGATATGAGTTTATTTCAACGATAGCATAGCACTACTTTGTCTAGCCAACGGAAATGCACCATAATTTCTGACGATCTGTAGTGGGGAGGAAGGGAGGGGGGCAGATAAACACATGGTGCCAGACATGGTAGGCTATCACACCATGTGTGTGGGTTAACGAGGAGCTGGATAACGAGGATCATTGTAAATCTTAGCCTATGTTTCCAGATTAATGTTGTATTTTCGTTAGTATGTTTAGTATTTAAATAAATGTTCACATTTTTAAAGATTTGCACAAGTTGTCTTTTGCTAACCGTCCTGTTATCTTTGACCCCATTCAATGTTTAACGTCTCTAAATATATGATTGACTTTTGCTTCATATTTCATGACTTCCTAATAAGATATCTTATTTTGAAGGACATAAATACGTTCCCGGATATGTTGACAGCATTGATGGTCAGTTTGGTGACCCTGGATCAAGTTATTATCCCTGGAAAAACAGCAGCGACGAGTGTTGACTACGACGATTTAAGTGTGGTCGGGTTTGGACAAGGGTAGCGCACGGCTAATTTACCGGCGCCAGCGTCCTTTTGCCGGCTCTAGTAAAGGCAAAGCTAACTCTAAAATTAAAACAATATTTAGCTCGAAAGGTAATAAGTTAAGGCATAACTTGACATAATTAAATCAGCTGAAAACGTGATACGATCATTTTAATAAATATTTGAAGTGGCATTTTAGCTAAAATCCGGTCGGGATTGGACACAGTGACGTTATATATTTATTATTTTTATTATTATTTTCCCACCCCTAAAAAAACTTGAATATTTGCACTACATAGACAATGTTGGTGTCAAAATGTTTGTCTTGGTCCCAATTGAGTGACTTGTATTTGCGCGAACATTCTGTTTGACGGTTTATGCTCAAATCTAATTTTCTGGCAAAAAGTGAAGCTAAAGGTAGCTATTTTGCTAGCCACAGTCACTGACATAACTAACGTCACGAAAACATGCGCGATTACCAGGCTGTAGCAGTTTAGCTTACGTTAGAGTACACGATGTGTAGGTGAAATTATCATTACCTGTGGTTTCAAAAAGTCTTTCAATGGGTGAAACTATCTGACTACTACTAACCTGAACTTAAGAAATGTCAAGCTTATTTACGCTTTTGGGGGCATATTTTCAGTTAGCAGATGGTCGGCCTACTGTTTGAATCGCGATTCCTTCTGAAAAATACTGTAACACCTAGTTACGTGTAGTAGGTGCTGGGCCTTTGTTAAGGCAAACAGTTCGGACAGGAGGTAGGCTTGTATAAATATAAATAGTTTTATTCAAATACATAGTTATCTATAGGCCGCACAACACCGTGCACCAGTGCTTTCGCTCACACAAATACAACGGAAAAAAAGGCGAGACTAAAGCAGCGGCTTGCACCGGCATTCTGCGAACAAACATAGGGGCCTACATAGACCACATCATTAACAATCCTAAACAGTTATATATTCATAGGACTACCCCAAATGCAACATTCAACCCCACTCACCCTCAATATCCCTCAGCAAACATATGTCTGCTCCCGACAGGTATCCAGCCTCGGTGTATTCACCTTATTCCACCCCGCCCACCTTTTTTAGTTCCGCTGTATTCGAACTTCCTGTTTGCCGGGGATATCATTCAATTCAATGGAAAACTGCCGAAAAGTCCCGTTGCTAAAACATTATATAAGGTTGGTGGATTTGTGCCAGTTGTGCTATGTTCGTGTGCTACAACAAGTCACCAATACACCCTTTCACTGGATGGCTTGAAAACGACTTTTAAGTGTTTATATAATTCGTTTGCCGGTCAGATCGCTGCTCTGCTTTGCTGCTATAAGTGGGCGTTACATTAGCCACAGACATAAGATGTTCTAACGATTTCACTGCAGGGCATATTTGCTATACCTTGTTTGAAAGCTTAAGCTTGCTATTAGCCATAAACTGCAAATGTATGAGTGACAAATTACACAAATT
>CAEFZP010005603.1:0-29774 GCA_903064625.1 Mallotus villosus | reverse complement strand
TGCGTGTGTTAGCCGAGGTGTATCGGTGAATGAACTCAATCCGCAGGTTGGAATGGAGCCACCCGCGTCATGAAGAGGCTAGCTTTTCTTTCGCCGTAGTGGGTGGGTGGTGGTGGCGCTTGGGAAGCAAGAGGTGGCGAGTTCAGGGACTGCCGGTCGGGAGCGATATACCATGACGGAAATGCAAGATCACGTTCGTTACTACCCGTTACACGTGTTTGTCAAGATATTTTCAGGTTATTGGATGTGCTTCGGCAGGAGCACAACTTGTTCTCTCACATATTTTATTTATTTATAATTTTGCCCCCCCTAAGCCTCGATTCAATATTGTATTAATAGAAACGTGGTTTGTTCAAAACTTTCGTCTAGGTGAGTTTGAGTGCTTGTAGGGAATTTACGTGCCGTCTGCCAAGTTTAGGACCATTACAACTTTTTTGTGCAAAAAAGTGTCTTTTTTCGCCGACGGGTAGGTACTCGGTTATAGCCTAGTCACTCGTCTAAACCACGATTAGCAACGACGCATGGAGAACAATGTGATAGAGGACGTTCTAGCACGCAATTGGAGTTAGCTTATGAGTGAAAAAGTACCCCCAAAAATCCATCGTGGGTTTTGTGAGAAGCGATTCGAGGGACGTGGAATGAAAGCGTTTTTTTATTTGGGTTGTGAAAGTCTTTGTAATTTGGCAGAGGTGCGGGTTGTGGGTGAGACCGCCTAGTCTTAGCGGGCAGCCTGCTAGAAACGGACATAGTAGTATTTCGTAATAGCACGCAAATTGGGAGTTTAGATTATGAGTGAAAAATACCACCCCCAAGGAAATCCCAATATTGGCCTGTGTTGAGAGGAAAGAAAGCGAGTTCAAGTGGGAACTGCAATCGCGGATTTTGGATTGATGTTGTGAAAGCTCTTTGAAATTGTGCAGTGCGAGGGGGCCCGTGACACCGCTAGTATTAGGCGCAGCAATGGCTAGAAAGCGTCATAGTGTATTTTGTAATTTGATTAGTTCGGTCAATTCTAAACCAAATAAAAACCGAAGGAGGGCAATGTTATGACGGATATGACTATTGTGAAGACAGACAGTGGTGGATACAAAAATATGCCCCCCAAAAACGTACACAGTTTGACATTAGACGCCGGAGAATGAGAACGTTTCTTTTGACATTAAATTTAGCTGTGTTACACCATAGATATATAATCTATGAACGACGTCTCACTCCAAATTCTTTAGTTAAGAGATGGTGAGGCGAAGACAGCCAGCGGTCAGCATATTTTTGTGATTTGTGTGAAACTTGGAATGAGTTTGACGTGAGCGCATCTTGTTTTGACGTTAGCCCCTGAGTTAGACGCGGTGCGCCCAGCGGGAAATACCCTATAAAAATCAGAAATGACCGTTTAAGCAATCAAGAAAAAACGTAATACACCCACTATTAACAGCAGGACAAGTGAATACACCCACCACTATTCACAACAAACAAGTTATACACCCACGATTCACAGACCACAGGTTACAGTAATCATCCACTATCACAACAACACACAAAGATCATACACAAATTCACAACAACACACATGCTTAATACAGCCCACTAACAAGTTACTGTAAAGTCCAACCCCCCCCCACCCCCACCCGACCCCCCCCCCCCCAGGGGACGCCAAACCGTGTCGCACGCACACCCCGGGCAGATGACCTTTGTTTTTTGGGGTTAAAAGGGTGCGTTTTAATCTCAAGGATAGAGGGGAGGGTTAATGGGAAAGTGCGCCCCCCCTCTTCATGCTACGGTTCGCCCGTGTCAACAAACGCTACTGCAAATCCATTGTCAAAACTCTTCACACATTCAGCAAAACAGAAGGTTGTGAACCAAACTGTGAATCATTTTTTCATTGCTTTCACACAAATGCATTCAATGACCACAATCTCCAAAATCATAACTTCTAGTCTCATTCATACTCCACCACCTGCAAAAAACTAGAATATTGCAGCACATTTTTCAAATGCTCAAATTGTTCAAAACTTTTTGTTAAAAACACATTCAAAACCAAATGATGGCAAATGTGTGCAGTACTGCAGTAACAGATTGAAATAAATAGAAAGGTTAGCAGAATTTAATCTTTCAAAACACTGTTGATTGCAATTTCAGCAGTTTGACCAAAGGACAAAAGGCTGGTGCGGAAAGAAAAAGAGGCAGGGCGAGGGAGGATTGCCTGGAGGGACAAGGGAGAGAGAAAAGACTCAAGGGTGTGGTCTTGAGAGATTCAGGCCACCAATTATGGTCAAATACAGGAGATAGGAGAACCTCAGTACTGTACAGAATGAGTGATATTCTATGACTGCAAATTTACTCCTCGCAGGTCTGCAAGCGACTTTGTAAACCGAAGATGGTAAAACTTAACCAGACGGTAGGTCGAACTTTGAGAATGTGTAATGAGAACGCCGTATTGTCCAATTGTTACAACTAGTTATAAGAAACTGAACTGTGTGTTTTTGAGTTCTCATTGCACCTGCATTGTTCAGTGATAATTTTGTTGTTGTTTATTCTTTTCTGTTCGCAAGTACACAAAATATGGATTACATAATGGATACTGAAATAATGCTGTATTTCTGATTCCATTCTTGTATAGCCTTAGTAGTCAAAGTTGAAAAAAAATATCTTGTTTTATCAGAATATTATTAGTTGAAAAAATAATTTCAATTCAAAGATTTTGTAATGCTCCAGTGTTTTGTAGTGGTTTAGGTCAGTGTGTTATTGTTGACAAGTATTCTTTTTGAGTGAGAATGATTATTATACATTATATAATTAGAATAACAAGTGAGTGTGGGGTCTTATCATGGAGTGTGGTCTACAGGTGAGTCTTGTGGTTCTAATATGTGGGTGAGTGTAGTCTATATGTGGTGGGGGGGGATGTGGAGTCTCCAGGTGAGTGTGGTCTAGATGTGGTGAGGTGTTAGTCTATTGGGGTGAGGGTAGTCACAGGAGTGTGGTCTATTGTTGTGAGTGTGGTCTATAGTGGTGAGTGTAGTCGACAGGTGAGTTGGTCTACATGTGAGTTGGTCTATATGTCGGGAGTGTAGTCTACAGGTGGAGTGTGGTCTATATGTGTGAGTGTAGTATACAGGTGAGTGTGGTCTATATGTTGTGGTGTGGTTATATGTGGTGAGTTTAGTCTACAGGTGAGTGTGGTCTCTATATTGTGGTGAGTGTGTTTAACTGTGAAGATCAGGAGATACCTGTCTGAGCATTCCACCCAGCTGCCAGTTCCAAGCATGTCCTCTCAAAGGTGGACTACTGCAACTCGAGCTCGACGTCTCCCAGCATGCGCAACCCGCCCTTCAGAGGATTCAGGAAAGAGGCAGCCCGTCTGGTCTTTAACCTACCCAGACGCTCCCATGGTTACCCCGCTCCCATCTCCCGGTCTTGGCTTTCCCATAACGGCCGTATCAGATTCAAGACCCTGGGTTTATGACCTTCAGGCGGTGAACGGGACTGCATCGACTACATAAGGTCTCTCCTCCAGCCTTACACCCCACCCGCCACTACGGTCTTCTTCTGACAACAGTGGTCCGTCCCCACTGCTCACCAGTGCCTCGGTCCCACACCAAGTCTTCTCCTGGTCTGGCCCCCCCATGGTGGAATCAACTCCCCACCTCCCATCAGAGACACGACTGTCTCCCAACCCTTCATCAGAGACACTTGACTGTCCTCCCCACCTCATCCGAGAACACACTGACTGTCTTCCCCATCTCCTTTAGAGAACTGAATGTCTCCCCACCTTCAAGAAGAAAAGGCTCAAGACGCACTTTGTTCCGAGAGTACAGGCACTTAGAATAATTGGGGGACCTGATGTTAGTTCCTCCGGATCACAATGACTTTATTGAGCGAGAGACTAGCGACTTGTTGCATCTTGTTTGTTGTTGTAACTGTCTTTAAACTCGCCGTGAAAATATATTATTGTTTGCTTGCTTTCTACAGTGAACACTCTTGCACTTTATGGTCTCTTGCGTGTTTAATTGTAAAACTGTTTTAACGACATGCTCTTATTGGTTCTTCCCATTGGCACCGTATTTGGTTCTTTCACAATGTATGCTTAATTTTTGGCTACCCGCACTGTTTTTGGGGCTCGGTTGTTATGATCAGGACCTATGCACTTTGGTAAGCTCTACTGAAGTCGCTTGGATTAAAAGCGTCTGCTAATGAAAAAGTACAATGTAAATGTCGTAGGAAATTAGTCTCACATTCAACCTTTGTTGGTTTATGATTGCATACCAACTCATCCTGCTCCTCTTATGAGCACAGGCCGGCCTCCCCTAGTGGGTCACTTTCTGACATTGCAGAAACACGTGTTTGCACTTATGATATTACCTCTGCAGCATATCCATTACAAAGCCAATTAATAGGACAAAGATGGGATGCATTACTTTTTTTACCTCATATATAGTCATTTATTGAGGCACTTGCCACAAGCCATTGACTGTTGAATAAACACAATGACAGTTACCATAGTGTTCTCATTGTTGCTCTGTAACATAGTTAAGGTTTACACTCACTGTATCATTGAAAAATACACTACATAACATATACATCACATGGGAGTCATTAAGGCAGCTATTATATGTACAAAACAGCAGAGAAGAGAAAAGCCAAATTACAAATGAAAGGCCTCAAACCCAGCGGTCAATATACACAGACGGTCAAACAGCAGAATGATCCCATGTAGCTAACTCTCACCTAACCCTAACACTATCAATTCTTATTTGTAAAGTGGTTAAAGAACCAGTGGCGGAATTAGAGTGTGGGTCGATTGGGTACATCAGGAATATTAGTAGCAGCACAGAGACACATCTCACAGAACTCCGACTCAGAAAACTACAATTTCACTGTTAATATAGTATATATAAATATATAATTCTTTAGATCCTGTAAAAAATTACAAGAAAAAAAGAGACCCAGAGGCATGTGGATAGGTTGTGAACTTTTGCACGCTTCTAGAATGCGGGTGTGGATAGGTTGTGGATGTTTGACTGGAAAATGGACTCGGTAGGGTTATCACTGTGATAAAGGTGTCTGCAGCTAGCTAGATGGTCCTTGCGGTTTCAAGGTCATGTCACTACACGCAGATACGCTGCCAAAGTGTGTGTGTGTGTGGTGTGTTGTGTTGTGTGTGTGTGTGTGTGGTGTGGGTGATGGTGTGTGTGTGTGTGTGGTGTGGCGTGCGTGCGGTGTGTGCAAGGACACAAAAGAACTCTGACGTGTGGGTTCATGTTCAGTCTGTGGGTATTACAACTTGGCGACAGATATCATGAGGAGAGGCTTGGCAGGGCTTCCAATGAGTGGCGTTGGATACCCACCTCAGTCAGCAGTTAGATAAAGTAAACCCACCCAGTCAGCTATTTAAACCCATTGAGCGCTGGTGAACAGAAGAATGCGCATAATGCCTGACTGGTCTATAACTCGCAGGGAGTCAGTAGGATCCATTATCAGGCTACGTAGGGGGACAGGGTCAGGATATGGCTGGGGGGCTCACCAGGGCTAGATCAAACAGACAGCCTACAGTTAAGTGTCTGGGTCTCTGCCCCCCTGGGGCTGTTTGGATGTTACCAGTGCCATCCTGGGGGGTGAGGCTTTCCACGGACAGATGATCTATTGACTCCTCCTCCCCGGGAGGTGGTCCACTCTCTCGTCCTGGCGCTCAGAGTCGATGGGATGAGCGACGACACTCAGGGGGGATGTCCCCGTGATCTGGAAGAAGCTGCAAACCAGAGGTCATAAACTATGTGTTTCTCCAGGTTTCCTGGACAGGGGAGGAGGAGGTGGTCTGGGGCAGGACATACTCCCGACTCACTTAGCAAGCGTCTGGGTGGGGCTGGTCGGCCGGGCTGTGTGATTGTTGGACACGGCTGTCATCCAGCAGGGGAGGGACATTTGGGAGACAGGGGTCTGGGGGGGGGGCAAAACCAGTGGATGGCGAGTGCAACCCCGACGCGAAGCCAAGCGGCCCAAGAAAGGGCCACTCGGGTTCGGAGACGCTACGCCGAACACCCCCCGGGAATGGCCTCGCCCCTCGCCCTCGGCCCCCCCCCCCCGCCTGCCTGCGTTCGGCCGGGGGGTGCGTCTATGGCCACATGATTGGAGAGGGGCCAGGCCGGGGTGTGGGGGAGGAGGGGAGGGGTGCTGCCGACGGGGTTCACACATGCCAGAGAGTACACGGGCAAGTGAGGGACGGGAGCGGTGAAGCGGCACAACTGTAGGGGTCAAATGGTCAATATCAGGGTCAGCAGCAGCAAGGACTGGAAGGTTCCATCCATGTCTGATCTGATCATATACAGGATCAAAAGTAAGATAAAAAACGAAATCAACTGACCAATCCTACTCCCTCCCTTTTATGTTAGGCATTCTTGCTTTACGGCCCTCCTAACCCCTCTTCCAGTGTCTCTGTATGGTTCCCTTCCTCCCCCTGGTCCCATAACACAGTACTGCAGCGAGGGAGAGTGGTGAGAGAGACTGAGTTGGGATGAATGAGAAGAATGTTGGATGGCACAGTTAAAGGATGGACCAGGAACGGACACATGGGGGCCTGACGTATTTATTACAGCAAAACAAAACACGGCTTTAATGGAACTTAAACAGTATCTTAAAAGTAAACGATCAAGCAGAGAACAGAGACAGACAGCATGGTAGAACCCAGAGGACAGACGGCATGGTAGGTGGATGGAAACTGAAAAACACATACTGGCGATGGACACACACCAGTGATACAGGACACTCTCAGTCTGTTCAATAAACACAAACTCCACGCTTGCCCCCTGAACATCACTAAAGACAGTCCTTGCTTTCACAGCTAGAATCTACTGAACATGCCTTACACAGCTGTATTCTGCATGCACAAGCCCACCTACCAAAGCGTGGGTACTTGTGGTGCATATACAGTCTGTGCATTTACTATTCTTGGGGGGGGAACCTCCTTGCCCTTGTTGCTGAGTGTACTCATGGACCTGTGTGATGGTCCCCAACGGGGGCCGCTGATGGCAGCTTGGCCCTCTGCTGCTCCTCCAGGCTGTCGAACCGATGATGGGGTGACGGCTGGGCATGCGCTTCGAAGAGTTTCTGCTCCAGCTGAACATTCATGGGGGGGAGAGAGAGAGAGACAGAGACAGTGGGGGGGGGGGGGGGGAGAGCGAGAGAGACATAGGACAGAGACAGGGGGGGGCGAGAGAGAGAGAGAGGAGAGTAGACAGAGACAGATGGACAGTGGGGGGGGTGGGTGAGAGAAATAGAAGATGGCCACAAACTTGAATTGTTTGATAATGGGGGGTGGAGAGATCAGCCCCTGTTGATGGGACTCACAATGAAATTGTGCTGATCGGTTGATGGCTCTCTCTTCTTGGGTGTCTTTAAACACTGGGGACTTCAGGTACCGGCCGGAGAATCCTGCAGGCCACCCACACACCCACACACAGTCACCACACACACACCCCCCCACACACCCCACACCACACAAACCACACACAAATACACACCACACACACACCAGCCACACCACAGACCCCACACCACCACAACACACCCACCACCCACACCCCACAAACACGACACACAAACAGTTATCCACCTGAAAGCAAACAAACATTTCAGGGAAGTAGCGGCTCCATAAATCGTGTGATATGGTGACGGTGTGTGCGCCACCTACTTCATCACAGCATGATATAGTGTGTGACTGAGCCGCGTCCAGGACGTATCTGTGGAGGGCTTCAGACCTTTCACTGTGATGTCCACACGTCTTCCTTCCCGTCAATGTAATAATCCAGCGCCGCGAGCCAGGAAGGTCTGAAAGAGACAGACCGAGCGTTCCACACACACCGATACTACAACACACAGACTCGGACGCTTCGTCAATGTCACAAAATCATTTTTAGAACATAAAACACTTATTCAGATAAAACAAACATTTCGTTTGGGCCAGTGATACAGGGTTTTCATAAGAGACACATTTTGTGATTAACACCACAATCGTTTGGACAATGCGGAAATCTACATATTGATCATTCCCAGGAATCATTTAAACTTACAATGTCACACGCAAGGAAAGGGCCCAGAGAAAATCATTTGAACAAACCAGCTTGCTTAACTGTGTTTCATCGTTACATTACAGGGTGGACACGTTGAAAGTTTGTCATTGACATAATGCAGTTTATCTGTTAAGTGTGAGCAGAAACTGTGTCCCAGCAGAGAAAGAGCTCTGACTCTTTCACGCTCCCAGACACTGTAGGATAGCTGTCTGTACATTACGGTCTGAGTCACCTTAATCAGTAAGGAATTCATTTCAGTCTGTCAGTGGGTACACGCCCCACGAACAGACGTCAGGAGAGAGCGTACTGTACTCCAAGTCTTCTCTACTGTAGATGTGCTGGGCTTTCTCCGGCATGGTGTCAGCTGTGCCGCACTTCAGTCCTCACACAGTGCTTCCGAAGGCCAGTTCTCACCTGGACCCAGGGAGGACGAGCCAACGTTCACCGCCTGATAGCCAATGACTCCTGGCCAGACCGAAATAGAAGCTCCCCGTAGTGGCCTGGTGTGGGTCAGCGGAGCTGCTCACGCTGAACTCTCCTGCGTTGAGGAATAGTCTGAAGTCAGCACGGCCCGAGGTCACAGAGCAGCTCCACGCGAAACTGAGTCCTACTCTCCACTCGCATCTAGTGGCATCTCCACACTGACACACACACACACCCACACACACACAGATGGCACCCACAACAGACGCTAGAACACACAGATGCACACAGAATACATACAGACAGACACAGGCACACACAGATCACACACAGATGTCGACACAGACATAGACTACCATACAGACAGACATCACACAGGCAACACACAGACATGCGCAGACACACACAGACACACAGACGGGCACAGACACACACAGCGCAAGACATAGGCCACACAGATGCACACAGGCCATGCACACCACACAGCAAATATAGACACACACACACACACACGATGCACCATTCACATGAATTACACACTCTTTTTTGCGTTTTCTTCTCAGATCTAAAACCTGTAGCAGATAAAGCACAGTGTGATGAGTGTCTGTTAGTAGTGGACGTCCTCATGTACTTAGCCAGTTCACACGACCAGAAGGGTATCATCAGTGATCCCGGTGTTGCTTTTGGTGGAGACAGCTGCTAAGAAACGGGTGCAATGGTGCGTGTATGTGACTGGAGTACTGTCACACCAGCTAGAGGGAGATCAAAACGTCACACTCATACATGCTCACACAGATGAACACACTCCATCCCACAAGATAAAACTGTGTGAAGGAGTAGACCTACACCGAGACGCACACTGTGTCCCAACACTCAAACTGTTCACACACACAGACACACAGAACACACACACAGACACAAGCACTCCATCCCACAGATAAAACGTGAAGGAGCTCAGTGACGCACGCTCCGATGGACACCAGAGGACTCACCCGGCATCATGAGATCGCCTGCTGGGTAAAGATCATCTACAGGACACAGGAGACGTCATCAGACACTCACAGGAAGAAGACATCATCAATATTTATTAAAATGACAGTTTTTTCGGATGGTAATAATATAAATCAAATAATGCCATTTAAGGCACCATCTTTGAAACTCGATTATTTTTGCTAACCTCTACCCATTAACCACAAAACCTTACACCAAACCAGAAAAAACATTACACAAAACAAAAACAAAATTCACAAAAGTGTTGCTGTGGTGCTTTGTGTGCCATTATCAATGATGATTGTGTCGGACTTTACCGATGCAGAGACAGTTTTAAAGACGCTTTGCAAGAATTGCTTGCTTTTCAAGAGATATATTGTAAATGTTTTGTTTGCTGATTTGGTGTAAGTTGTTGTGTCGTGTGTTGAGTTCGCACAATAGCCTATGGTTCCAAAGATAGTGCTTATAATAATAAATAAAAGATTTAACTGTCAAAGGAATGTGAATGATGTGCCCTCAATCAGAGGATTTGAACAATAAATAATTGTATTGGTTCCTGACTTACATCTTCTGTAGACATCAGATGTTTTTCTGGAAAATAAAACAATGTTGTTTTTAGAAAGCTCATCAGCGAGTCTAATGTTGATTACTAAGTTTTAAGATGACATGTCATTTGTATTCCTTTCTGTGTGCTGTGTTCCTGGCTTTAAACTGACTACAATGGACACAGGCGTTCACACACGTCAACTAGGCGTCTCGCTGGCGATGTGCACACGTATTTAACAACGTGTGCACAACGTGTACGTGTCGTGTACACTACACCTGACATACGTGAGACCTACGCCCTACGTTAACACACACCTAGCTGTTTGTTGGATATCTAGGTGTGCGCACAGAGACCTACACCTACGTAACACTAACACCTAGCTGTTTGTTGGATAATCTAGGTGTGCGCACAGAGACTTACGCCTACGCTAACACTACACCTAGCTGTTTGTTGGATATCTAGGCGTGTGCACAGAGACCTACGCCTACGTTAACACTACACCTAGCTGTTTGTTGGATATCTAGGTGTGTGCACAGAGACCTACGCCTACGTTAACACTACGCCTAGCTGTTTGTTGGATATCTAGGTGTGCGCACAGAGACCTACGCCTACGTTAACACTACACCTAGCTGTTTGTTGGATATCTAGGTGTGCGCACAGAGACCTACGCCTACGTTAACACTACACCTAGCTGTTTGTTGGATATCTAGGCGTGTGCACAGAGACCTACGCCTACGTTAACACTACACCTAGCTGTTTGTTGGATATCTAGGTGTGTGCACAGAGACCTACGCCTACGTTAACACTACCCTAGCTGTTTGTGGATATCTAGGTGTGCGCACAGAGACCTACGCCTACGTTAACACTACACCTAGCTGTGTTTGTTGGATATCTAGGTGTGTGCACAGAGACCTACGCCTACGTTAACACTACACCTAGCTGTTTGTTGGATATCTAGGCGTGTGCACAGAGACCTACGCCTACGTAACACTACACCTAGCTGTTTGTTGGATATCTAGGTGTGCGCACAGAGACCTACGCCTACGTTAACACTACACCTAGCTGTTTGTTGGATATCTAGGCGTGCGCACAGAGACCTACGCCTACGTTAACACTACACCTAGCTGTTTGTTGGATATCTAGGCGTGTGCACAGAGACCTACGCCTACGTTAACCTACACCTAGCTGTTTGTTGGATATCTAGGCGTGCGCACAGGCAGGTGACATGTGTGCTTCTCATACTGACACCATTGCGCAGCACCGAAACAGCTCCGCACACCTGCCTGCCTAGACGTGGGAGCACTTTGGGTTTTAATAGGTTTCACAGAGATCACCAAGATCTTTGCCGAAAGATCTCTGGTCTCGGCAGGTAGGTGTGCGCAGGTTTGTATACCTGCCTGTGTGCACGCCTTATCAAATGTAATATGCACATATTACGCCTGTATATACGCACACCAAATGTTCTATCAACTGTAAGATGTGTGGCTATTCATTCTGAGCTTTCTAGAACTCTCCAAAGTAGCCTACGCGTGATTCACCCGCATCAGGTACACGGTGAACGCACTGTGTGCAGCTACGCTGACACTGATTACACCCCATAGTTGGTTTATGTGTGCGTGTGTTTGTGGGTGTGTGTGTGTTTGTTGGTTTGTGTGTGTGTATGTTGGTTTGTATCCAATCTTTAAAGCTGAGTCTGTAAGCACATGAAGATCCTTGTAGAAAACCTGCAGAGATGAAAATATGAAAAAATATACAATGAACACTCATCCACACCTAACAGATAACAGTGAACCAATCATTGATCAGTCTGAAAGACAGGGCTTAACCATAACGATGCTTGGCGATTGGCTGATTACGAGGACAGGCAGGAGGACAGAGAGGGCTGTGTCAGTAGACCACAACAAGCCTCTTATCAAATCTAATCGGACTGACGACAGCCCTTGTGCATGTCCTTGGTAGAGCTGAAGACACAGAAAGCCACTATGACAGCCTCACCCCTGGCTCACCTGTTACCTCCAGTGTGTTGGGATCTATCAGACGGTCCAGTCCATACTCCATGGCACTGACTGTACCTGGCTGGAAACACACGCACCCACATAGAGACAGAGAGAGAGAGACAGAGAGAAGAGAAAGAGACAGAGAGGATCTCTGAGTCAGTTGACTGTCACTTTCTCCCAGTGAACATCTACCCCTTTCCATATGTTTCCTTTCTACAGTATATGCAGGCTACCACATGTACTATCGTAAATTAGAGAGATTCCAGACTGCTGTTTGTTCTTGGGGTTTGAGGCATCCAGGTGTGTTCTCAGACACTTGTGAAATATTAACCAGCTCTGCCCTTTCCTCATCACTGGCCAGAGGGCTAATGAGGCCCCATGGGGGCAGTAATGGGGTGTGGTGGGGGAGTGATGAGGCACCATGGGGGGCAGTAATGAGGTGTAGGAGAGGAGTTCATGGGGTGCTGTAGGACAGGAGACTCTCACCAGCTTCCTCTATCCAATAGAACGGAATAAGGATCGCCTATCCTTTCTATTTTAGCATGTCCTGTTTTCATCCAACTGTTTTTGTTGACTGCTACTCTGAATGTGGGGGTCTGTGGCGCTACGTGTGCTTCTCACCGGAGGCCTGTGGACGACCCAGTACGCTCTCTCCTGACAGTCAAACACCACGCGGTCAGGCTTCTTCCTCTCCTTCCCAGCTCTAGACAATCAGACACACATATATTCACACACACAAACATACACACATATATACACACAGACACACACAAACATACACAGACACACACAAACATACACACACACATACACAAATAGATACATTCACACACAAATACACGCAGAGACATACACAAAACACGCAGAGACATACACAAAACACTCATCATACAGAATATGGCATCACTCTACTTGTGACATAGGAGGAGACAGACTGACCTGTACTGTTCCTTTGCCTGCATCACAATGAAGTCCCATTTATGGTTCATCCACTTGTGAAGGTTGTTGTACTTCTCCTGAAGGTAAAAAGCGAACAGGAAAATTGTTACGTTCAATCCTAAAGCAGGTTTTCACATGTTCAGGGGTTTAAAACATCTCTCATCTCTCACCTGCTCGTGCAACTCCAGGATACCCTTCTTGCGTATGTTTCTCTTTGCCAGATAGATTGCTGGAAAACAACAGTATTTGCTTTATGTAACATGTTGACTCAACATGTGAACATTAGCCAGCAGCATAACGTTGTTTGAACCACCAACCATAATCTGTGTCTTCAACAGGCCACTGCTGGGCGGGCCAGAAGTATGGTGTCTGAGAAAAGACAATATTTTTTACTGACATGTTAAAGGAATGTGTGTGTGTGCGTGTGTGTGTGCGTGTGTGTACCTGAAATCGGTAGAGAGAGGTGTCTGGTTTGATAATCAGGCGTTTATGATCCTGGAGTGGATATATGAATCCATATGACACCATCATAGTTCCCAAGGTGCAAGCCTCTAAGTTGATGGAAAGACAAGCAGAGTGATAAGAGAAAGTGCTCTGAGGTTTTATAACAGTTAAGGGGCACCTGAAAGAGCCGGGTGGGTGGTCTTACCTTGGGTTTCCACTGTGAAGCGGTTAGCTAGCCATGCCACTATATCCTCACCTGGTAGAAGGAAATACTCGAAGATCATTTAGATTTGACATAGCAATGCATGAGTGTGTGATGTGCATGTATTCACAAGAAATGTTGGTTCAACATGTACCTTTACCTGCCAGGTTCCTTAGAGAGGGGAGGGGGGGGAGGGGTGGATTACAGCCTCATCCAGATGAGGCTTTATTTATAGAGTGATCAGAGATTAGCATGATTAACAGGAGTCTGTCCAGAACACTCCATGATCCACAAGCATCTACCTGGCTGCCTCCTAAATAAAGAACCACCATAGTGAGTCAGACCCAGACCCAGACCCAGACCCAGATCCCAGACCCAGACCCAGGCCCAGACCCCAGACCCCAGGCCCAGACCCAGACGGGAGCGTTTGATTTGAATCATGTCATGTCTGTAGGCAGATCAGGACCAGATCAGCACTTTCCTTTGGAATGAAATACTTTTGTTCTCTGACACTGAGGCCATCAAGGTTGTCATTGAGATGGAATCTTAAACGGTTGGGGTGGAAAACTGTATTGGAGAATTCTTATGTACATCTAGTAACTAAGCCCAGATACTGTATATGTACAATCCCGTAAGACTGTGTGTGTGTGTGTGTGTGTATGTGTGTGTGTGTGTGTGTGTGTGTGTGTGTGTGTGTCTGCGTGCGTGTGTGTTTGTGTGTGTGTGTGTGTGTGTGTGTGTGCGTGTGTCCTTCCTTACCAGTCATAGCGTGGGGTATAGTAGTGATGACCAGTCTCTGAGGCTGTGACTTTACTCCTGCCTGTGGATCCTGCATCTCCAGCATCACCGCCTCCAGCTATTAGGAGCAGAACACCATAACAACCAGTCACCACAACAACAGGTCACCGAAGTCAAAAAGTGATACTTATTACACAACGATTAAGATGAAAACCGTCAGGAGTTAGGTCCACACCTACTCTTCACCCCATACTTTGACCCTGCCTTCACAGTGATGGAGGAGGAACGTTCAGGAATGCTGAACTGCTCGTCTATCTTCTCCATCACCAATCTTAGTTGTGTCTCAGCTCTGTGACTCTGTGTGGCTGTTTGAAGTGGCTTTGTGTCATGTGAACATCTAGCGCTTTGAAGCTGGTCTAGGGAGGACCTCAGAGCAGCAGCTTCAACTTGACCAAAGGGGCTTTCATGAACCCTCCTGAAATGATTGAGGGTGGTTCAATCATTTATTGAACCACAGTTGTACCAACTCCTGGCAACACAACATTGCACCTTCAAAGCAAAGCTGCAGGAGGCGTTGTCTCTATGCTTGAGGTGCAGCTATATCCTCTGGTGTAAGGGTTAGCATCGAAGGTAATTATGAAGGTGCTGCACTTATCCAGGCTAATGCTTATTGTACTAAAACTATGACTGAGTAATCCAATACAGAGTAACAGAGCCCCACTCAACCATGCAGGAAGGCATTCCCTGCCATTTACATAACCGGCATTTCCAGTGTTGTTTTGTTTTCTTACAGTGAGCCAATGAACTTTGCACAGCATTTGAGGTAACACAGCAAATGTATCTTTGTGTCTTTCCAACTTTCATGTTTTGATAAAACAAGCTTTACTTTCAGAAAGACGTTTCAATACATTTAGGCTATAGATCTGGATACGAGATAAAATCATTATGAATGAGTACCTACATATTAATATCATAACGGGGTTTATATGGCATGTTATAAAACATGAGTCGACAAAGAAACATGTTTTAAACGTTTAGAAAATAAATCGATATCCTCAGATAAATATGCAGTAGGATGTGACAGCCTCAACATTTTTATATGGATAACCTACCTTCTTTAGACATGCCATCCGCGGTCGAAATCTCTGTCCATGATCCCGTACATTTCTGATTGTCATTGTGGTGGCTTTCCACCCCACTTACAGAATACAAGAGGTATAGTCGGAAATTTATCGTGGAAAGATGCTGATGAAATTACAACGAACAGGTCCTATTCTAATCGATGCCAAACCGCGCTCCTTAATAAGGATAGAGAGGAGGACAACCCTCCAACCACAGCAGTTATATTCTGGCAGATTAACCTCAACTGTTACGCATTTACGCAACCTGGCAGCAAGATGGCGACATTTTGGTCATTGTTTTTGTCATGACGAGTTGAAGCGTTATTATCTAGGCCTATTATGTATAGGTAAATTGTGTTTAATGGCTGCAACAGTGTCTCCGAGTCTCAATAATGACATTATTTTTGTTGTTTTTAGCTGATACGTGTTTAGATTTGAGTAAGCTAACTTTAACCAGGAACGCTATTGTCTATTCACGTGCTTACTTTATCACACACGTGTCACAACTCAAAATAATAATATTTGATATTGGATCGTGAGCTTGTGTGTTTCGATCTGTGTGTGCCACCTCTGCATCCTTCATGAGAGGGGTTGCCATGGCCACATTAATCATACAGAGATGACTGTATAATTATCTGGACATTAATCACTATCTGAGGGAGCAGGTGTGAAGAATGACGTTTTCCAAATGCTCTGATGAGTAGGGGATGAGGGGGTGTGGTAAGTGTACAGGCTGCTTTATTCTGTCCACAGTGAGTTAATGAATGGATTGATTGTGCTTTCAGATAATGCACTCAGGTTCCTTTGAATTCTTACTCCTGGGCAGCGGTTCACCCCTACGTCACCCCTACATCACCACAAGTCAGCGTCAGCCGCCAGAAGTGTTTCTAGCATCACAATGGAGGGGGATTCCTGTACCACAGCTCCCCCTGAGGGTAGGATCTCCACAGACAGAAGTGCTCCATAGTGATGCACACTCACAAGTGACAATGCATACATAGGTTGCACCCAAATGTATGTGGATTTTTGACTTGAACCCACCTATAGGACTTTGGTTAGACGGATATAGGAATCAGTTGAGAGGAGCAGGACCACAAATTCAAATGTACCTGTAGTGTAGTTCTCCTTGTTACAAATGAACCCCTAGGAAGTATATGATGGGCATCCAGTAATTGTATGCTAGATATGCCACCGTAAAGCTATCTCTCTGATGGTGCAGGTGGGTGGTATTTAGACTTGTGAGCTTAACCAATTCAACTCAATATTATTTTCATGTTCTTCTTCATTGGTCAGGTTCAATAAACAGTAGACCTAATCCACATAGAAGCCCTAACAAAGTCTCCTCAAGGTCTTCCACAGGCTGACTGTGGTCCAGGATGTGATGCGGCAGACTTACGCAGACCTACTCTAAAGCATTAAGGATTTAAAGTTGTGCCAAAGAAGAGGACATTCCACATGTAAATAGGCAGTTCTTCCTGTTTGAGTTCTCTCTACTCTCTAGTGGCTATTTGTCAGAAATCTGACATTCTGGACTGTCCCATTGCTTTCAGAAGTGTACAGCCATCTGAGATGCTGCTCAAAGAATGGAGAGGAAGGCAAGGTCATTATTAACTACTTAACGTCACTGTGTCCAATCCCGACCGGGTTTTAGCTAAAATGCCACTTCAAATATTATTAAAATGATCGTATCACGTTTTCAGCTGATTTAATTATGTCAAGTTATGCCTTAACTTATTACCTTTCGAGCTAAATATTCTTTTAATTTTAGAGTTAGCTTTGCCTTTACTAGAGCCGGCAAAAGGACGCTGGCGCCGGTAAATTAGCCGTGCGCTACCCTTGTCCAAACCCGACCACACTTAAATCGTCGTAGTCAACACTCGTCGCTACTGTTTTTCCTGGGATAATAACTTGATCCAGGGTCACCAAACTGACCATCAATGCTGTCAACATATCCGGGAACGTATTTATGTCCTTCAAAATAAGATATCTTATTAGGAAGTCATGAAATATGAAGCAAAAGTCAATCATATATTTAGAGACGTTAAACATTGAATGGGGTCAAAGATAACAGGACGGTTAGCAAAAGACAACTTGTGCAAATCTTAAAAAATGTGAACATTTATTTAAATACTAAACAGACTAACGAAAATACAACATTAATCTGGAAACATAGGCTAAGATTTACAATGATCCTCGTTATCCAGCTCCTCGTTAACCCACACACATGGTGTGATAGCCTACCATGTCTGGCACCATGTGTTTATCTGCCCCCCTCCCTTCCTCCCCTCTACTACAGATCGTCAGAAATTATGGTGCATTTCCGTTGGCTAGACAAAGTAGTGCTATGCTAGCGTTGAAATAAACCCATATCCTAACCCATAGTAGCAGTACGATGACAATACTGAAACATTTTTCATCGTCGCCCATGCGTCGCCCGAGTGGTCTTTCGGCTTTCTCTCATCAAAGTAACTTTCCTATAGTTTTTAGACATGTAAACGTCCATGTATGTTCATGAAATTTGACACAGAGATTGTTTGATATGCATAAAATAATACTACGTACACTTTGCTGGTGATCGCGGAAGATAATTCTGGAAAAAAGACCTGATACTGCCTGGTCGGGTTTGGACAATAGGAGCTTTCGGCGGTCGGAATTGGACACAGTGACGCTACTAACCGGGAGTGAGGTCATGCCGGGAAATATCAAACTGAGACTTGAACGTATCGACCGAGCGATAGCGAGGTTGATACGGCAAAGTCGAGGTTCGAGGTTAGTAAGTTGTTTATTATATGGCATTTTTAGCTCTTTTCATTTTGTAAATTGTAGCCTAATTGTAGCTAGCTAGGCTATGTCTTCGTCGCTGTTGATGTCTTCAGTATCGTCTGGATAGTAAAACTCAGTTGACTTCGATATCGCTAATTTTGAAGATGACGTCAGAGGAGGGCAATAACAATACTTATTGGACCGCTGGTCAATACGGGTTTGGCATGACTACCCATTAGCCAATCAGAAGGCTCGTACTGTCGTTGCCATATCTCGGTTAGTAAGTAGTTAATATTCATTTTATTTATTGACTGATTGGAGATGATCACTTTTATCATCTTTTTCCCTTTTCCTCTTTTTCTATCGCTCACTTTCTTCTTGTTATCTCTCACCCTTTCAGTGCCCCCTCCCTCCCCCCTTTACATCTCATTCAAATGTTCTCTTTCCATATCTGGCAGATTATTATGGTTGTCATGGCGATGGAGACTTCAGTTCTTGTTAGAGTGTCCTCAACAGTAATGGCATGAGCCTGTCCTATCTTCATGTCTCTTTATATATTCTACTGTTACTCCAGGTTAAAAAGGTCAATTTTTGAGTGCGTAAGGATACGTAAAACCAATCAGAGTACAGACGCTTCACAACTCCAACACAGACGCCATGCACACTTGACATAAAGTACTGCACAACACAAGCGATTTAGCAACCATAAATGGAAGGAACGCTGTCTGGAATATTTGTTGGTTTGGGGCGTCAGAATGTGGTACAGAATAGTAACGGACTGTTACTGGCATTTAAAATACTTTATTACGTCACCTTATTAGTTGCCTGACAACATTACACGTATGTAGGGGGTTTTAATTTTGGCCAACCAAACAACCAAAACTATTCCCCTAGGTTTAAAGGAAGAGAAAGGGATTTATTTATTGGCCATGAAAGTTTGCACAGACAAGGAATTTGCTTTGGCAGGAAGATGCATACAATAAACATAAAGTAACCTTAAATGTTAAATATGTGTAAGTAAGTAAGTAAGTACATTTTATTTATAAAGCACACTCAAAACACAGCAAGGCTGACCGAGGTGCCGAACAAAAGCACAAAAACAGAATCCAAATACATTTTTTAAATACTATTAAAAGAACACAGTATAACTAAATACAAAACAGTCAACAACAGAAAAACAAGCAACAGCACAAGTCAAGTGGTGGGAAACGCCAGAACATAAAGGTGGGTCTTAAGCCTGGATTTAAAAACAGACAATGAAGGAGCCTGCCTAATAGATAGGGGAAGCTGATTCCACAGCTTAGGACCAGCAACTGCAAAGGCCCTATCACCTGTGCGTACACAGCGTGATCTGGGAGTGTATAAAAGAAGCTTGTCAGCAGACCTCAGTGACCTAATGGGTGCGTGCAATTTTACAAGATCCGAGATTTATGAAGGGGCCGGTCCATTAAGAGCTTTGAAAACAAACAATAACATTTTAAAACGTATTCTAAACTGGACAGGAAGCCAGTGCAAAGAGTCATAGACATGTGGACTATCTATACTATATATCTATACTAAAGTGGAATTATAATTAAAACTAGAGAGCATACAATTTCTGTGGAAATTGTGAGGGTGTGCCTGCTTGTCCGTCCCTTTAAGTTTTTCCCTTCTAGTGATATTTTCAAGCATTTAGCCTACTCATAGGCTATTGCATAATAATTCATTAAGAACACCCTTGGAAAGAAGCTACTGTAACAACGTTATGACTGGAAATATTTCAGATGGAATCGCGATTCAAACAGTAGCTCTATGTCTGCTAACTTAAATGCCCCAAAAACGTAAATAGGCTTGACATTTATTTAGTTGAAAATCGCTCATGCATAAAAAGCTCAATAGGGATCATTGTCAGTAACAACGCAAAATGCGATATAGCCCTTTGTGGAGAAGCTGCCCCGGTAAATTGTATACTACAGTGTTCGTCTTGGTGGTGATCGTTGGTTGAATTCGATGTAGCTAACGTTCCGTTGTACAGTTTAGGCTGAAATTAAAGATTGTTTTCTTGAACAGATTGACACGTTTAGGCTGTGTCAATGAAGTTCGGGTTAGTAGTCAGACAGTTTCACCTATTGAAATACTTTTGATTTAAGGGAGTGCCGAACATGTTCTGTCGCCGTTTGACTTCCTACTGTAAACAGCTGATGTTTTTGTTAGCTACACAGTGTCTCGCGTAGGCTACAGCGTTGCAGTACTGGTTTGAAATCACAGGTAATGATTATTTCACCAACAAATCGTTTACTTGTAATCTAATGTCATAATAAATCGTACAACGAAAATGTATTTGTGAGTAATGTTTATTTTAAAGATCATGCATCATAGACCGCTGTAGTATGTGTTGCCCGGGCAACATAGGCTAATGTCATGATGCTAATGCTTCAGTGAAATAGTAGACTACCCTTTCCGAAAGTATATGTAGTTCCTCAATAATATCAGCTTATATTGTACATTACACTTCACGATTGTGTTTCATATCACAAAGTAAAATTAGTAAATAGTTATCACCCTGGCCTCTTTGCTTGTGGCGTTTCTCCAGCTGCCTTGCAGTAGCGTTAAAGCTATAGTTAGCCTAGCTATCTCCCAGAAGTTAACAAGCTGCTAAACTAATGTTCTGCTAGAGGTAGTCACGCGTGTTTCTTGACGTTAGTAGCGTCAGTGACTGTGGCTAACAAGTTAGCCAGGTAAATAACAAGACAAGCAACTCAATGGCTACCAACTTTTGACGTTTTCTAAGTAATCAAAATATTGACGGATGCTAGGGGGGCGGCACGATACCATCTTTGCTGTGCAACAGTCTTCTATGCACGTCGTATCTAATGCGTCGTTGCTAACATGTGCCGACGCTGTGACGTAGGCTATTATAATTGAGTAGTCTACCCTTTGCCGACAAAATCAACTTTATGCCACAAAAACGTTGTATGGTCCTAAACTGTGCAACGGAACGTACATAAAAGTAATAGCATATCAATCGCTAGCAAGACGAAACTTTTGACACGTAGTTTGTCTATGTAGTCCAAATATTGACCGAGGATTAGGGGGGCTAAAATAAATAATAATAATAATATATATGTGATATAACAAAGGATGCGCTACGACTTCGTTGTGGCACACCCAATAAAATATACAACAAAATATAAGTTGCCTAATTTACATTATAAAAATACAAAAAATACAAATATGACAAAAAATACAAATGTACAAGGTGCAGTAATGTAGTGCAGAAAGCAATGTGTTTAGAGCAGGAAGTTATTAAAGTCATTAAGTCAGTGTGAACCCTTGGCCTTGTTGAAGAAGCCAACAGCGGAAGGGAAGAAACTGTTTTTGTGGCGAGAGGTGTTGGTCCTGATGGACCGCAGCCTTCTGCTGGAGGGGAGTGACTGAAACAGGGAGTGTCCAGGGTGGGAGGAGTCGGCCACAATCTTCCTCGCTCGCCTCAGGGTCCTCGAGGTGTGCAGGTCCTCGAGGGTAGGCAGATTGCAGCCAATCACCTTCTCCGCAGTGCGGATGATAAGCTGCAGCCTGCTCTTGTCCTTGGCAGTGGCAGCAGCGTACCAGATGGTGATGGAGGAGGTGAGGATGGACTCAATGATGGCTGTGTAGAAGTGCACCATCATTGTCTTTGGCAGGTTGAATTTCTTCAGCTGCCGAAGGAAGTACATCCTCTGTTGTGCTTTCTTTGTGAGGGAGCTGATGTTCAGTTCCTACTTGAGGTCCTGGGAGAGGATAGTGCCCAGGAAGCGGAAGGACTCCACAGTGTTGACTGGGGAGTCACCCAGGGTGATGGGGGTGAGTGGGGCTGTATTCTTCCTCAAGTCCACACCCATCTCCACTGTTTTAAGAGCATTGAGCTCTAGGTTGTTCTGGCTGCACCAGGTCACCAGGTTGGCCGCTTCCCACCTATAATCAGACTCGTCTCCACCAGAGATGAGCCCAATAAGGGTGGTGTCGTCCGCAAACTTCAGGAGTTTGACGGATGGATGACTGGAGGTGCAACTGTTCGTGTACAGGGAGAAGAGCAGAGGAGAAAGGACGCAGCCCTGAGGAGATCCGGTGCTGATGGACCGGGAGTCAGAGACTTGTGTTCCCAGCTTAACGCACTGCTTCCTGTCAGACAGGAAGTCTGTGATCCACCAGCAGGTGGAATCAGGCACGTTCAGCTATTTAGCAATGTTTCTACCCCGGATATTTTGGCAGAACACTGAATTAACAGACAAAACTAAACTAAACAGAGCGCACCGAACCACCGAGGCAGCCATTTTCGGCGCCATCTTGGATCATTTTTCAAAGGTCAACTGAAAGGGAGTTAGATTAACTAACTAAAGTTCGGGAGGAAGATAGCGCACCAAGACTCCTTCGCTCTAACTCAGGTTAGCCTAGCGAAGCACGGAAGATGCGCACCAACTCCAATCAACTTAATTTGAATCAGCCTAGCAAAAACTCCAATCAACTTAATATGAATCAGCCTAGCAAAAACTCAGCACGTCAATTAAGAGGCCTATATAAAGCGTCTTCAGTTGCTCTGGTCATTGTGCTAGCATATTGTCGTCGCCCTCCCACCCTCCTTTTTTCCAGGTTCTCCCTGTAATATATGCAGGCTCTCCGGGGGATCCGATCGAGCTGCTGCTCGGCCGTGACCTCTAAGGACTCTCCGCCACACCCCAAGTCCATACCCGGTAACTGTATATTCATCTCCATCACAATCCTTGCATCCTCTAATCAAACTTCCCTCTCAGGACCCCAGGCTCGGCTTTGCTACCAGCCTCCACCATCCGCTCCAGGCTCGGCTCTGCTACCAGCCTCCACCACCCGCTCCAGGCTCAGCTTTGCTACCAGCCTGTACCACAGTGCATTAGGCTTGGCTCTGCTACCAGCCCATACCACAATGCCTTAGGCTCAGCTTTGCTACCAGCCTCCTCCCCCATCAGGGCTCGGCTCTGCTACCAGCCCCGCTTCAATAAAAACATCCATTCAATCTATGGTGTGATTACTGAACTCGTGAACAGTGTATTAATACTAACCAAACATGTTGGGAATGGCAGTTATTTGACTCTGGGTTGAACCAGTGCAAGAATGGTCAGTCAGGTTAAACAAAATTTATATTTAATAACATTGCAAATGAATTAGATCAATTTACATGTTACAAATCGAAGGCTTAAAGCGTACCTACTCTACCACCTCAAGAGTGAGAGGTGAGGAAGGAGGAGGAGAAGCCAGAGCAGAAGAGAAACCCTCAGGAGATCAAGAATCTAAAGAACATTGCTTCTCAATCCCCTGTATACCCAACTATTATCTGTAGAACAACAGATCACATCTTGATCCTTACTTATCAACATATGACTAGCAATGCAACAATAAGTTACACAATGATGTTTGAGACCATCAAGCAGAGACTCCGTCCAGCAGGGCAGGCCTGGACTGGTAATCTGGCATACCGGTGGGCCGACGCACTTGGGGCCAATATGATTGATATTATATCTATATACAGGTGCTTGTCATATTATTAGAATATCATCAGAAAGTAGATTTATTTCACTAATTCCATTCAAAAAGTGAAAAGTGTATATTATATTCATTCATTACACACAGACTGATATATTCAAATGTTTATTTTTTTAAATTTTGATGATTATAACCTTATAACTAAGGAAAATCCCATCCCCCCCATCTTCCTCTTCACAATACCCCATAGATTTTCGATGGTTTTAAGGTCAGGCGAGTTTGCTGGCCAATTAAGAACAGGGATACCATGGTCCAGGTTGGCACTGTGTGCAGGTGCCAAGTCCTGTTGTAAATTGAAATCTGCATTATAAATTGAGAATATTCAAATTATATGACAAGCACCTGTATAAGTCTTTATTTTTATTTTTATGAACTTAAAATTGGCCAACGACCGGCCTATAAAGCAGGGATAGCGGCACATTGGTTCATTTTCCATACTGACACTGGGCTGGCCCAATCACATTTCTTAACTCTTTTGGTGTACTGGTGGGTTGTGTCCGACCGATTGTGGTGGGCCGGTCTGAGCAAAAATGCCAGGGCCATGTTTTGGTCCCAGTCCAGCCCAGGGGCAGGGTGACACCCAGCCTCACACTTCCATCAATGATTTAGAAGTTTACTAATTACATTTTTAAACCACTTACTCTATGACAATGTTTTCTAAACCTTTCTACCATAGTTTGAAAAGGTTATATATTCATTTTACATTAAACCTACTACCGTTCTTGTAAATTCCCATAGTTGGGTGTGCTTTGCATTCGGAAAGGGCACAACCTTTGTTCTCTCACATATTCGTCTGTCCGTCCGTCATCTGCCGCTTCTCCGGGAGTCGGGTCACGGGGGAGCAACCTAAGCAGGGAGGCCCAGACTTCCCTCTCCCCGGCTGCTTCCACCAGCTCTTCCTGGGGGACCCCGAGGCGTTCCCAGGCCAGCCGAGAGACATAGTCCCTCCAGCATGTCCTGGGTCTTCGCCGGGGCCTCTTCTCAGTGGGACTTGCCCAAAACACCTCCCCAGGGAGGCGTCCAGGAGGCATCCTGATCAAATGCCCGAGCCACGATGACTGACCTTCTCACCCTATCTCTAAGGGAGAGCCTGGACACCCTGCGGCCGCTTGTATTCGCGATCTCGTTCTTTCGGTCACTACCCAATGTTTGTGGCCATAAGTGAGGGTAGGAACGTAGATCTACTGGTAAATAGAGAACTTCGCTTTTCGACTCAGCTCTTTCTTCACCACGACGGACTGACGCAGAGCCCGCATCACTGCGGATCCCGCACTGATCCGCCTGTCGATCTCGCGCTCAATTCTTCCCTCACTCGTGAACAAGACCCCGAGATACTTGAACTCCTCCGCTAGGGTCAAGATCTTCTTCCAGACCCGGAGATTGCACTCAACCCTTTTCCGGTCGATAACCATGGCCTCAGATTTGGAGGTGCTGATTCCAATCCCAGCCACTTCGCATTCGGTTGCGAACCGCTCCATTGAGAGCTGAAGGTCACGGCCTGATGAAGCCAACAGGACCACATCATCTGCAAAAAGCAGCAACCCGATCCCGAAGTCACCAAACCGGACCCCCTCAATTTAGGGAATCCGGTACCCCGTACTCCCGGAGCACCCCCCACATGAGCCCCCGAGGGACACGGTGGAACGCCTTTTCCAAATCCACAAAACATGTGTAGACTGGTTGGGCGAACTCCCATGCACCCTCCAGGACCCTGCCGAGGGTGTAGATCTGATCTACAGTTTCACAATCCGACGGACCCTTCTCTCCAGGACCCCTGAATAGACTTTCCCAGGGTGGCTGAGGTGTGTGATCCCCTAAAGTTGGAGCACACCCTCCGGTCCCCCTTTTTAAAGAGGGGAACCACCACCCCGGTCTGCCAGTCCAGAGGCACTGTCCCCGATGTCCACACGATGTTGCAGAGTCGTGTCAACCAAAACAGCCCTACAACATCCAGAGCCTTAATCCAGAGTTTTTTTACCACCTTGGCGACCTCAGCCCCAGAGATAGCAGGGCCCCCCCCCGATGTCCCCAGACTCTGCCTCCACGTCGGAAAGCGTGTTGGTGGAATTAAGGAGGTCTTCAAAGTATTCCTTCCACCGATCCAGGACGTCCCCCGTCGAGGGCAGCAGCGCACCATCCCCACCATATACAGCGTTGACAGTGCACCGCTTCCCCCTCCTTGTTGCCGGATGGTGGTCCAGAACCTTTTCGAAGCCGTTCTGAAGTAATTTTACATGGCCTCGCCGAACTCCTCCCACGCCCGGGTTTTTGCCACCGCGACCGCCAAAGCCGCATTCCGCTTGGCCTGCCGGTACACATCAGCTGCCTCTGGAGTCCTACCGGCCAATAAAGTCCGATAGGCCCCGCTTGACGGCATCCCTCACCTCCGGTGTCCACCACCGGGTTCGAGGGTTACTGCCGTGACATGCACCGACCACCTTGCGGCCGCAGCTCCGGTCAGCCACCTCGGCGATGGAGGCCCGGAACATGGCCCATTCGGACTCAATGTCCCCCCTCCCCTCCCCCCCCCCGAGACATGATCGAAGCTCTCCCGGAGGTGGGAATTGAAGCTCCTTCTGACAGGGGATTCTGCCAGCCGTTCTCAACAGACCCTCACATTACGTTTGGGCCTGCCAGGCCTGACCAGCGTCCTCCCCCACTATCATACCCAAATCACCACCAGTTGATGATCAGTTGACAGCTCCGCCCCTCTCCTCACCCGAGTGTCCAAGCCATTCGGCCTCTGGTCTGACGACATGACTACAAAGTCGATCATCGAACCGAGACCTCGGGCGTCCTGGTGCCAAGTGCACATATGGACAGCCTTATGCTTGAACCTGGTGTTCTTTATGGACAAGCCGTGTCTAGCACAGAAGTCCAACAACAAAACACAGCTCGGGTTCAGATCGCGGGGGCCGTTCCTCCCAATCACGCCCCTCCAGGTCTCACTGTCATTGCCCACATGAGCATTAAAGTCCCCGAGGAGGGCGAGGGCATTTCCGGGAGGAGTGCTTTCCAGCACCCCCCACAGACTCCAAAAGGGTGGGTACTCTGAGGTGCATAAGCACAAACAACAGTGAGGACTAGTACCCCCATCCAAAGGCGGAGGGAGGCAACCCTCTCGTCCACCGGGGTGAACCCCAACGTACAGGCTCTGAACCGAGGGGAAACAAGTATTCCCACCCCAGCTCGCCGTCCCTCACCAAGGGCAACTCGAGAGTGGAAGAGAGTCGAGGCGAGGCCGACTATATCTATCCGGAACTTCTCTACCTCGCGCACCAGCTCGAGGCTCCTTTCCCGCCAGCGAGGTGAAGTTCCACGTCCCTAGAGCTAGCTTCTGCAGCCGATGATCGGACCTCCAAGGCCCCCACCTTCGGCCACCGCCCGTCTCACAC
The DNA here is from genome assembly GCA_903064625.1 of Mallotus villosus. NCBI lineage: Eukaryota > Metazoa > Chordata > Actinopteri > Osmeriformes > Salangidae > Mallotus > Mallotus villosus. The sequence continues at coordinate 2,620 of CAEFZP010005603.1, read as the reverse complement.
AGCACCCGACCCCCATGACCCCTCCTGCAGATGGTGAGCACAATGGAAGGGGGTCCCACGTTGCCTCTTCGGGCTGTGCTCGGCCGGGCCCCATGGGAGAAGGCCCGGCCACCAGGCGCTCTCCCTCGAGCCCCACCCCCGGGCCTGGCTCCAGGGGGGGGGGCCCCGGTGACCCGCATCCGGGCAAGGGCAACTGGGAACCATTGCTGTTTTTCTTCATGATGGGTTTTTTGAGCCACATATATATTTATTATTTTTATTATTATTTTCCCACCCCTAAAAAAACTTGAATATTTGCACTACATAGACAACGTTGGTGTCAAAATGTTTGTCTTGGTCCCAATTGAGTGACTTGTATTTGCGCGAACATTCTGTTTGACGGTTTATGCTCAAATCAAATTTTCTGGCAAAAAGTGAAGCTAAAGGTGGCTATTTTGCTAGCCACAGTCACTGACATAACTAACGTCACGAAAACATGCGCGATTACCAGGCTGTAGCAGTTTAGCTTACGTTAGAGTACACGATGTGTAGGTGAAATTATCATTACCTGTGGTTTCAAAAAGTCTTTCAATGGGTGAAACTATCTGACTACTACTAACCTGAACTTAAGAAATGTCAAGCTTATTTACGTTTTTGGGGGCATATTTTCAGTTAGCAGATGGTCGGCCTACTGTTTGAATCGCGATTCCTTCTGAAAAATACTGTAACACCTAGTTACGTGTAGTAGGTGCTGGGCCTTTGTTAAGGCAAACAGTTCGGACAGGAGGTAGGCTTGTATAAATATAAATAGTTTTATTCAAATACATAGTTATCTATAGGCCGCACAACACCGTGCACCAGTGCTTTCGCCCACACAAATACAACGGAAAAAAGGCGAGACTAAAGCAGCGGCTTGCACCGGCATTCTGCGAACAAACATACATAGACAACATCATTAACAATCCTAAACAGTTATATATTCATAGGACTACCCCAAATGCAACATTCAACCCCACTCACCCTCAATATCCCTCAGCAAACATATGTCTGCTCCCGACAGGTATCCAGCCTCGGTGTATTCACCTTATTCCACCCCGCCCACCTTTTTTAGTTCCGCTGTATTCGAACTTCCTGTTTGCCGGGGATATCATTCAATTCAATGGAAAACTGCCGAAAAGTCCCGTTGCTAAAACATTATATAAGGTTGGTGGATTTGTGCCAGTTGTGCTATGTTCGTGTGCTACAACAAGTCACCAATACACCCTTTCACTGGATGGCTTGAAAACGACTTTTAAGTGTTTATATAATTCGTTTGCCGGTCAGATCGCTGCTCTGCTTTGCTGCTATAAGTGGGCGTTACATTAGCCACAGACATAAGATGTTCTAACGATTTCACTGCAGGGCATATTTGCTATACCTTGTTTGAAAGCTTAAGCTTGCTATTAGCCATAAACTGCAAATGTATGAGCAGTGTTGCCACAGTTACTCTGAAAAAGTAATCTGATTACTGATTACTCCTTTAAAAAGTAACTTAGTTACTTCACAGATTACTTGATTTCAAAAGTAACTAAGTTAGATTACAAGTTACTTTTTTAGTTACATTCAGCAGCTGCCAACAACACCCCTGCCGCCTCAACATAAAAATGACAACCGGTTTTGCCAACACTCACTTCATTAAAAGTTCATTTTTAACAGTAATGTACACAACAACAATGTACAAAGTATTTTCTGACATTTTAAGTTGAACTTAAAAACGATTTCCTAAAACAAAAGGCTACATGCTTTTATAAAAAAATCTATAATGACAGTCTTTCTTGACCTGACATATTAACATTGTAATGGCAAAACTTACTATTTATGATCTACATTGTTTATAAATGTAACAATTAAATTATTTCCAACATGTTTTATGCACATTGTACCTGTTGTTCACAGCATTAGAGAAGCAAGGAGTGGTTTTACAAAACAAAACAAGTGTAGGCCTATAACAACACATGTAGGCTGATATCATGTCTACATTTGTAACTTTGGCCTAATCTTATATTGTAATCGCATGTTATGAGTAAAACAGTGGAGCGAGTATCCCGTGGTTGTACTTTAGTCACAGAAACGGGATTTGCTCTGTAAATTTGACTGTGCAGTGCTGCGACTCCAAATGTTTCTTCAAATTTGACGTTGTTGTTTTTGTAGCTTGATAGCACGTTGTCGCCACCAGCACAGAGTACAACGAACCTTGATATTTCCATCTTTAGCTGACAAATACTCAAAATAGTGATTGTATTTCCAACTCGAAAATTCGCATCTCTCTCTCTCCTCCTCCGTTGTTTGTATCACTGCGTAGTAGGTCTATGTAGCCTATACACGTGACGTGACCCTCATGCTGAAAACGTGACTAAATTGTCGCATATGCTACATGACTTCACTCCCAGAGACACAAGAAGAAATCAAAGATATATTTGACTATTAATGCCAAAATAGTAACGCACAGTGACTTGGACAAGTAATTTTAATCTGATTACTAGTTTGGAAATAGTAACGCGTTAGATTACTCGTTACTGAAAAAATGGTCAGATTAGAGTAACGCGTTACTAAGTAGCGCGTTACCGGCATCACTGTGTATGAGTGACAAATTACACAAATT